>NEWO01000063.1:628814-652612 GCA_003013225.1 Phalaenopsis aphrodite
ATTGAAATGTATATCAATTCTCAAAAGAGAGTGTCAGAATGTATGGACCGACCTCGAATGTAATGAATCAGAAATATGAAAATGAGAATTGAAATATATATCAATTCTCAAAAGAGAGTTTGCAGTGTTGAATTTACAAAAATGTATCATGTGAAAATGGTTGATCCTGTTGAAGGATATTTATAAAGCTTTGTGAGTTTTTGTTTAGAATGTGAAATTTTGCAGAGATGTGCAGAGAGTTAGTGTAGATAATGATGGTTGTGTTGTGCGCACAAAGAGTAGGAAATTCTGAAAATGAAAGAATCCACTCAACGAGTTTTTTTTTTCTTGTTTTTTTATTAAATTTAATTTTTCAAAATATATTTTTAAAGTTTTAATTTTAATTTGTGGATTTTCAAAAGAAATTTGTTTTGTTATTTACTCATTTATGATTATTTTTCATTTATGTTATATTTATTGTTGAAGATTTGTTGTTTCGTTCTTTGTTTATTGAAATTCTGAACCATCGCATTGTTCGCGGCTTTCATCCATCGTACAAAAAGACAACTAACAAAAAGGCACAATTTGAGAGAAATTTTCATTAATTTTCTCCAAAAGAGATGCCATAAATCAGACATAGGCTAACGCCTTAAAAGGTACATTATGTAATCCATGTCAAAATACATTGAGAATCATCTCATGTTGTGAATACATCATAGACTGAATATATCAGATACATGTCATGCTGTTAAAAGAAAGAAAGTGAACCCTCTGTACCAGGTATGTTGAGCTCCTGATCAAGTAGACCTTTCAAGTCATGCTCCAGGACAAGAGTTCCCTTTGCATGTGCTTAGAGGTACAACCTTCTCACAGCTCGTACGTAATTAACTCCTCCAATTCTGGGTCTTGCTGGAATCCATACAATATTTTACTGTTGTCTATTCTTCGGAAGGTTACAGACACCCTATGGTAACGTACTCCTAGAATGCAGTGCTTAGCAATGTCTACACCATTTCCCATCAAGACCAAAACTGAACCAACTGCCAATGGAATCTCCACAGCTCCTTTGAATTTGCCAGGGCCGACAACATTGATTTCTATTTCAAATAGAATATTGCTTTTACTCATGAATGAGACCGTTTAGAAAGGTCTCACAAAATCGTGATGATCAATGTGTGGGGAATGCAGTCACCTTCTTCATAAATGTTAAGGATGCAACTGTTGGGAATTCAAGTAGCAGGTAGAATATTCCACTTGACCATTCTCTTGATCATCTATTTTATCATTGGTGGCAATGGATCCACATGGTCATATCTGAGGATCCCAGGCGAATTCCCCTGTCTGTCGTTCTTGAAGTTGTAGCAACAGCCGCATTATATGGTGATTCTTCACTTTCCCCTCATCCATTTCTTTGGTTCAAAATATGTCCTTTCCATGAGAAGGCCCGCTCAGCCTCTATCCTTCAAATCGAAGATACAGTCCAGAATGCTTTTCTCATCACTTTCAGAAAAAAAACCTTGGTATATAACTCCAGGCCTTCCAATATGTTGACAAACTTCCCTTGAACTTCTTCATAAAACTCAAACTCTCTTTTATTCACCTAAGTTATTTTATAGTATTCCATCATACCAGAAGTCAGCAGTTGTCGTGTGCATTCCTTCCTTCAAGCATTGGCAGAAACTAAACTGGCGCTGGTTGATGTAGAACATGAGATTCAGCCTTTACTGGGATGTGTGACCCTGGGCTCCATGGTATATATTCGTCTGTCCCTAGCAGGATATATGGCTCATCTGTCGCAAAGTCTGAAGTCTGAGACCTGTTAGTTCTTGAAGTGTATTCTTCCAATGTACAGAAGTGTTGTAAATATAGAACATGGCAATCCGGGCATTCTACAAATGCGCCTGTGATTGATGTCATGGCTGGTACGTCAACGTTGCACGTTGGGCAACCCTTGCATAAGATATCTAGAACTGGGAGCACATCTGATTATGTCACAAATCCTGACTCTTCATCCGTAGTGGGTAGGCTTGCAAAAATTTCTCTCAGATCTGGGTCGTAAATATGTCCCTCAGGAATGGGGGTAAGAAAAATGTTCACGTCTCTCTGGCGTTTGCATTCCTGTCACAAACAGGCTCTCTGCTTATTCAGCTGGTATTTCTGCACTGCATCCTGCGAAGCAGAGTATTCGATAATTGTTCATTACAGGCGGCTATCAGGTCCCTTGCTGGAGTAGCTACCATGGAGGGCAGACAGCTGGGCCCCACCATCAGATTTTGTTCTACTATCACGTTTTCACCTTTACATGACACATTGTCTTGAGTGGTTACCCTTAATAGTGAAGGCAGTCCCTCCTTTTCTTTATTGCTGACTACATCCATTAGAGGACCCTCATAGTCCATATCAACTTGGTTGAAATCCACGTTGAAATCTATGACACCTCCTTGCGGTGCCATCTCCTTATTCGGTGCAAGGTTCCAGCCGTCCTGGAAGGCATAGATCAGCCTTTGTCCTCACATTTTTCTGCATACGACATGAAAAATGTCAGTGGGCCGAAGCTTGGCATGAACAAGATTAAAGTAAAGTATTTATTAAAGTAAACTTTAATTTGTTTTAGTGAAGAGGATTATTCATTTTATGTGTGAGTTTCGTTTAATTTAATAGGGTATTTAAATTCAAAAGTAGAAAAGAGAATGTGTGAAGTTCAAAATAAATTTTTTCTCAAAATTTTCCTTTTAATGAGGTTAATTACAAAATTTGGACCCGGTCATAAACATTTGGCCACACAGATAACCCTAAAATAATCAAAGTTTCAAAGTTTCAAAGAAAGCAGAGGCAAGCGACATTGAGCAACATCAGGTTGCGTAATAGGTTTTTAGGTATTGTCCATTTATGCGTAACATGAGTCTTTTGCCCTGGAAGTCCACTAACTGGTAGGCTCCTCCTGTACAGACCTTCTCAATGACAAATGGTCCCTCCCAAGTTGGCTCAAAATTTTCACTTATTTTGTGACATGCAAGAATAGGTTTTCTGAGCACAAGTGCGAGGTCACACAAGCTCGAGGTCACCAACTTTGAATGTCCTTGGGCGGACCAATTTGTCATGAGCTTATACCATCTTTGCCTGGTAGAGCTCCAAATGTTGTTGGGCTTCTAGTCATTTTCCCTCGAGACTCTCCAGTTCTTCATGTCTGAGTTTTGCACTTTCTTCAATTGTGACTTGGTTGGAAATGACGACTCTGAGAGATGGTGTCTGGACCTCTAGTGGTAGCACGGCCTCAGCCCCATACACGAGCGCATAGGGTGTACACCGAGTGGGAGTCCTAAAAGTCGTCCGGTAGGCCCACAAGGCTTCTAACAGTATGTATTTCCAATCCCTTTTCTTTTCATCTACTGTTTTCTTTAGAGCCTGTACCAGTGTCTTGTTGAAAGCTTCAGCCAGACTATTTGCTCTGGGATAGTAAATTGTAGAGTATCTCCAATCTATCTCATGTTTTCTGACAAAATTGTTGATCTTTGTACTTTTGAAAGCTGTCCCATTATCAAAGATTATTCTTCGTGGTACTCTGAAACGGTAGACAATTTGGCTTTTGAAAAATTGAAGGACGTGTTGTGTCGTAACCTCACATAACGGTACCGCCTCTACCCATTTGGAGAAGTAATCTGTAGCGGCAAGTATAAACCTTTGTCCTCTGGAAGATGGAGGGACTATCGGACCTATTATGTCTGTGCCCCAACACTCGAATGGCCAGGAGGCAACAGTTGGGTGTAGCACATTCGAGGGCTGGTGTAAGACCACCCCATGCATTTGGCATTGGTGACATCTTCGGGCTGTATTCGTGCAATCAGACATCATTGCAGGCTAATAATACCCGAGTCTTTTGATCTTTACTTTTATTTTTGGCCCTGACTGGTGAGCACCACATAATCCGGCATGTACTCCTTTGAGAAAATTCTGTGTTTCCGCTCTGCTCAATTACCGTAGCTACATCTTGTCAAATGATCTTCTGTAGAGAACATTTCTTACCAGGCTGTAAGCATAGCCCTCCTTGTGATGCGGTACGCCTCAGACTTGTTTTCTGGCAGCTTTCTAGCATGCAAATATTCTATTAATGGCTTGTGCCAATCTTTGTTGATGTCTGCAACTGTATTTATTTTTTCTTCTTTTCCAAGCTTGTGTAGATTTTTTAAGTTTTTTTGAGATAAGATTCGTCTTCCTTGCACCGTGACTTCGATGGAATCCTCTGGAGGACATGCCATTTCCTTAGCTAGTTTTTCTAGAGCGTCGACATGGGCATTATCTCCTCCAGGAATCCGGTAAAAATTCACCTCAGGAATCTGCCCCAGGAGCTTCATTCTGTAATGATGGTACTCTGCTAATCTTGGTTTCAGAATTATGTATTGTCCGGCGACCTGCTGGATGACAAGTTGAGAGTCACCATAAATGACAATGTTTGTCATATCCATTGAGATTGCCAAATCCAATCAGGTGATTAAAGCTTCATATTCTGCTTCATTGATAGTGCACGGCTTTGTTAGGTGGCATGAGAACCTCATCATACCCTTATCTGGCGTGATAAAGATCAAACCAATCCTTGCTTTGCCTAGTATAACTGTGTCTAATCCTTTGTCTTTCGTGGCTGACAAAAGCGCCATCAAAGTACATTTCCCAGTGTTGCGCACTAGAAAATTCCATCTATAGTATTTGCTCGTCGGGTAACTCATCATTGAGAGAAGACCCAGCTGGCAGTGGGTGTGCAATGAGAAAATCTCCTAGTATCTGTCCCTTGATAGCACGAATGGGAACAAAAGTTATATCAAATTGTAATAAGATCAATGACCATCTTGCCAAACATCTGAAGAGTGTTGTTCAGGTGGTCATCAGATATTGCAATGTATTAACTTTCGAGATTAGGGTAATCTCGTGAGAAAGCATGTAATGTCTAAGCTTTTGCGTGGCAAAAATTAATACCAGAAAAAGCTTCTCAATAGGTGGATACCTTATCTTTGTCGGTATTAGACGATGACTTAAGTAGTAGAGTGCATTTTCTTTACCCTCTTCATTGACTTGGGCTAAGAGGGCTCCGAGAGATTCAAATAAGCCACGGTATAAAGTATCAACGGTTTCCCTAGGATATGGGCTGCCAAAATAGAAGGTATCATTAAATATTGTTTAATGTCCTCAAAGACCCACTAACACTTCTCTTCCTAAATAAATTTGGCGTCCTTTTTAATTAATGCCAAGAAAGACTGACACCTACTTGAGAGATTAGAAATAAACAGTCTCAGATATGCCAACTTCCGCTGAAAGGAATGTAGCTGTTTCAAGGTTTTAGAAGGAGGCATTTCCATGATAGCTTTAATCTTATCCGGGTAGATCTTGATTCCCCGATGACGGAAAATGAAACCTAGAAATTTCCCAGAGGAAAGACCAAAGACGCACTTTAAGAGATTCATTTTAAGGTCATATCATCGTAACTGTGCAAACCCGATCCTCAAATAGTACAAATGGTCTATTTTCCGTTTACTTTTGATGACCAAATCATCCACGTAGCATTCTACTTGGTTGTGAATGAGGTCGTAAAAAATCTTTGTCATTGCACGTCGATATGTTACTTAAGCATTCTTTATGCCGAACGACATCACTGTGTAGCATAAAATTCCAACCAGTGTTCTGAAAGCTGTAAGTGTTGCATCCTCGGGAGCCATCATGATTTGGTTGTATCCCAATGATCCATCCATGAAGGAGAAAATTTCATGTGTTGAAGTGATATCCACAATCATATCTGGTATATGTAGTGGAAACTCATCTTTTAGACATGCCTTGTTCAAATCTCTGAAGTCGACACAAACACGGATCTGCCAATTTTTCTTTTTAATAGGTACAATATTATCCAATCATATGGGATACAACTCCTCTATCACAAAGTTGGCATCTATCAACTTCTTCACTTCGGCGATGACTAGTTCTATTTCAAGGCGCATTCTCTTGGGTGCCTGTTTTCCTGGGGTTATATTCTTGTCCACCCCAAGTTTATGGACTGCAACCTGTACTGACAGTACTGGCATTTCATTGTAGCTTCATGTGAAACAATCTTTGAATTTTGTTAATAGTTTGACCAATTTTGCAGATTCTTCGTCATCAAGTAGAGAACTTATAAATGTAGACCAGGGTCGTTCTTCAGTCACGAGGTTAATCTATTTTAATTCATCGATAGTAGATTGAATTTCCTCCTCAAATTCTGGTGGAGCATCTTCTATTGGTTGATCAGTATAGTCATCCTCTACATCGAGGAAATGCTCTTCTGAGTCACTCGTAACAACCATGCAAAATTCAGAATCATCGATTGGTCCAACTGTACCAAATCTGAGACCTTCTTTTGAATTGGGAGTTTGACTTTTAGCATTCTATAGTTTTTCAAAATGTTTAAATTTATCTTTTGACATTTGTTTTTGTAAGTGTCCCTGTTGAATTAACTTTTGAACACAAGGTGAGAAGTAACCATAAGACAATTTATTTAATTCATTAGAATCAACATCCAAATTTACATGTTTTTCAAGCTCAGTAGAGGTAGAAGCACTGTAAAATTTGATCATCTTTGAACCAACACTATGGACTTCCTTGACCTCCAAAATCTCGACCTTTTGCAGGAGAATCGGAGTAAGGGTCATATTATTCACATAGTGTTTTATCCAATCATACATTGTTTGATTTTCATTCTTCTCTGTATCTTCTAGGGATATCTTGTATAGATGTTTCTACTGCTTTGTCATCATTATTTCATCTTTAGAACTGTCTTCATCACCAACGTTGATGGTTGACTAAGTAAGGGTCATAGATTAAGTTTGGCTTCCACTTTATGATTCTTCTGAATCTTCATTTTAATTTTTCAAAATATCGCGTGAGAAGAAAAACTTATTTGGAGGCACGTAGTAGGCAGCATCTTCATGGATACCAACTTCATGTACCAAAAAAGGTTGTAGGTTTCCTATGATGCAATTCTCTTGACCATCTTTGCGGTATTTGATGCACTGTTGCAGAGATTATGGAACCATATTGTGCTCATGAATCCATGGTTGACCCAATAGACTGTTAAAAGAGGTCTCGGCGTTGATGATATGAAATTTAGCGGTTGTCACAAGTTCTCCAACATTCATAAGTAATGTTATTGATCGAAGGGCTCTTTCTCCCTTTTGGTTGAATCCTCTTAACATCATCCTATTGGTTGTAACCTCTTGAGCTTCAATATCCCAATAGGCCAATGTCCGTAGGCTCATCAAGTTAAGAGAAGCTCTAGGATTCACTAAAACTCTAGATAACACAAATCTGCCCATGTTGACGGAGATGTAGAGCGGACGATTGTGGTCGGTGGTACCGAGTAGCAAGTCTTCATCTGTGAAGGTTACCCCTGACTGTTCTCTCAACGAGCAAACTTCATCTGAGGATGTGCTAGTCAACTAAGCTAAGCAAATTTCTGGATCAAGCAAAGCTATCACCAGAGATTCTCTCATCTCCTTTGACAGTATCAGAGCGTCATAGAAGCTTAGTCGGGTAGGCAACTTCCTAAGATGAGCTAGAACGTTGTACTCTACTTCGTAGGATCCTCCAATTTTATCTTGATCATGCAGTTCTTCCACTAGTGGAGGTGGGGGTATCTCTTCTCGAGTCATTATCTATTTTCCTTTATCTATTGGAGTTATTCTTGGTAGTAACGCTTTTCTGCTCCTTAAGTTAACTTTTGTGACTTCTTTTTCTTGAGATATCTTTGTTGAACCTTCTGATGTCTCTTCCTCTCCGTCGGAAAGATCTCAGTTGATGGAAAGCAGTGTACCATGATGCTCGAGAATTGACTCATCGTTATCGGTGCTTTCCTAAGTGATATCATTGATGTCTTCTTTGGACTTGACAACGAGTTCATTAGACTCGAGTACAATTTGAGGATCAGTTTGAGAATTGAGATCGCAGCTAGATCAGTCATAATCAGTTATGTTATCACTAAAAACAGTCAAAACGTAGCTAAAATCACAATAATTGTATTCATAAGACCACGAATGGACAAAAAGATAATCATACAAAGTTAAGGGTTCGAGGATTTTATTCCCCAAATCCGAGACAACCAATCTAGTAGAGTGACCTAAGGGAAATATATTGAGATTTTCATACCTCTTTTATCTTATTTTTGTTGATATTGCACTTTAAAGAAAGGTATTTTTGATGTTTTGTTGCATGAATGATGAATTAGGGTCATTGGAACAGAAAGATGAAAAAAGGAGCGAATTTGGAGCGAAAAGGGCCAAAATGTGGAAATTTGAACTTGGCCGCCGACAGCGCCCTCGACCCCACCGACGGCAAGTTTTTTCTGAGGCTACAGGATAAAATTTTTCAGAAGTCCGCCGACGGCGCCCTCGAGGCCTCCAACGGCAAGCTCGACGATTATGCTTACTCAAGCTTTGGATAAGGCCAAATTTTGAAGGAATGCTTAGGAAACTCTTGGGAAAGCTCATCCACAACTTTAAAAGACTATTTTGGCAAAAAATTGGAGAGCCTGGAGAAGGGGGAATAGAATCTAGGGAGTAAACGAAGTGTTAAAGAGAGTTCCTAGATATTAGAAAGGTTCCAATATTGTGTAAAATTCTTCGAGAGATTGTAAGAGTGGAGGGAAAGTGAGAGATTTTTTCCTCTTTGCTGCTTCAAAGAAGAATTCCTTGTGCTGTAAAGAAAGGAAGAGATTCAGAGAAACTTCGAGGAGTGTTCTTGGGGAGAAAATAGAGAAGTCATTTACTTGTTGTAGTTTGCATGACTTTGATTTTATATATGAATTTCGAGTTTTGTTGTGTTTTCCCCGTGAGATCTGAGTACTTTTCTCTGTCTTTCTCCTTGTCGCAAGATTTGTGAAATGGTAATTTGAATTGGTGAAGCAATAACAATGTTTAAGAAATTATGATGATCTTTTCACTTCGATCTTAATTTACTTTTAATCTGGCCAATTGATTTGTTAAAATATGTTGAGTTTCACAATTAAAGTGAAGATTACAACCAAGATTTAGGGAGGTCAAAGCCCTTGAAAGTTAGGTGCAAATAAATAGGAAAATAATACTATCTGGCGTGGAATTGGAAATTTTTGAGTGACAGACTATAATCCCCAATTCGGTCCTATCATTTGGGTGCTGAAGTGTAGATGTTAGCCCTCATGTGAGAGAAACGTGGGAGCTCTGAAGTGAGAGCCGGTATCCTCCCAGCCTAGCCGCAAATTCAGTAAACAAGCATAGGATTAGTCAATGTTCTTTATGTCCGGACCAAAGGGTAAAGAATAGGTATGCTACTATTTGGCACAATATAAATTGAACTAATTCACTTTAACCATTGTTGACCTCACTTTTGGTTGAGGTCTAAAAATCTTTAGTAGCCTAGGTCTAGCCATAGGACTTTCCTACTGACTAGTCTTAGAAAACTAGAAAAGTTACCCTCACCATTAGAAACTCAAAACTCTTCTCTTTACTCAACTTGAAGTTCCACATATTAGTCCTAACCTCTAGCACTTAGTAGGTAAGATCATTATGAGGGAACTCAAGGAGAGTTCCTATAGGGCTACTTGGCCTTAGGATTGACTCTGGGTGTTGGTTTGGAGCTAAGGTATACAATACCCTCACCATACCCTCACAATATCCTGGCAAAGACCAATACATAAGGACCAAAAATGGGGATTTCATTGATCAATGGTTCATTTAGAATGGATATCTATCCAATTCTACTCGAAATGCTCATCTTGGGTCTTTTTCCCCAGACACCCCCAAGTTACCTAACTACCCCTAGGACCCCAATTTTGGCTAGAAATTCCCAAATCTACCCAAAATACCCAATTTTGATCAAAACTCATTCCAAATCTCCATCGATCCCTGAATTAAGCTTAATTTTGATTTAGGTCAAAATCCCAATTTTGGCTAAATGACCAAATCACATCAATTAGACTTATAAATATGCCAATTGACCCAAAGAAATGTTGTATTTGCTTCATAGCAATATTTTACATCAAATTTGACCATAAATTTGCATTGGTAAAACCTTTTGATCATCCAATTTGGTTTAAATCCAAAACCCCAAATCTCAATAATTGAATGCCCTAAACCTCAAATTGGCATCCAATTTTTGTTGAAAATCCTTTGTGAGGTCATTTGTGACCAAACACAACAATCAATTTGAGCTTAGTCCAAAGCTAGCTCAAGTTTGACCCAAATTAGCCCCACATGCCTAATTTAGGTCAAAATCCAAATTTCATCAAAGTCCACTAAATTCACTACCAAATTGATTTCAAAATGACTTTCATCCTTCATGAAAGTTGTTCATCATGATGTTTTACACCAAACACAACAATCAATTTGGACTTAGCCCATGGCTAGCCCAAGTTTGACCCAAACTTAGCCCAACATTCTTAAAATGGGTCAAAAATAAAAAATCCACCAAATTGATTAACCAATTGACCTCAAAATGAATTTCACCCTTCATGAAAGTTGTTCCTCATGGTCTCTTACACCAAATTCCATATTTAATTTGGCCAATTGACATGTCTAACCTAGTCTAAACACAAGATTTGGACATATGCACCTTCTTGGACTTATGGCCAAATCCAAACCAATTGAGCTTGGTATGGTCAAATGAGCCTTACCTTAACACATCCTAGACTCGAGAGTTGACTTTAAAACCAGCCACCAACCCATGGTTAAGCTTGATATTTATCTCATGAGAAAAATTTTTTTTTTATTTTTAAAGGGATAAAGAGAGGAATAAATCAAAGTACTTACTATATCACATGTCAATACTCTATGGTGCCATTTGTACTGCTCATTATAAGCTGTAACCATGACCCAACCCTTGGTTAACTACTTTAACCCAAGCTAAAGCCCAAAACCATGAGCCCCCGCATGGCCAATTCCTAAATTCATGCCAAAGAGCCACCTCAGCCTAAATTGAGCTGAGAGCTCCTCTGCTTAACACCTAAGTAGTGGGGCTAACCCCTTAATTGGCCAACCAAGCTTCCCCTTGGCCAATTTCTATAAAATGCACCCCCAAGGCCATGAATAGTGTGGTAAAAAAATTTTCACCTAGGCCTCCCAAACTCCTCAAAGAGATTTTCTAAGAGTCCCTTAGCACATTACAATCTATTTCCCTCTCCCAATTCCACCACAGAAATCCAATTTTGAGTTTGAATTCATGCCCAAAACTAGGACAAACTTCAATCCGAACATACACAACACTAAACTTCAAATAAATTGGCTCTACACCTTCACAACAGTGAAGGAAGCCAAACCCCCATCAATTCCCCATCTGAAATAGCCTCTGGCTTTCAACCAACACCCAAAATTGGCTGTGGTCAAAATCATATATAGGCCTTACACCAGAACCAGAGGCTTCATCCCTAAGCTCTTTGGAACCCAACAAAGGTGTGAAGAATCTCTGATTGAGGCCAAATCTTTCAGAGCAAAGGTATAACCTCACTCACTCTCCCGAGCCTTCGTGAGCTCTCCATTTATTATGGCTTGATTTCATAGTATGTTTACCATATGGATGTGTTCGTATCTTTAAGACGAACAATTTAAAAAAAATCATAAAAATCCATTAAGAAATGAGAGAGATATTAAGGTTTTAAGTTGGACAGCTCTCGGTTAAGGCCATCGGGGACGATGAACGAATGTCGTCCATTCTCGCGTGTATTGAATGGACGGCGGAGATCAAGCCGGATGATCCTCCGGAATGATACGGCGGGCCACATGGCAGCTGACTCAGAAGGCGGCGTCGAATAGAAGCGCATAGCGTGGCTGTTCGACGGATCTGATGATCCAGTCAGCCCGTGGTTTGAATAAATAAATAGGGGTATTTAATAAATTCAGAAAATAGCACCTAAACTTCAAAAATCCATATCTTTGCATAGATAATTCATAAAAATAAAACAAAAATACACTCTTGCTCAGTGAACAGAGGAGAATCATATGGAATTATTTTCACATTAATTTGATGCATAGTTTATTTTTAAAAAATGAATTAGTGTTAGGGGTTTTTCTATTCTACATTCATATTGAATTATCACCTTGACCCCAAATTTCTATATGTCGTAGCATCTATCTAGGTGCATAATTTTAGAATTTTTCCAAAGTCATAGGAGATCTCTAGACATAGATCTTAATTTTCTAAGTTTTTATACATTTTCTGATAAAATAATTATAGAAAATTGTATGTGGCTTAGAAAATTCTACAAAAATTCATGTAAGTTCCCTATGGCCAGACTAGTCTTAGAAAATAATTTCATGATTTTAAGAATAAAAAATATTACTGTTTTGAGCAAACTCCAATTTACTTAAAACATTTAATTTGGAGTACATAGAGATCAAAATCACTTGATTTTTGTTCTCCACTGTAGTTCATGAGTCAGAGAACTCACCATAAACATTTTAAAGGATTTTAAGATCATTTAATATTTTTAATTGATTTTTAAAGATCATCATCAAATTTAACACTTAAATAATTTTCAAAAATAAAAATATAACTCCAAAAATTATCAAACCTAGTTTTTTGAGTTCTCTGATATCAAGGGGATTTAATAAAAATAAAAATATATTTAAAATAAAAACTTGATTTTTAAGTTATTTTTATTTATATTTAATAATTAAAAAAATAATAAAAAAAATCATAAAATGTTAAACTCATGGAAATATTTCAAATTATTTCTTAAACACTTTGGAATCATTGGAATATTTTTCCAAGGTCTAAAAATAAAGATATCTATTTTTAAACTTTAAAATGATTTTTAAGGCTTAAAAATAGAATTCTTGCCAAAATAATTCTAAAAAAAATCAAATAAAAATCAGATAAAATACAAAGTAAATTTCTCTGGGTTCCTTGACCTCACAGAGATTATCCAAAAATATAAAACATATTTTTCAACATATAAAATATTTTATTTTTATTACAATCTCCAAAAATTCAAAAAATTTTAATAAATCACAGAAAATTTAAAAAAATTTGAAATTTTAGCCAAGTGCCTTTCTAATCTAGGGCTAGCTTACATAAAAATTTCAAGTGATTAAGAATTGTCCTGATCATCTTTTGGAATTTTCTTTGAAGAAGCATATTTTTGCATGAAAATAATTATATGAATTAAATTAAATTGTGAAAATTCACATTTTCTCCTCTGATGTCTTAATTGACCTATCATTAGGGTTACATAAAAATCCCAAAGTGATTTGACTTAAATTTGACAAATTATGAAAGTTTGGACCCTTAGGAGCAAAATTGTAATTTTGGATATGTTGGCCTTAATGAACATTTAGGCTTAATCAAAATGGGAAATGGGGAATTTCTGATATTAATTAACTCATTTGATGATTTGAAATAAAAAATGGGCTTAATTGGTAGAAACCCACTTCACTTTGCCAAATTACAAGATAAAAGAATAATTCCCATAATTATCAAAATTTTGGAAACTTCATTAGCATAAAATGACTTTTGAATTTAGGGGTATAACTTTGGAAATCAATGATTTCACACCCTTATTTGATGATCAAAATGATGTTTAAATGATCTTGATAATGATCACTTAAAGTTTTAAATCTTTTCAAAATCAATACACACACTTAATACATTCACTTAGGTCTTAAGGACTTAGTGGTGAACGTAAATTGAAATCCATTTGTTAAAAGAGGATTAGAAAAATAAACATAATTAAACTTCTTTTAAACACCGCAAGTCCAATTAGGACTAAAAATTTGGTTAAGTGTCCTTAAATACACTAAGTTGCCCCCTTTAGGGTCTTCACCAACATAATCTTCAAATTAAAAGATAAATGACCTTCAGTCTAATCTTAGGGATAATAAAGACATCAATATTCACTGAGCATCAGGATATTCAGAATTAATTATTAAGTAACATAAAAAAGTTTAAATGAACCCATTGCCTTTTACCAGACATTAAGAAGGTTGCATGAACCTGCTCCCTACTCTTAACCTAGTGAATACCTTAGGGATTTATTAAACTTAATATGTTTTACTTAATAATATTACCCTTAAAATTTAAGGACCCTCAATATACAACATAGAGTTAGGAAGGTTTCCAAAACTTTACTTTTCCAGCTCTATAAACACAAACTGCTCTGACATGCATTTTGAGTTGCAGGTGGTAAAACGAGAAGACTCGCCAGGTACACTTTTACAGTTTACAGCGTTTTACAGTCTTTCTTGTACTTTCCTACTGCACTTTTATTTATGCTTTTATTTACATACCTGCATAGAAAATATAAAATTGCATAAATAACCTCCACAATATTTCAAAAATATAAGACAACTCAAAACTTAATCACAAACATCACAAAAGAATACAACTTCAACTAAATTAAAACGTCTATATTGGAAAATCGGGAACCCTCGGAGGAGGTAACCTACGGTTGCTAACGAGGTTTTCCACGGTTTAAATGAAATTATGGAACTCATTAAGTTGAGTTTAGTAAATTCATTTGGACTAAGTAATTCCAATAAAAAATAGTGGTGTCGGGACGATGGAACCGTGAGATCTTGACTGGTGTCGCTTTAATCAACTTTAATATGCCCATAATAAAATTTAAAGAACTTTAACCATAGAGTCACCAGATTTGACATTATAACCAAATGACCTAAAAAAAAAAACTTGAACTCTGCTACAACGAGGAGCTTGGAGCGTACATGGTGGGCAGCCCAGCCATCTTCAACAGCAAGAGGATCTACACTAATACATTCCTTCCTTAGCTTTAAAACAACAAAGCCATAAGAATTCGAGGTTGTTTGCCAAGTGCAACATAAATCCTCAAACATATTTTTAGGCCTTTGTACAACTATATTGTATAATATAATCCCTAAACTCGTCTTAGGACTCCGAGGTAGTCGTTTGTGACGACTTAAATCCTCATATCTTCCAGGCAATTTGTGTTGATTGCTTCACACAAATGTAAGCCCTAAATAAATAAAAATTGGCAGGATGAAATACTTAAATATCTCTCATCCAAAACTAAAGCCAAACAATAGGATAGCTTGGGAAGTCACCGAATTTCTCCTTCGGATCCGTGACATCCTCTAGTATTTCCTCCTTTGGACTCCAAAACAAAATGTTCCAAATTTGAACCAATCCCCTTCACACTTCTTAGTCCGATATCTTTGAAATGTCCTTACCATTTGAACTCCTTGAAGGTAATTTTTTTTTTACTTTTATAGATAGTATTCTTTGGTAACTTAAGTTATCTATGATGTAATTAACTATAGGGGCCTGGCCTTATAGGAAGCTTTTCCCGAACCTAGCATAATATAAACCCTATTTAATTCCTTATATTAAATAGGGGAACTTACCGGCCAATACATTGGTTTCGCAGACCAAATGGATGTCATAACTTTCTTTAGTTTATTTGATCAAGCCTCACCCTCAATTCCTGTGTTCATCATTCGGGATAGATACAGGAATTGAGGTAAAGTGCTCTTTCATCTAAATTATGAAAATTATGGGGTCAGTTTGAATTCATCTTTTTCAAAACTAATTTTTTTTTTTTAAAAAAAACGTCCTTCTGAAGCGGGCAACGGGATTTCAATTCTGATGACCGACAGCTTCTTACGGGCAAACCCCACACCAAAAATAGTGCCGACAGCTTCTGGCAACTCCACTGGGGAAATGCTTCTCTCTTCATTTAAGTCAAAAATATCTTCATACATCGGTAATGCATTCATGTCCATCATGAATCAAGATTACCTTTCTTCCGTTGGCATACTTTACCCATTTCTATCTTGGGAAAGTACGGTCAACTCTTTTGAACTTCAGGATCATCTGTTCAACCATCTTTGGACAGAGTGATTCAAAAGGCCATGAAGGACATTCTGATCTTTATATGGGATCGGACCCCCAATAAGTGTGTAGGTAGAATAGTTCCACCTGGGCGTTGTGTAAAGTGGGTCTCGCACTGGGTCCTAAAACATTTTAATTTTGCGAATTAGACCAAATTGCGTCATGCAACGCAAATGTTGTAAATTTTAACCAAATCTTTTTGAAAATTTTGAAATTTTCATTAACCTGGTTTTTAGACTTCCCTTTGTTAGCTTTAGTGTTTGCGCTAAACTACAACACTTTGGCCATATAACTAACCCCAGCACTTTCTTTTTTGAAGTTGCTGCAATGACCTACCCAACGCTGACATTCACCTGCAACCTGCCAACAAGCTGCGAGGCCCGCAACGTTGCTAGTACCATCAAGTTTGGAATAGGATTTGAAGATCTGGAGGTCACCCTCGGGAAGGCTCCTTTGGTTGTTGTGAAAGTTGCTGCTCCAGAAGTACAAGAGCCAGCTGTTGAATTCAACTTGAACTCCCTTGATGACTTTCCTGTTCACAAGAAAATCAAGACCTTTGCTACTGACACCATAACACCAACAAGGACAGTTGTACCTGCTACTAAGGGAAAAGAAATCGTGATAATAGAAAATTCAACTGAAGGGTTAGCTGCCTTACCTTCAACTTTCAAAATCGGATCAATTTCGAAGACTATATCGTTGACCCGGTCTCAGAAAAGAAACCGTAACAGGAAAGCCCGAAAAGCAACTAAAATTCAGATCCCTGAGAAAATACCTACTGAAGAGGAACCTCATCAGAAGGATGAAGAATTACCAGAAATTTATCCAATACTGAGAGGAGGCAAATTCTATCCTCTTATGAATACCGATGGACACAAAAATGTCCAAAAGATTGCTGCTACTCTGCCAATCTCTCGTGAAAAGTGTAGGGGAAGGAAGAAATTCCATCCCATCTCTCAGGTCAGTACAATTTTTCAACAATTGGCTATCAAAGAAGGTTGTTCAGTCTATGAGTTACTCAAACGAATGGGACACACAATATCCCCTCGAATGAAAGAAGAGATTTTGAGGGATATTAAATCCAAACAAAATACATCTGCTCATATTTCTGTTTGGTCCCGTTTGGGAAATAGATTTGATACTACAAGACATCGACCCATAAAATCAAGATTGGGTCCAAGAATTTCGCAAAAATATTTATCTAACATTGTATATAGTATACACAAAGAGGAGCATACTCCTTCTCAACATGTTGATAATTCTGCTAGGACACCTTGTCTTGAACCATCATTATTGAAGAAGAAAATGTGGATACCCAAGGTTGTATCACCGATACAATCTGATAAACCTGATCAAGAAATAAAATTAGAATCTGAAGTATCTGATATTATTAAAATTATTTCCACTAAAATGGAGAAGGAAACCCCACAAGGTTCTCCAAGAGCAAGTGATATATCATGAATTGAAGAGAAAATCGAAATACTTCGAGATGAGATCTATGAGTTAGCTCGAGAACATGGAGTCTCCATAAGTGAAGAAGACGAAGACTTTGATTATAGTAACTATCTTGAAGAAGACTTCATGGATATCCATGTTGTTGAAACAAGAGCTTCTGCATCCTCACGAGATAAAAATGTCGTTGAAGAAATGCAGAGAGCCCTTCTCCAAAAAGATGAATATGTCAGTTTATTAGAGAAAAAGATAGAAGAAATGACCGTCACTATGACTGCTATGGTTGTAATCCAAAGTCAGTCACAAACACCGCAGTTAGCATCTCCCGATGTCTATCGACCAGAGGTTATACACATTACAGAAGAAAGAAGAGAGGTAACATCAGCCAACAAGGAAGAGCAACCAAGTAAAGATTCTACATCAACAACCATATCTGAAAAAGATTTCAAACAAATGGTTGAACAAGTTTGTGATACCTTAGTACAATCCAAAGGAGGTGCATTAATTCTAAAGGGTAGACCTTACTTAGAGTAATTTGACACCGTACCCTTTTTTAAGGGTTTTGTGCCTCCAAACTTCAGAATATTCGATGGGACTGGAAATCCCAAACAACATCTAGCACATTTTAGAGCTAATTTTGGTATCACAAGAGATAATGAAGCCTTGCTTTGCCAATAGTTCGTCACCAGTTTAGCAGGAGTTGCCTTTGACTGGCATGCCAATTTGCCCAACGATTCAGTCAAAACATTTACAGAATTGGAACAGTTATTTGTAAAAAGATTCGCCGGCGCGGAACGTCATGTTTTTATTGGAGAACTCATGATGGAAAAATAGAAATCTAGAGAAACTCTGGTAGATTACATTTTGAGGTGGAGAAACCTCAGCATGAAATGTGAACTACAACTACAGGAACATCATGCAATTGAGATTCTACTCAGAAGCATGCATGGACCAGTAGCTTTCATGCTCAATGGACTCACCATCAAAACCTTCAAGAAGCTACTAAAGAAAGCTAGTAGTCTTCAAGAAGATATTAAACATATGGATTCTAGTGAAAAGGCAAAAGTAACCAAGGCCTTTGAAAAGAAATCTGGAACACTTGCAACCGTCAATAAAGGGAAGCAACCAATGAAGATATATGCAAAAAGTCCTCGTCCGCCTTCATCTCAACAAACTCAGAAACAGATTAGCCAGTCTAGTCAACAACCATTTCTAGAAGAGCCGTCTCAAAGAAGAAAGGTATCCTTCGCAGAAAGACGGGCGATAGTATATTCTTTAAAAAATGAAGCTATTTTCAAAATGTTCAAGAGTCTGATGAAAAATCCAGAATTCAGACTTCCAGAACCAAAGAAGCCTCAAGAAATTAATAAGAAAAATGAGCCAAATTACTGTCCGTATCACAGAATGTTGGGGCATACAATTGAAGAATGTTTTGTTTTCAAGTATTGGCTTGAGAAAAACATTAAAGAAGGGAATATCTCTATCCCAAAAGAATATTTAAAAGAACCTGAAAAAGGTTTTATAAATGTGATTTCGGCTGAACCAATCTCCCAACTTGATCCATACACTAAAAAGGACGGATGGAGTTCAACTTGGAACAAGCTCAAGAAAGTCTTGGATTATATACAGGAATCATCAAAAGGATCTTCCTCATCTAACAAAAATGGATGAGATACAACATGGAGCAAATCCTCCAAGAAAATGATAAAATAAATCCAGAACGCTTCCAGACAGACTACATATCAGAATCTTCAGTCTGTCAGATCAGCGATGGAAACTTCATCACAAGAACCATCATCATCAAAATCAAAGAAGGTAAAGAAAAAGAAGAATTTTGTTGATAAAACTAGGGTACCTGCCTCTACTAGATATGTTGTCTCGGATTCGGGAAAGAAAATACTTTGTATGATTATCTTTTTGTCCCTCCGGGACTTGATGAATGTAATGATAATGATGTTGGCTACGTTTTTACTGTCTCTAGTGATAACATAAATAACCAACCTAATATCGATCTCGATCCTTAAAATGATCCTCAAATCATACTTGAGTCTAATATGTTCAATACTAAAGAAGACTTCGACGATACTGCTTACGACAGTACCAGAACTGAGGAACCAATCCTCAAGTGCCATGACACGTCGTTAATAATTAACTTGGAACTTTTTGATAAAGAAGATACATTGGAAGATTCAACAGCAACATCTCGAGAAGAAATCACATAAATAAATTTAAGGAGCGGAAAAGTGTTACCTCCAAGAACAGCTCCAACGGATAAAGGAAAATAAATTGTAAATCAAGAAGAGTTATCTCCACCTCCACCAGTGGAAAAACAACATGATCATGATAAAGCCATAGGAACAAATAAAGTGGATTACAACGTGCTAGCACATCTTAGGAAGTTGCCGGCCTGACTAAGCATCTATGACGCACTGATCCTGTCAAAGGAGATGAGGGAAGTTATAGTTACAGCTTTGCTTGATCCAGAGATTTGCTTAGCTCAGTTAGCCAGCACATCCTTAGATGAAGTTTGCTCATTGAGAGAAATATCTGGAGTAACCTTCACAGATGAAGATTTACTACTTGGTACAGCCGACCACAACCGTCCGCTCTACATCTCCGTCAACATTGGCAGATTTGTGTTATCCAGAGTTTTAGTGGATCCTGGAGCATCCCTTAACTTGATGAGTCTACGGACATTAGCATATTTGGACTTCGACGTTCAGGAGCTCATCCCCGATAAGATGATGTTAAGAGGATTCAACAAAAAGGGAGAAAGAGCCCTTGGATCAATCTCATTACTTATGAAGGTTAGAGAACTTGTAACAACCGTTAAATTCCATATCATCGATGTCGAGACCTCTTTCAACGCTCTACTTGGACGACCTTGGATTCATGAGCATAACATGGTTCCATCGTCTCTACACCAATGCATCAAATACTGCAAAGAAAAACAAGAATATTGTATTAAAGGAGATCTATAACCATTTTTAATACATGAGGTTGGTATTCATGAAGATGCTGCTTATTATACACTTCCAAAGAAAACTGTCTTCTCTCGAGAAGTTACAACAAATAAAAATTCAGAAAAAGAACAAAAAGGAGACCATTCAACTACCTCCTTACAGCATGATGGTGAAGGTTCTTTTAGTTCACGCACTCGAAATCGAGGCCGGGGACGTGGACGAAGAAGAGCAAATAAAATTGTTGAAAGGACTATGCTGATCATCAACATCGGTGATGAAGACAGTTCCGAAGACAAAATAATGATGACAAAACAAAAGAAACCTCAGTACAGGATCTCCTTAAAAGATGATGAGAAAAGCGAATATGAAACGATGTACGATCGGATAAACCGCTATGTGAACACCTTGAATCTCACTCCGATCCTTCCTCAAAAGGTTGAGAGTTTAGAGGTTAAGGAAGTCCCTTGTGCTGGTTCAAAACCGATCAAGTTTTACTGTGCTTCTACTCCTGTAAACTCTGAAAATCATGTAAATTTGGATGATTCTAATGAATTAATGGAATTTCCTTTTGGTTATTTCTCGCCTTATGTGCAAAAGTTAATTCAACAAGGACATTTACCTAAGCAAATGTCAAAAGACAAACTACAATTTTTTGAGAAATTATGGAATGCTAAAAATCGCACTCCAAAATTGAAAGAGGGTCTCGGATTTGGTACAGTGGGACCAGTCGATGATTCGGAATTTTGCATGGTTGTTTTTTGTGAGAATTGCCTCGATATAGAGGATGATTCTACCGATCCGCTAGTGGAAGATGCTCCTCCAGAATTTGAGGAAGAAATCAAATCAACTATCGATGAACTAAAAGAAGTAAATCTCGGGACTGAAGAACATCCCCGACCAACATTTATAAGTTCTCTACTCAATGATGAAGAATCTTCAGAGTTAGTCGAATTGTTAACAGAATTCAAAGATTGCTTTGCCTGGAGTTATGATGAAATGCCAGGATTGTCAATGGAAGTTGCAATTCATAAACTCTGGGTAGACAAAGGTACAACCCCAATAAAATAAGCCCCAAGGAGCATGCACCTCGAAATTGAATAGCAAGTCATCGGCGAAGTAAAGAAATTGATAGATGCTAATTCCATATGAGAAGAACAATATCCCACATGGATAGCTAATATTATTCCAGTTAAAAAGAAAAACGGATAGATACGAGTCTGTGTTGACTTCAGAGACTTGAATAAAGCATGTCCGAAAGATGAGTTTCCACTACCAATATCAGAAATGATGGTGGATATTGCTTCAACACATGAAATCTTCTCCTTCACGAACGGATTATCAGGATACAACCAAATAAAGATGGCTCCTGAAGATGCAGCAATTATAGCTTTCAGAACACCGATCGGAATTTTCTGCTACACAGTAATGTCGTTTGGTTTGAAGAACGCCGGAGCAACATACCAACGAGCAATGACAAGGATTTTTGATGACCTCATTCACAATCAAGTAGAATGCTACGTAGATGATTTGGTCATCAAAAGTAAACAAAAATTAGACCATTTGTACGATTTGAGGATCATTTTTGAACGATTACAACAAAATAATCTCAAGATGAATCCCCTAAAGTGTGCATTTGGTGTCACTTCTGGGAAGTTCCTTAGATTTGTTGTTCGTCATCGGGAAATCAAGATCGACCCGGAGAAGATTAAAGCTAATTTGGAAATGCCTCCCCATAAAACTTTGAAACAATTACGTTCCTTTCAGGGGAAGTTGACATATCTGAGACGCTTTATTTCTAACCTCTCAGCTAGGTGTCAGCCTTTCTCGACATTGGTTAAAAAGGAAGCCAAATTTATTTGGGAAGAAAAATGCGAGCAAGCTTTTGAGGACGTTAAACAATATTTAATGACACCTCCTGTTTTGGCAGCCCCTATCCCAGGGAGACCTTTGATACTTTATACCGCAGATTTACATTACTCGCTCGGAGCTTTACTAGCCCAAGTTAACAACGAGTGCAAAGAAAATGCACTATATTACCTGAGTCGTCGTCTAATACCGACGGAGATAAGGTATCCACCAATTGAGAAGCATTGTCTAGCTTTAATTTTTGCAACCTAGAAGCTTAGGCATTACATGCTTTCTCACAAAATAACTCTGATTTCAAGAATTAATCCATTGTAATATTTAATGACACGACCAACACTCTACGGACGTCTAGCAAGATGGTCGATGATATTATTGCAATTCAACATAACTTTTGTTCCCCCGCATGCTATCAAGGGATAGATACTAGCAGACTTTCTTGCTGCACACCCGTTACCAGCTGGGTCCCCACTCAATGACGAGTTACCAGACGAACAAATTCTACAAACAGATTCCTCCAGTCCACAATACTGGGAGATGTACTTCGACGGTGCTTCTTCAGCCAGAAAAGACAAAGGCTCGAGCACAATCATACCAGGCAAAGCAGGAGTTGGTTTGGTATTCATCACTCCAGACAAAGGTGTGCTGAGATTCTCGTACCACTTGACAGAGCCTTGCACCAATAATGTAGCAGAATATGAAGCTTTAATTACAAGATTAGAGTTGGCAATCTTAATGGACATAAAAGATATTACTATCTACGGTGACTCCCAACTCATCATTCAACAAATTACTGGACAATACAGAATTTTGAAGCCCAGACTGTCAGAATATTACCAGTACATGATGAAACTGCTGGAGTAGATTCCCAACGTGACTTTCTATCAGATTCCTCGGGTCGATAATGCACATGTCGACGCTCTAGCAAAACTCGCTAAAGAATTGGCATGTCCCCCAGAGGATTCAATAAAAATCACAGTACAGGGCAGACAAGTTCTATCCAAGATTGACATGGAAACCCTAAATAAACTCGGAAAAGAAGAAGACACAATAAATGCGATTGTAGATATCAACGAAGACTGACGGAAGCCATTGATGGAATATTTGCATACTGGAAAGCTGCCAGAGGATAAGTCCGAGGAAAACTAGATTACAAAGAGAGCTTTGTCATACGCTCTCATAAATGGTGTTCTCTATAGGAGATCGTTCGATCAAATGTGGCTACGGTGTTTGAGCAGAGCCGAGGCACAGGATATTGTCAAAGAAATACATGCCGGATTGTGTGGTGCTCACCAGTCGGGACCAAAGATGAAAATGAAAATCAAAAGACTCGGATATTATTGGCCAACAATAATGTCTGACTGCATGGATACAGCGAAAAAATGTCATCAGTGCTAGATACATGGAGTGGCTTACACCAACCACCGAATGTGCTACACCCAACTATTGCCTCGTGGCCATTCGAGTGTTGAGGTACGGACATAGTGGGTCCGATAGATCCTCCATCCTCCAAAGGACATAGATTCATACTTGCACCGACAGATTACTTCTCTAAATGGGCAGAGGCAGTTCCACTACGAGAGGTTACAACTCAGCATGCCCTACAGTTCTTCAAAGACCAAGTCGTTTACCATTTTGGTGTACCGCGAAGAATTATCTCTGATAATGGGACAGCTTTCAAGAGCACAAAAATCA
>NEWO01000063.1:655802-671564 GCA_003013225.1 Phalaenopsis aphrodite
ATTCATAACTTTTCAAAATTGATCCGATAATTTCAATTTTCACATCGAATCAGTTCGATACTTCTGATTCATAACTTTTCAAAATTGATCTGATAATTTCAATTTTTACTTTGAATTAGTTCAATACTTCTGATTCATAATTGATCTCATAATCTCAATTTTCACATCGAATCAGTTCAATACTTCTGATTCATAACTTTTCAAAATTGATTTGATAATTTAAATCTTCACATCGAATCAGTTCAATACTTCTCATTCATAACTTTTCAAAATTGATCCAATAATTTCAATTTTCACATTAAATCAGTTCGATACTTCTGATTTATACTTTTCCCAAATTTATCGGATAATTTTCACTTCGAATTAGTCCGATATTTCTAATTCACATTCTTCAAGAATTGATCCAATAATTTCAATTCTTACTTTAACATCAGTCCTACACTTCTGATTTCTTCTATTGGAAGTCAGTTCCAAATGTCTGACTCTCCTTTGATATCAATATTCGTATCTTGAATCCCCATTTTGAGGTCAACCCTTACATGTTGATACCTATTAAAAAAAAAATCCCCAGCAGAAACAAATAGCATACACAAATTCACACTTCTTTCTAGGTTTTATGACTTAGAAATCTATATTGGTCATGTTGATCTTGTCGGTCAACACCAATACGTGCGGTGTGCTCGCCCAGCACACCGCACCTATTGGGGGTCCATTTGTTAACCTCACTTTTGGTTGAGGTCTAGAAACATCTTTAGTAGCCTAGGTCTAGCCATAAGACTTTCCTACTGACTAGTCTTAGAAAACTAGAAAAGGTACCCTCACCATTAGAAACTCAAAACTCTTCTCTTTACTCAACTTGAAGTTCCACATATTTGTCCTAACCTCTTGAACTTAGTAGGTAAGATCATTATGAGGGAACTCAAGGAGAGTTCTTATAGGGCTACTTGGCCTTAGGATTGACCCTGGGTGTTGGTTTGGAGCTAAGGTATACAATACCCTCACCATACCCTCACAATATCCTGGCTTAGACCAATACATAAGGACCCAAAATTGGGATTTCATTGATCCATGGTTCATTTAGAATGGATATTTATCCAATTCTACTGGAAATGCTCATCTTGGGTCTTTTGCCCCAAACACCCCCAAGTTACCTAACTGCCCCTGGGACCCCAATTTTAGCCAAAAATTCCCAATTCTACCCAAAATACCCAATTTTGATCAAAACTCATTCCAAATCTCAATTAATCCCAGAATTAAGATTAATTTTGATTTAGGTCAAAATCCCAATTTTGGCTGAATGACCAAATCACATCAATTGGACTTATAACCGTGCCAATTGACCCAAACAAATGTTGTATTTGCTTCATAGCAATATCTTACATCAAATTTGACCATAAATTTGCATTGGTAAAACCTTTTGATCATCCAATTTGGTTTAAATCCAAAACCCCAAATTAGCCCCAATATTGGCTAACACCCCAAATCTCAACAATTGAATGCCCTAAACCTCAAATTGGCTTCCAATTTTTGTTGAAAATCCTTTGTGAGGTCATTTGTGACCAAACACAACAATTAATTTGAGCTTAGTCCAAAGCTAGCTCAAGCTTGACCCAAATTAGCCCCACATGCCTAATTTTGGTCTAAATCCAAATTTTATCAAAGTCCGCTAAATTCACTACCAAATTGATTTCAAAATGACTTTCATCCTTCATGAAATTTGTTCATCATGATGTTTTACACCAAACGAAACAATCAATTTGGACTTAGCCCATGGCTAGCCCATGTTTGACCCAAACTTAGCCCAACAAGCTTAAAATCGATCAAAAATAAAAAATCCACCAAATTGATTAACCAATGGACCTCAAAAAGACTTTCACCCTTCATGAAAGTTGTTCTCATGGTCTCTTACACCAAATGTCATATTTAATTGGGCCAATTGACATGTCTAACCTGGTCCAAACAGAAGATTGGGTCATATGCACCTTCTTGGACTTATGGCCAAATCCAAACCAATTGAGCTTGATATGGTCAAATGAGCCTTATCTTAACTCATCCTAGACTCTAAAGTTGAGTTTAAAACTAGCCACCAACCCATGGTTAAGCTTGATATTTATCTCATGGGTAAAAATTTTTTTCTAATTTTTAGAGGGATAAAGAGAGGGTTAAATCAAAGTACTTGCTATACCACATGTCAATACTCTATGGTGCCATTTTTACTGCTCATTATAAGCTTTAACCATGACCCAACCCTTGGTCAACTACTTTAACCCAAGCTAAAGCCCAAAGCCGTGAGCCCCCACATGGCTAATACCCAAATTCATGCCAAGAAGCCACCTCAGCCCGAATTGAGCTGAGAGCTCCTCTGCTTAACACCTAAGTAGTGGGGCTAACCCCTTAATTGGCCAGCCATGCTTTCCCTTGGCCAATTTCTATAAAATGCACCCCCCACGACCATGAATAGTGTGGTAAAAAAATTTTCACCAAGGCCTCCCAAACTCCTCAGAGAGCTTTTCTAAGAGTCCCTTAGCACATTGCAATCCATTTCCCTCTCTCAATTCCACCACAGAAATCCAATTTTAAGTTTGAATTCCTGCCCGAAATGAGGACAAACTTTAATCCGAACATACACAGCACTAAACTACAAATAAATTGGCTCACAACAGTGAAGGAAGCCAAAACCCCATCAATTCCCCCTCTGAAATAGCCTCTACCATAGCTTTCAACCAACACCTAAAATCGGCTGTGGTCAAAATCATATATAGGCCTTACACCAGAGCAAGAGGCTTCATCCCTAAGCTCTTTGGGACCCAACGAAGGTGTGAAGAATCTCTCATTGAGGCCAAACCTCTCAGAGCAAAGGTATAACCTCACTCACTCTCTCGAGCCTACGCGAGCTCTCCATTTATTATGGCTTGATTTCATAGTATGTTTACCATATGGATGTGTTCGTCTCTTCAAGACGAACAATTTAAAAAAAAACCATCAAAATCCATTAAGTAACGAGAGAGATATTAAGGTTTTAAGTTGGATGGCTCTCGGTTAAGGCCATCGGGGATGATGAACAGATGTCGTCCATTCTCGCATGTATTGAATGGACGGCGGAGATCAAGCCGGATGATCCTCTGGAACGATACGTCGGGCCGCGTGGTAGCTGACTCAGAAGGCGGCATCGAATAGAAGCACACCGCGTGGCTGTTCGACGGATCCGATGATCCAGCCAGCCCGTGGTTTGAATAAATAAATAGGGGTATTTAATAAATTTAGAAAAAATCCCCTAAACTTCAAAAATTCATATCTTTGCATAAAAAATTAATAAAAATAAAACAAAAATACCCTCTTGCTCAGTGAACAGAGGAGAATCATATGAAATTATTTTCACATTAATTTGATGCATAAATTTTTTTCGAAAAATGAATTAGGGTTAGGGGTTTTTCAATTCTCTATTCATATTGGATTATCACCTTGACCCCAAATTTTTATATATTGTAGTCTCTATCTAGGTGCATAATTTGAGCACTTTTCCAGAGACATAGGAGATCTCTAGACAGAGATCTTAATTTTCTAATTTTTTATGCATTTTCTACTAAAATAATTATAGAAAATTGTATGTCGCTTAGAAAATTATGCAAAAATTCATGTAAATTCTCTATGGCTAGACTAGTCTTAGGAAATAATTTCATGATTTTTAAGAATAAAAACATTACTCTTTTGAGAAAACCCCAATTTACTTAAAATATTTAATTTGGAGTACATAGAGATCAAAATCACTTGATTTTTTTTCTACACTGTGGTTCATGAGTTAGAGAACTCACCATAAAAATTTCAAAGGATTTTGAGATCATTTGATATTTTTAATTGAGTTTTAAAGATCTTCATCAAATTTAACACTTAAATAATTTTCAAAAATCAAAATATTACTCCAAAAATTATCAAACCTAGTTTTTTGAGTTCTCTCATATCAGGGGGATTTAATAAAAATAAAAATATATTTATAATAAAAACTTGATTTTTAGTTTATTTTTATTTATTTTTAATAATTAAAAAAATAATTAAAAAAATCATAAAATATTAAACTCATGAAAAAATTTCAAATTATTTTCTAAACACTTAGGAATCATTGGAATATTTTTCTAAGGTCTAAAAATAAAGATATCTATTTTTAAACTTTAAAATGATTTTTAAGGCTTAAAAATAGAATTCTTACCAAAATAATTCTAAAAAAAATCAAATAAAAATCAGAAAAAATATAAAATAAATTTCTCTAGGTTTTTTGACCTTAGAGAGATTTTCTAAAAATATAAAACATATTTTTCAACATATAAAATGTTTTATTTTTATTAAAATCTCCAAAAATTTAAAAAATTTTAATAAATCACAAAAAAATCAAAAAATTATGAAATTTTGGCCAAATGACTTTCTAATCTAGGGCTAGCTTACATAAAAATTTCAAGTGATTAGGAATTGTCTTGATCATCTTTTGGAATTTTCTTTGAAGAAGCATATTTTTGCATGAAAATAATTATATGAATTAAATTAAATTGTGAAAATTCACATTTTCTCCTCTGATGTCTTAATTGACCTATCATTAGGGTTACATAAAAATCCCAAAGTCATTTGACTTAAATTTGACAAATTTTGAATGTTTTGACCCTTATGAGCAAAATTGTAATTGTGGTCTTAATGAACATTTAGGCTTAATCAAAATGGGAAATGGGTAATTTCTGATATTAATTAACTCATTTGATGATTTGCAATAAAATGGGCTTAATTGGTAGAAACCCACTTCACTTTGCCAAATTACAAGATAAAAGAATAATTCCCATAATTATCAAAATTTTGGAAACTTCATTAGCATAAAATGACTTTTGAATTTAGGGGTATAACTTTGAAAATCAAAGATTTCACACCCTTATTTGACAATCAAAATAATGTTTAAATGATCTTGATAATGATCACTTAAAGTTTTAAATCTTTTCAAAATCAATACACACACTTAATACATTCACTTAGGTCTTAAGGACTTAGTGGTGAACTTAAGTTGAAATCCATTTGTTAAAAGAGGATTAGAAAAATAAACATAATTAAACTTCTTTTAAACACCACAAGTCCAATTAGGACTAAAAATTTGGTTAAGTGTCCTTAAATACACTAATTTGCCCCCTTTAGGGTCTTCACCAACATAATCTTCAAATTAAAAGACAAATGACATTCACACTATTCTTAGGGATAATCAAGACATCAATATTCACTGAGCATCAGGATATTCAGGCTGAATTATTAAGTAACATAATAAAGTTTAAATGAACCTAATGCTTTTTACCAGACATTAAGAAAGTTGCATGGACCTGCTCCCTACTCTTAACCTGGTGAATACCTTAGGGATCTATTAAACTTAATATGTTTTACTTAATATTATTATTCTTAAAATTTAAGGACCCTCAATATACAACATAGAGTTAGGAAGGTTTCCAAAACTTTACTTTTCCAGCTCTATAAACATAAACTGCTCTGACATGCATTTTGAGTTGCAGGTGGTAAAACGAGAAGACTCGCCAGGTACACTTTTACAGTTTATAGCGTTTTACAGTCTTTCTTGTACTTTCCTACTGCACTTTTATTTATGCTTGTATTTACATACCTACATAGAAAATATAAAATTGCATAAATCACCTCCACAACATTTCAAAAATATAAGACAACTCAAAACTTAATCACAAACATCACAAAACAATACAACTTCAACTAAATTAAAACGTCTCTATTGGAAAATCGGGAACCCTCGGAGGGGGTAACCTACGGCTGCTAACGAGGTTTTCCACGGTCTAAATGAAATTATGGAACTCATTAAGTTGAGTTTAGTAAATTCATTTGGACTAAGTAATTCCAATAGAAAATAGTGGTGTCGGGACGATGAAACCGTGGGATCTTGACCGGTGTCGCTTTAATCAACTTTAATATGGCCATAATAAAATTTAAAGAACTTTAACCACACAGTTACCTAATTTGACATTATAACCAAATGACCTAAAAAAAAAAACTTGAACTCTGCTATAACGAGGAGCTTGGAGCTGACATGGTGGGCAGCCCGGCCATCTTCAACAGCAAGAGGATCTAAACTAATACATTCCTTCCTTAGCTTTAAAACAACAAAGCCATAGGAATTCGAGGTTGTTTGCCTAGTGCAACATAAATCTTCAAACATATTTTTAGGCTTTTGTACAACCATATTGTATAATGTAAGTCTTAAACTCGTCTTAGGACTCCGATGTAGTCGTTTATCATGACTTAAATCCTCATATCTTCCAGGAAATTTGTGTTGATTGCTTCACACAAATGTAAGCCCTAAATAAATAAAAATTTGCAGGATGAAATACTTAAATATCTCTCCTCTAAAACTAAAACCAAAAAATAGGATAGCTTGGGAAGTCACCGAAGTTCTCCTTCGGATCCGTGACATCCTCTAGTATTTCCTCCTTTGGACTCCAAAACAAAATGTTCCAAATTTGAACCAATCCTTTTCACACTTCTTAGTCCGATATCTTTGAAACGTCCTTACCATTTGAACTCTTTGAAGGTGATTTTTCTTGACTTTTATCGAGAGTATTCTTAGGTAACTTTAGTTATCTATGATGTAATTAACTATAGGAGCTTGCACTTATAGAAAGCTTTTCCCGAACCCAGCATAATATAAACTCTATTTAATTCCTTATATTAAATAGGGGAACTTGTTGGCCAATACATTGGTTTCGCAGACCAAACAGATGTCATAACTTTCTTTATTTTATTTGATCAAGCCTCACCCTCAACTCTTGTGTTCATCCTTCGGGATAGATACAAGATTTGAGGTAAAGCGCTCTTTCATCTAAATTATGAAAATTATGGGGTCAGTTTGACTTCATCTTTTTCAAAACTAAATTTGTTTTTTTAAAAAACGTCCTTTCGAAGCGGGCAACGGGATTTCAATTCTGATGACCGACAGCTTCTTACGGGCAAACCCCACACCAAAAATAGTGCCGCCAACCATTCACTATAATTTTTTGACAAGGAGAAGGATGCTTTCTTATATATTGAATATCACAATTAAACCCTCATTAGTATTATTAATTATTTAATAGTTATTAAAATTACCTATTTATTTCAACTGCTATTAGTGATAGAAAAGTAAATTGAACTTTATTGTTGTGATTAAAGTATTGCTTTTCTAAAAACCACTCCCTATGTGATCGATATCTAGGACTCCATTAGAGCCCAATATTACTTGAACGATACGTATACTTGTGTTGATAAGTGTGACTTTATAATTATTGAATATTTATTACGTCCATATTTATCTTATATTTTAAGCATATAAAAAGTCATCGGCCAAGTTTTTGGCGCCGTTGCCAGGGAGTGATTCAGTGAGTGAGTCAAATTATAATTAGAGTAACGGACAAATTATAATTATTAGAAAAATTTTACTTGAATTACAACTTATTTTTATATTTAGTTAATTATATTACTGAGTACTGATTTCAAATTGTATGCATAAATTTGGACATGAAAATCTTATACCCTACGATTCATAATTAGAATGCACTGTTTGAAGAATTACAAGATTAAGAAGAGAACCTAGAAATTCTGATGCAATGGAAAACAACTTGAACAATCAAGGAATAGAGAATGAACACCAACCTAGACCCCTACGATATTATGCAAATCCTATAGCAGATAAAACTCGCTTATCTATCCAAAATCCTGATGTAGCTGCTAATTCATTTGAGCTTAAACTTGCTATTATCCAAATTGTACAAAACAATCAATTCGGAGGTACACCAAATGAAGATCCTAACTTACACCTCACTAGTTTTTAAGAACTGTGTGCTACTTCTAAATATGACAAAGTATCAGACGATGTTGTGAGACTTAGACTTTTTCCTTTTTCACTGAGAGATAAGGCTAAGATGTGGTTAAATTTGTTAGCACCAAGATCTATTAGAACTTGAGGAGAACTTTCACAGAAACTTCTATCAAAATATTTCCCTCCATCCAAAACTGCTAAACTTAGAAATGACATAACATCGTTCTGAAAGATTGATGGAGAGTCAATATATGAAGCTTGGGACAGATTTAAAAATCTTCTTAGGAAATGCCCTCATCATTTGTTACCAGATTAGTTGATAATTCAAACTTTTTATAATGGATTAGTGGGATCTCTTAGATCGATTATAGATGTTGCGGTTGGTGGTTCTTTAGTCTCAAAACCTTTTGATAAGGCTTATTCATTAATAGAAGATATGGCTACCAACAATTTTCAATGGCCCTCTAAACGGGTAAATCCTAAAAGAGTAGCTAGTATCCATGATTCTGATGCAATATCTATGTTAGCTTCGCAGATTGCTGCAATATCAAAGAAATTATATCATTATGGGATGAATTATTCTCCAACACCTCCTATGATGGAAGAGAATTTATCTGGGCAATTTGTGGATGTTCAACCTTCATATGAGACTTTAAATGCTATTAATAGACCCAACAATCCTTACTCAAATTATTATAACCCAGGTTAGAAGAATCATCCAAATTTTAATTGGAATAACAATTCCTCTACAAATCAACAATGGGCAAACAACCCAATGAACCCATTAGAAAATTCATCCAACCAAAGAAATGTTAACTATAGACCTTCTTATCCTCCAAGATTTAACAGTAATACTCAAATTAAGGAGAAGAAGTTGTTTATGGAAGAGCTGTTATTAAACATGGGTTAACAATTGCAGAATCAAGGAAATTAATTACAAATTCAAGGAAATTAATCGCAAAATCAAGGAACTGGTAGTAAGAATATTGAAAACCAATTAGGACATATCGCTACTGTGCTTTGTAATCGAACATTAAAAGCTTTTCCTAATACTATGGAACCAAATCCTAAAGAGCGAGGAAAATAAAAAAATCAAAGCGATACAATTACAAAGTGGAAAAGAATTGGAAACAAGAATGCAAAAAAGAAACAGAAACTGAAAAAGAGAAAGTAGATACCAAAAAAGAAAATGATCATGAATACCCAGATTTAGAGTATCCATTTACATCAATGAAAATTACTATGGAGAAACCTCCACCACAATTTCCTCAAGGATTGAAGCAACACAAACATAATAAATAATTTTTCAAATTTTTAGAAATTTTTAAGAAGTTAACGGTGAATATTCTCTTCGTAGAAGCTTTAGAGCAAATGCCCAACTATGTGAAATTTATGAAAGATATTCTAAACAAGAAGAGAAAGTTCACAGATAATGAAACTGTTGCACTTAGCGAAGAGTGTAGTGCAATTATTAGAAAAAGCTTCCTGAAAAACTAAAAGATCCTGACAGTTTCACTATATCGTGTGCTATCGGTGAAAAATTTTATGGGAAAGCTTTATGTGATTTGGGAGCCTGCATTAATCTTATGCCTCTATCAATTTTCAAAAGATTAGGATTAGGAGAAGTCTCACCTACTTCTGTAACTCTACAGTTAGTAGATCGTTTAGTTACATATCCTAAGGGAGTTATAGAAGTAAAAGTGGATAAATTTATCTTTCCTGGAGGAAGATAAAGAAATACCTATCATTTTAGGGAGACCATTTTTAGCTACTGGAAAATCTATGATAGATGTTCAAATAAGAGAATTAACTATCAGAGTTAATGATCAAGAAGTGACTTTTAACATTGCAAAATCTATGAAATACTCTGCTGTTGAAAGAGATAATGAATGTTTTCGCATGGAAATTAGTGAACATCTATTGAAAGAACTTTTTGAAGAGAAAGAACAATTTGAAGAGAATGATGAAATTATTCTAGACGAATTAGAAAATGAAGAATTAGATTATGTTTATGAAAAAATTAAGATGTTGGATATAACGAAAAATGCCGATAAAAATCTATTTCCATCAATTATAAAACGACCTGAACTTGAGATGAAAGTATTGCCTAGCCACTTGAAGTATGTGTTTTTAGGAGACTCATCTACATTATCTGTTATTATATCTTTATAATTAAAGGATCTGAAAGAGCAAAGACTGTTAGATACATGAAAAGATTTAAGAAAGCTTTTGGTTGGACCTTAGCTGATATTAAGGGAATCAGTCCTTCGATCTGTATGCACAGAATTATATTTGATGAACAATATAAACCAAGAGTTGATTCACAAAGGAGATTAAATTCGATGATGAAAGAAGTAGTTAAGAAGGAAATTTTGAAATGGTTAGACACTAAAATTATATATCCTATTTCAGATAGTGCGTGGGTAAGTCCGATTAGTTGTGTTCCTGAGAAAGGATGAGTGACTGTTGAAACAAAAGAAAATAATGAATTAATACATATCAGACAAGTTGCTGGGTGGCGTATACACATTGCTTATAGAAAATTTAACACTGCCACCAGGAAAGATCACTTCCCTTTACCCTTTTTAGATCAAATAGTGGACAAACCTGTTGGACATAAATATTTTTTATTTTTTAGATGGATATACCAGTTACCATTAAGTTCCTATTGCTCCTGAGGATCAAGAAAAGACAACATTTACTAGTCTTTTTGGAACTTTTTCTTTTCGAAAAATGCCTTTCGGATTATGTAATGCACCTGCAACATTCCAGAGATGTGTGATGTCCATATTTAGTAAATTAATTGATGATGGATTGGAAGTATTTATGGATGATTTCTCTGTATTTGGAATATCATTTGACGCATGCTTAAATTATCTTGAAAAATTTTTGGAGGTATGTGAAAGAAGTAATTTGGTACTAAATTGGGACAAATGCCAATTTATGGTTGCAGGAGAAATTGTGTTAGAGCATAAAATTTTGGAAGATGGAATGAAAGCAGACCCTTCAAAAATTCAAGTTATATCTAAACTAACACCTCCTACTAATGTAAGAGAGGTTAGGAGTTTTCTTGGACATGTTGGATTTTACAGGCATTTTATCAAAAAATTTTCAAAAATTACCAAAAATCTTTGCCAACTTTTAGAAAAGGACAAGAAATTTTAATTTATGGAAAGCTGTTTAAATGCCTTTGAGTTATTTAAGGAAAAACTAATCACAACGTCTATTATAGTTTCACCTAGCTGAGAGAAACCATTTGAACTTATGTCTGATGCTAGTGATTATGCTATTGGAACTTATGTCTCATGAGAAATCTAAAACAACTAGAGTGTTTGAAAAGAAATCCAGAATAGTCGAAACTATTGATAAATGAAAACAATTGATAAAGATATATGCAGAAAATCTTCGTCAGTCTTCATCACAGCATGCTCTGAAACAGAATAGCCAGTCCAACCAGCGACCGCCCCATAGAGGGCCATCTCAGAATAAAAGATTATCTCTGGAAGAACAACAGAAAATGGTGTACTCTTTCAGAGATGAAGCTGTATCTAAAATATTCAGAAGTCTGATGAAGAAGCCCGAGTTCAAACTAGCAGACCCAAAGAAACCCGAAGAGGTCAATAAGAAGGATCAACCGAATTATTGCTCATATCGCAGATTACTAGGACATACGGTTCATCTTTAAGGATTGACTCAAGAAAAATCTCAAAGAAGGAAATATAACGATCCCGAAAGAGTATTTAAAAGAACCTGAAAAAGGTTCTATAAATATGATTTCGGCCGAGCTAATCTCTTTGATTGACCCGTACACCGGAAAATAGGGATGGAGTGCAACTTGGAACAAGCTCAAGAGGGTCCTAAACCAAATAGATAATTCATCAAAACAATTCTCTGCACATGCCGAAAAAGATGGATGGGATACAGTTTAGAGCAAATCATCTAAGAAGTTGTTAAATCAAATCCAAAACGCTTTAAGGAAAACTGCCGCTCAGAGACATTAGCCCGCCAGGACCGAGATGAAGATTTTACTGCCAGAGCCGCCGTCATCAAAGTCAAAAAAAAAGAATGCCATCACGAGGATTGATAGCATGAAGGGTAGGATAGGGGCTGCCTCTACTAGATTGGTTTTCTCAGTTTCGGGGAAGAAAGTCCTCGAACCCCTGACTTTGTATGATTATCTTTTTACCCCTCCAGGGGCTGATGAATATAATGATCGTGATTTCAGCTATGTTTAAACTGTTTCTAGTAATGACGTAATAGATTGTGAACAATCTAACTCTAATCTCGATTAACAAAACTATCCTCAAATTGTACTTAAGTCCGATAAACTTGCTAAAAATACCGAAGAAGACATCAACAATACCACTTACCACAACACCGAGAGCAAGAAGCCAATCCTCAAACACCATGGTACACCACTCGCCCTCAACTTAGATATTTCTGACAAAGAAGAAACATCAGAAGATTCAACAATGATATGTAAAGAAGAAGAAATTACAAAAATAAACTTAAGGAGCGGGAAAGTATTGCCCCAAGAATAGCTCCGACAGACAAAGGAAAACAAATAGCAACTCGATAAGAATTACCTCCACGTCCGTCAATGGAAGAACCACACTGTCAAGAGAGAAGTGGAAGGCCATACAAATTGGATTACAACATGATAACTCATCTTAGGAAGTTTTCGTCCCAACTAAGCATTTAAGGACTCTCTGGTTACAGCATTGCTCGACCGAGAGATTTTCGTAGCTCAGTTAACTGGTACATCCTCAGATGATGTTTGCTCTTTGAAAGAACAGTAAGGGGTAACCTTCACAGATGAAGATTTGCTGCTTGGTACCTCTGACCACATCCGACCACTCTACATCTCCGTCAACATCGGCATATTTGTATTATCCAGAGCTTTGGTAGATCAAGAAGCATCTCTCAACTTGCTGAGCCTACGGACATTGGCCTATTTGGACATCGAAGCCCTAAAGGTTACAGCTGATAAAATGATGCTAAATGTATTTAACCAAAAAGGAGAAAGTGCCCTTGGATCAATCACATTACTTATGAAGGTAAGAGAACTGGAAACAACCACTAAATTTCATATCATCGACGTTGAGACCTCCTTTAACGCTCTATTTGGTCGACCGTAGATTCATGAACAGAACATGGTTCTGTCATCTCTACATCACTGCATCAAAAAGGTTCTAAAATCATTTTCAATTAATGAAGTTGGTATTCATGAAGATGTTGCCTACTACGTTCCACCAAAAAAAACTACCTTCTCGTGCGAGATTCTGACTAAAAATCAAAGGTTCAGAAAAATCACAAAAAGGGGTCATTCAACTCTGCTTCAACGGTCTTTCGCCACCCTTCTACATCAAATTAGTGGAGCTTATTTTGGTTCGTACACCCGGGGTCGAGGTCGGTGACGTGGACGAGGAAGAATCAATCTAATTTTTGAACGAACTAGGCTAACCATCAACATTAGTGATGAAGACAGTCCTAAAAATGAAATATTGATGAAAAAATAGAAGAAACCTTAGTACGAGATATCCTTAGATGATACAGAGAAAATTGAATATGAAACAATGTATGATCGGATAAACCACTATGTGAGTACTTTGACCCTTACTCCGATCCTCCCTCAAAAGTTTGAGAGTTTAGAGGTTAAGAAAGTGCATAGTGCTGGTTCAAAGCCGATCAAATTTTACCGTGTTTCTACCTCTACTGATCTTGAAAATCATCTAAATTTGGATGATGATCCTAACAAATTAATTGAATTACCTTTTGGTTACTTTTTGCCTTCTCTACAAAAGTTAATTCAATAGGAACATTTGCCAAAACAAATGTCAAAAGGTAAACTACAACTTTTTGAAAAGTTATGGAGTGTTCGAACTCCATACTCGAAAGAGGGTCTCGAATTTAGTATAGTGGGTCCAGTCGATGATTCAAAATTTTGCATAGTTATTACTAGTAAATCAGGAGAGGATTGCTTTGATATAGAGAATGACTCTAATGATCAAACAATAGAAGATGCTTTGTCAGAATTTGAGGAGAAAATCAAATTAACTATCAACGAGTTAAAGGAAATTAACCTCGGGACAGAAGAACAACCGCGACCTACCTTTATAACTGTTAACAAAATTCAAAGATTGCTTCACCTGGAGTTATGATGAAATGTCAGAACTATCAGCAGAAGTAGCAGTTCATAAACTCGGGGTGGACAAAGATATGACTTCTGTAAAACAAGCCCCCAGACGAATGCACCTCGAAATAGAACAACAAGTCATAATTGAGGTGAAGAAATTAATAGACGCTAATTTTGTGCGGGAAGAGCATTACACCACATGGTTAGCTAACATTGTTCTAGTCAAGCAGTGTAAGAATGTTGTAAAGACTTTGTAATTTTAATTGAGGCCAATTGACTAGGCTATGGGTTCAATTGGGTGAGATTAAGTCCTATGGTCAATATTGGGGTTTTGACCCAAATCAAAATTGGGCTCAAATCATGGACCAATTGAGCTTGGATTTGCTTTAAATTTGTCACATGTAAGGTGAATTTGAGTTTAGCATTGAAATTGGGGGAGATTGGGACAAAATTGATGGACATTTGAAGTAAATTTGGGGAAATTGGGCCTTTAAAGGCAATTTGGAGGTTTTGGTCAAAATAGTCAAATTGATCAAATTAATCCAATTGAAGGGTCCAAATGGGTTTTGGTAACATTTGGAGTGATTTTGGAGGTTTTGGGAAAGTTTGGGGTGCCAAAGGTATTTTTGTAATTTTGGCAATTTTGGGGGTATTTTGGTTAAAGATGGTCAAATTGACCAAATTGGGCCATGTGGTCTTTTGAAAGAAATGAAATTGGGAATATTTGGGATTTATTGAGATTTATTGGGAATTTTATGGGATTTTTGGATTTTGGGTTAAAGGAAAGTCTTAAGGGCAGTTAGGTAATTTGGGAGTGTATGGGGCAAAAGACCCAAGATTAGTATGTCAAGTAGAATTGGATAGATATCCATTCTAAATGAAACATGGATCAATAAAACGCTCATTTTGAGTTCTTATGTATTGGTTTTAGCCAGGATATTGTGAGGGTATCGTGTACCCTAACTCCAAACCAAGACCTAGGATCAATCCTAAGGCCAAGTAGTCCTATAGGAACTCCTTTTGAATTCTCTCATAATGATCTTACCTACTTTATGCTAGAGGTTAAGATTAATATGTGGAACTTCAAGTTGAGTAAAGAGAAGAGTTTTGAATTTCTAATGGCGGGGGTACCTTTTCTAGTTTTCTAAGGTTAGTCAATAGGAAAGTCCTATGGCTAGACCTAAAATACTAAAGAAGTTTCTAGACCTCAACCAAAAGTGAGGTCAACAAATGGACCCCCAATAAGTGTGGTGTGCTGGGCAAACACACCGCACGTAATGGTGTTGACCGACAAGAGATCAATATAGATTTCTAAGTCATTAAACTTAGAAAGAAGTATGAATTTATTTATGTTATTTGTTTCCACTAGGGATTTTTAAATAGGGATCAACATGTAAGGGTTGACCTCAAAAATGGGAATTCAAGATACAAATATTGATATCAAAGGATAGTCAGCCATTTGGAACTGGCTTTCATTAAAAGAAATCAGAAATATAGGACTGATTTTGAAGTAAGAATTGAAATTATTGGATTAATTCTTGAAGGATGTGAATTAGAAATATCAGACTAATTCGAAGTGAAAATTACTCGATCAATTTGGGATAAGCATAAATCAGAAGTATCGAACTGATTTAATATAAAAATTGAATATATTAGATCAATTATGAAAAATTATGAATCAGTAATATCGAACTGATTTGATATAAAAATTGAAATTATCTGATCAATTTTTAAAATGTTATGAATCAGAAGTATCGAACTGATTCGATATGAAAATTGAAATTATCAG
>NEWO01000063.1:671824-707250 GCA_003013225.1 Phalaenopsis aphrodite
AAAATTGAAATTATCGGATCAATTATGAATCAGAAGTACTGAACTGATTCAAAGTAAAAATTGAAATTATTGGATCAATTTTTTTAGTAGTAGATCAGAGTTATCAGACTAATTTAAAATATCCTGTGTTTGAGAAAACGTAATGTGTAAAAATTTATGTTATTTTGAAAATGGTTTGCAAGATTCATTTACAAGTATCATATAGAGTTTGTGTCTCTATAGGGATATCACAGAAAAGAAAATTGTGTAAAATGTATGATTCTGTAGAGATGTAGACCGAACGAGGTCATACTGCACAAGCAAGTAATCTCAAAAATCGAGAAAATTTATTTAGCAAATTTAATTTGTTTGTTATAAAATTCTGTTACTGATTCATACAGTCATTTTTACAATATATCATATCTCAAAGATGAAAAGTACATCATGTTATTCGCATAACTGGTACATCCGTGAGTACATAATATAAAGTACAAAATAAACCGTCCTCATGTCGTTGGCTGCGTATTTGCTTATCTATACATCTATCGGTAGAAAATCTTTTTGCGAACTGTATGAGCTTCTAAACAAGCTAACCTTCTAGGCTGTTGTTTTGAGATAGCCTAGTGGTGCAACAAGTTTATAATTCATATGGCTGCAACTGTTCAAGCTCCAAATCTGGCTGAAATCCATACGGGGTTTTGTCGTCATTCATCCTTCTGAAAGTTATCGACACTCAACGGTGTCGAACTCTTGGAATGCAATGTTTTGCTATGTCAGCTCCATTCCCTTTCAGAATCAAGACGGATCCTCTTGGTAAGGAAATCTCAACAGATCCTTGGAATTCACCAGGACCAAATATGTTTATATCTGTGCCAAATAGCATACTGCTTTCTGATACGAAGGAAACCGTACAAAACGGACGAACAAAGTCATGATGATCAATATGTGGAGGGATACAATCCCCTTCTTCATAAATGTTGCTTATGCAACTATTAGGGATACAATTTACTGGCATTATACTCCATTGTACCAATCGTGTTATCATCCATTTTATCGTGGGTGGCATTGGCTCCACCTGTTCATGTTGCAAAATCCCCGGAAGATTTCCTTGTCGATCTATTTTATAATTATAACAACAGCCGCATTGTATTGTGATGCGACCCTTGCCCCTCATCCATTTTTTAGGCTCTAAATATGTCCTTCCAGATAGCAAATCTGCTTTGCCTTTGATTTGGAGGTCAAACACACAGTCAAGTACCTCCTGTTCTTCCGTGAGAGAAAAGACCTCTGTATATAATTCTAGTCCCTCCAGAATATTGACATATTCTCCATCAGCTATCTCAAAATGTTCAAAAACACTGCATTTAACGTTATGGATCTTTGCAAGCTCAACCTTGCTTGGGTATGCTGGGTAATGTACTTCATCATTTAACCCATTATCAATGATCGGCTGCCATGCTAGTGGTGGTATTGCTCCCACCGGATTATACGCCTCAATTTGAGTTGGCGCATAAAAAGGATCCCATGGATAATGTTGAATTGTATCTGTATCATCAATAGGTAAATCATCATATCTTATCAACTCATTAGCTGATGAGTAATCACCGTAACCATGATATTGTTCCAGATGTAAAACATTGCAACCTGGACATTCTACAAAAGCTCCAGTAGAATGTCCTTGATCAAGTGTCGCGGAATGACAAGAGGAACAAACTGAACTGGTATTGGAGTGAACCCATACCGGTGATGGTTCTGGACGTTGTACCAATTGTACTTCCTCCTTTGTCAATGGAAGACTATCAGAAGACTCCCTCATGTTGATATTATTCATGTATTCTTCTGGAATCACAAATAATTTTTCTTTCTCTTTCCTTGCTTTAGCCAGAGCTCTTTGCTTTTTTCGGTCAGCATTTCTTCGCCAAGTCCTTCGTAACGAGGCGAAAGGTATTTTCTACTCATCGGCAACTATCAAATGTCCTGCTGTAGTAGCCACCATGGAGGACAGACGGCGGCTTGGCCCTTCCATTGGATCTAGTTCTTCGATGATTTCTTTCCCTTTTAAGGAATAGAGAATCCTGGTACTGAACTTAAGCAGTGAGGGCAATCCCTCTTATTCTTGCTCTTCAACAATATTCATTAGTGGATTTTCATACTCTATGTTAACATTGTCAAATTTCATATCAAAGTCGATTATCCAGCATTGCGGTGTATCTTCTTTATTTAAGGCAAGGTTCAAACCATCTTTGAAAGCAAAGATCAGCCGCGATCCTGACATCTCCTTAAATTAACAGGGAGACATCAGTGAGTTTGAATTGTTTATGAACCAGAACAAAACATAGTTTATACATTTTATCTTGTTAGGATATATGTACAAAAGAACAGACGTAATATATGATAATAAATTTTTTTTATAAAATTTTTTTTTAATGATAAAAAAAAATTATCTAGTCATAGACTTTTTTTTTACGCCATATAAATAACCCAAGAATTATCTGAAGTTCACAAAATTTTTCATATGTACGCGGCAAACTAATAGCAGCAAGTGTGGTCATGTTGCGTAGTAGACCTTTAGATACCGTCCATTTATTGGAAGCATAGGTCTTTCTCCTTGAGAATTAATGAGTTGATAAGATCCTCCGGCATAGACCTTCTCAATGACAAATGGTCCCTCCCAAGTTGGCTCAAATTTTCCACCTATCTTGCGACGTGCAAGAATAGGTCTTTTGAGAACAAGGACCAGGTCACCGATTTTAAATGTCCTTAGGCGGACCAGTTTGTTATGAGCTCGTATCATCTTTGCTTGATATAGCTCCAGATGTTGTTGTGCTTGTAGATGTTTTACTTCAAGACTTTCAAGTTCTTCAAGTTTGAGCATTGCATTTTCTTCAGTTGTAAGTTGGTTTGCAATGGTGACTCTGAGAGACGACGTCTGTATTTCTAATGGTATTACGGCCTCTGATCCGTATACGAGCATATAAGGTGTACATTGAGTGGGAGTTCTGAACGTCGTTCGGTAGGCCCACAGAGCTTCTAGCAATTTATTGTGCTAGTCTCGTTTATTTTCATTAAGTATTTTTTTCAAAATTTGTACAAGTGTTTTGTTGAAGTCTTCAGCTAACCCATTTGCTTTTGGATAATAAATTGTGGAATATCTCCAGTCTATCTCGTGTTTTCTGATGAAATTGTTGATTTTTGTGCTCTTGAAAGTTGTCCCGTTATCAGAGATAATTCTTCGCGGTACACCAAAACGGTAAACGACTTGGTCTTTGAAGAACTGTAAAACATGCTAAGCTGTAACCTCTCGTAGTGGAACTTCCTCTGCCCATTTAGAGAAGTAGTATGTCGCTGCAAGTATGAATCTATGTCCTTTGGAGGATGGAGGATCTATCAGACCCACTATGTCCGTACCCCAACACTCGAATGGCCACGAGGCAATAGTTGGGTGTAGCACATTTGGTGGTTGGTGTAAGACCACCCCATGTATCTGGAACTGATGGCATTTTTTCGCTATATCCATGCAATCAGACATTTTTGTTGGCCAATAATATCCGAGTCTTTTAATTTTTATTTTCATCTTTGGTCCAGACTGGTGAGCACCACACAATCCAGCATGTATTTCTTTGACAATATCCTGTGCCTCGGCTCTACTCAAACACCGTAGCCACATTTGATCGAATGATCTCCTATAGAGAACACCATTTATAAGAGCGTATGACAAAGCTCTCTTTGTAATCTAGTTTGCCTCAGACTTATCCTCTGGCAGCTTTCCAGTACGCAAATATTCAATTAATGGCTTCCGCCAGTCTTCGTTGATATTTACAATCGCATTTATTGTGTCTTCTTCTTTTCCGAGTTTATGTAAGGTTTCCATGTCAATTTTAGATAGAAGTTGTCTGCCCTGTACTGTGATTTCTATGGAATCCTCCGGGGGACATGCCAATTCTTTAGCGAGTTTTGCTAGAGCGTCAGCATGTGCATTATCTACCCAAGGAATCTGATAGAAAGTCACATTGGGAATCTGCTCCAGCAGTTTCATCGTGTACTGGTAATATTCTGACAATCTGGGCTTCAAAATTTTGTATTGTCCAGCAATTTGCTGAATGATGAGTTGGGAGTCACCGTAGATGGTAATATTTTTTATGTCCATTAAGATTGCTAATTCTAATCCTGTAATCAAAGCTTCGTCTTCTACTTCATTATTGGGGTAAGGCTCGTTCAAGTGGTACGAGAATCTTAGCATACCCTTGTCTGGAGTGATGAAAATCAAACCAACTCCTGCTTTTCCTGGTATGATTGTGCCTGAACCTTTGTCATTTTTTGCTGAGGAAGCACCATCAAAGTACATTTCCCAGTGTTGTGCACTGGAGCAATCTGTATGTAGAATTTGTTCGTCTGGTAACTCGTCATTGAGTGGGGACCCAGCTGGTAATGGGTGTGCAGCAAGAAAGTCTGCTAATATCTGTCCCTTGATAGCACGTAGGGGAACAAAAGTTTTGTCAAATTGCAATAATATCATCGACCATCTTGCTAAACGTCCGGAAAGTGTTGGTCGTGTCATTAAATATTGCAACGGATTAATTCTTGAAATCAAAGTTACCTTGTGAGAAAGCATGTAATGCCTAAGCTTCTGGACTGCAAAAATTAAAGCTAGACAATGCTTCTCAATTGGTGGATACCTTATCTCCGTCGGTATTAGACGACGACTTAAGTAATATAGAGTATTTTCTTTGCCCTCGTGATTAACTTGGTCTAGTAAAGCTCCGAGCGAGTAATCTAAAGCCGCGGTATAAAGTATCAAAGGTTTCCCTGAGATAGGGGCTGCCAAAACGGGAGGTGTTGTTAAATATTGTTTAATGTCATCAAAAACCTGCCGGCATTTTTCTTCCCAAATGAATTTGGCGTCCTTTTTAACTAATGCCGAAAAAGGCTGACACCTACCTGAGAGGTTAGAAATAAAGCGCCTCAGATATGCTAACCTCCCCTGAAAGGAGCGTAATTGTTTCAAAGTTTTAGGGGGAGGCATTTCTAAGATACCTTTAATCTTCTCTGGGTCGATCTCGATTCCCCGATGACCAACAACAAATCCAAGGAACTTACCAGAAGTGACACCAAATGCGCACTTTAGGGGATTCATCTTGAGATTATATTGTTGTAATCGTTCAAAAACGATCCTCAAATCATACAAATGGTCTAATTTTAGTTTACTTTTGATGACCAAATCATCCACGTAGCATTCTACTTGATTGTGAATGAGGTCATCAAAAATCCTTGTCATTGCTCGTTGGTATGTTGCTTTGGCGTTCTTCAAACCAAACGGCATTAGTGTGTAGCAGAAAATTCCGATTGGTGTTCTGAAAGCTGTAAGTGTTGTATCTTCAGGAGCCATCTTTATTTGGTTGTATCCTGATGATCCGTCCATGAAAGAGAAGATTTCTTGTGTTGAAGCAATATTCACCATCATTTCTGGTATTGGTAGTGGAAACTCATCTTTCGGACATGCTTTATTCAAGTCTCTGAAGTCGACACAGACTCATATCTGTCTGTTTTTCTTTTTAACTGGAACAACATTAGCTATCCATGTGGGATATTGTTCTTCTCGTATGAATTTAGCATTTATCAACTTCTTTACTTCAGCGATGACTTGCTATTCAATTTCAAGGCGCATTCTCCTTGGGGCTTATTTTATTGGGGTTATATCTTTGTCTATACCAAGTTTATGAACTGCAACTTCCATTGATAGGCCTGGCATTTCATCATAACTCCAGGCGAAACAATCTTTGAATTCTGTTAACAATTCAACCAATTCTAAAGATTCTTCATTATTGAGTAGAGAACTTATAAATGTTGGTCGGGGATGTTCTTCAGTCCCGAGATTTACTTCTTTGAGTTCATCGATAGTTGATTTGATTTCTTCCTCAAATTCCGGAGGAGCATCTTCCACTAGCTGATCGGTAGAGTCATCCTCTATATCGAGGCAATTCTCACCGAAAACAACCATGCAAAATTCTGAATCATCGACTGGTCCAATTGTACCAAATCCGAGATCCTCTTTCAATTTTGTAGTGCGATTTTTAGAATTCCATAATTTCTTAAAAAATTGTAGTTTGTCTTTTGACATTTGCTTAGGAAAATTTCCTTGTTGAATTAACTTTTACACATAAGGCGAGAAATAACCAAAAGGTAATTCCATTAATTCATTAGGATCCTCCAAATTTACATGATTTTCAAAGTTTACAGGAGTAGAAGCACAGTAAAATTTGATCGATTTTAAACCAGCACAAGGGACTTCCTTAACCTCTAAACTCTCAATCTTTTGAGGAAAGATCAGAGTGAGGTTCAAGGTGTTCACATAGTGGTTTATTCGATCGTACATCGTCTCATATTCGCTATTCTCAACATCTTCTAAAGAGATCCTGTACTGAGATTTCTTCTGTTTTGTCATCATTATTTTGTCTTTGGAACTGTTTTCATCACCGATGTTTATAATCAGCTTAGTCCTTTCAGCAATTGGATCGGTTCTTCTTCGTCCACGTCCCCGGCCTCGATCTCGAGTGCGTGAACTAAAAGAACCTCCACCATTATGCTGTAAGGAGGTAGTTGAATGGTCTTCTTTTTGTTCTTTTTTTTAATTTTTATTTGTTATAACTTCTCGGGAGAAGACAGCTTTCTTCGGAGGTGTATAATAAACAACATCTTCATGAATACCAACCTCATGTACTGAAAATGGCTGTAGATCTCCTTTAATACAATATTCTTGCTTTTCTTTACAGTATTTGATGCATTGGTGTAAAGAAGATGGAACCATATTGTTCTCATGAATCCAAGGTCGACCAAGTAAAGCGTTCAAAGAGGTCTCGGCGTCGATGATATGAAATTTTGCAGTTGTTGCTAGTTCTCCAACCTTCATAAGTAATGTAATTGATCCAAGGGCACTTTCTCCCTTTTGGTTGAATCCTCTTAACATCATCTTATCGGGGATGATCTCCTGAATGTCAAAGTCCAAATATGCTAATGTCCGTAGACTCATCAAGTTAAGAGATGCTCCACAGCACAAATCTACCGATGTTGACAGAGATATAAAGTGGTCTGTTATGATCGGTTGTACCAAGTAGTAAATCTTCATGTGTGAAGGTTACTCTAGATTGTTTTCTCAACGAGCAAACTTCATCTAACGATCTGCTGGCCAGCTGAGCTAAGCAAATCTCTGGATCAAGCAAAGCTGTAACCAGAGCTTCCCTCATCTCCTTTGACAGGATCAGAGCATCATAGATGCTTAGTCGGGCCGGCAACTTCCTAAGATGTGGTAGCACGTTGTAATCCACTTTATTTGTTCCTGTGGTTTTATCTTGATCATGTTGTTTTTCTATTGGTGGAGGTGGAGGTAAATCTTCTTGAATTACAATTTGTTTCCCTTTATTCGTTGGAGCTATTCTTGGGGGTAACATTTTTCTGCTTCTTAAATTTATTTCTGCTATTTCTTCTTGAGATGTTACTGTTGAATCTTCCAATGTATCTTCTTTATCAGAAAATTCTAAGTTAATTATTAACGGCGTACCATGGAATTGGAGGATTGGTTCTTCACTTTTGGTGTTGTCGTAAGCAGTATCGTCGAAGTCTTCTTTAGTATTGAACGTATTAGACTTAAGTATGATTTGAGAATCATTTTAAAAATCGAGATCAATATTAGGTTGATTATTTACGTTATCACCAAAGATAGTAAAAACGTAGCCAACATCATTATCATTATATTCATCAAGTTCCGGAGGAACAAAAAGATAATCATACAAAGTCAAGGGTTCAAGGATTTTCTCCCCTCAATTCGAGACAACGTATCTAGTAAAGGCAGCCTCTATCCTACCCCTAGTGCTGTCAATAAAATTCTTTTTCTTTATCTTCTTTGATTTTGATGACGATGGTTCTTGTAATGAAGTTTCCATCTCTAGTCTGATAGACTGAAAATTCTGATATGTAGTCTGTCTGGAAGCGTTCTGGATTTGTTTTATCACTTTCTTGGAGGATTTGCTCCACGCTGTATCCCATCCATATTTAGTAGATGAGGAGGATCCCTTTGATGATTCTTGTATCTGATCTAGGACTTTCTTGAGCTTATTCTAGGTTGAACTCCATCCGCCCTCTTTAGTGTACGAAATCACATTTATCGAACCTTTTTCAGGTTCTTTTAAATATTCTTTTGGGATAGAGATATTCCCTTCTTTAATGTTCTTTTCAAGCCAATCCTTGAAAACAAAACATTCTTCAATCGTATGCCCTAACATTCTGTGATACGGACAGTAATTTGGCTCATTCTTTTTATTAACTTCTTCAGGCTTCTTTGGTTTTGGAAGTTTGAATTCTGGGTTTGTTGTCAGACTTTTGAACATTTTGGAAATAGCTTAATTCTTGAAAGAATATACTATCAATCGTCTTTCTGCGAAAGATATCTTTCTTCTTTGAGACGGCTCTCCTTGAGGTGGCTGCTGACTAGACTGGCTAGTCTGTTTCTGAGTTTATTGTGATGAAGACGGACGAGGATTTTCTGCATATATCTTTATTGGTTGCTTCCCTTTATCAATTGTTGCAACTGTTCCAGATTTCTTTTCAAAGGCCTTAGTTACTTTTGCCTTTTCACTAGAATCCATACGTTTAATATCTTCTTGAAGACTACTAGCTTTCTTTAGTAGCTTCTCAAAGGTTTTGATGGTGAGTCCCTTGAGCATGAAAGCTACTTATCCATGCATGCTTCTGAGTAAAATCTCAATTGCATGATGTTCCTGTAGTTGTGGTTCACATTTCATGCTAAGGTTTCTCCACCTCAAAATATAATCTACCAGAGTTTCTCTAGATTTTTGTTTTTCCATTATGAGTTCTCCAATCGAAACATGACGTTCCGCACTGGCGAATCTTTTTATAAATAACTGTTCCAATTCTGTAAATGTTTTGACCAAGTCGTTGGTTAAATCGGCATACCAGTCAAAGGCCACTCCTGCTAAACTGCTGACGAACTGCCGGCAAAGCAAAGCTTCATTACTTCTCGTGATACCATAATTAGCTCTGAAATGTGCTAAATGCTGTCTGGGATTTTCGGTCCCATCGAATATTTTGAAGTTCGGAGTTGTAAAACTTTTAGGAAATGGTACGGTGTCAAATTCCTCTGGGTAGGGTCAACCCGTTAGAATTAATATACCTCCTTTGGATTGTACTAAAGCATCACGAACTTGCTCAACTATTTGTTTGAAATCTTTTTCAGGTATGGTTGTGGATGTGGATTCTTTTCTCGATTGATCTTCTTTGTCGGCTGATGTTACTTCCCTTCTTTCTTCTGTAATGTGTATAACTTCTGGTTGATTAACATCTGGAGATGCTGTCTGTGGTATTTGTGACTAACCTTGAATTACGGCCATAGCAGTCATAGCGGCAGTCATTTCTTCTATCTTTTTCTCCAATGAACTGACAAGTTCATCTTTTTGGAGAAGAGCTCTTTGCATTTCTTCAACGACATTCTCATCTCGTGAGGATGCAGAGGCTCTTGTTTCAACAACATGGATATCCATGAAGTATTTTTCAAGATAGTCACTGTAATCAAAGTCTTCATCTTCTTCGCTTACAGAAACTCCATGTTCTCGAGCTAACTCATCGATCTCATCTCAAAGTTTTTCGACTTTATCTTCAATTCGTGATATATCACTTGCTTTTAGAGAACCTTGTGGGGTTTCCTTCTCCATTTTAGTGGCAATAATTGTAATAATATCAGATACTTCATATTCTAATTTTATTTCTCGATCAGGTTTATTGAACTGTATCGGTGATACAACTTTGGGTATCCACAACTTCTTTTTCAACAATGATGATTCGGGACAAGGTGTCCTAACAGAAATATCAACATGTTTGGAAGAAGTATGTTCCTCTTTGTGTATACCATATACAGTGTTAGATAAATATCTTTGCGAAATTCTTAGACCCAATCTTGATTTTATGCATCGATGTTTTGTGGTATCAAATCTATTTCCCAAACGGGACCAAACAGAAGAATGAGTAGTTGTATTTTGTTTAAATTTAATATCTCTCAAAATTTCTTCTCTCATCCGAGGGGATATTGCATGTCTCATTCGTCTGAGTAACTCATGGACTGAACAATTTTCTTTGACAACCAATTGTTGAAAAATTGTACTGACTTGAGAAATGGGATCGAATTTCTTCTTTCTTCTACTCTGTTCTTGAGAGATTGGCAGAGTAGCAGCAATCTTTTGGACATCTTCATGTCCATCGGTATTTATAAGAGGATAAAACTTGCCTTTTCTCAACATTGGATAGATTTCTGGTAATTCTTCTTCCTTTTGATACGGTTCTTCTTCAGTAGGTATTTTTTCAAGGATCTGACTTTTAGCTGCTTTTCGGGCTTTCCTATTACGGTTTCTCTTCTGAGACCGGGTCAATGGTACAATCTTTGAACTTGATCCGATTTCAACAGTTGAAGGTACGGTAGCTAATCCTTTAGTCAGATTTCCTATTATCATGATTTCTTTTCCCTTAGTGGCGGGGACAGCTGTCTTTATTGGTGTTATGGTGTCAGTAGCAGAGGTCTCAATTTTCTTGTGAACTGGAAAGTCATATAGGGAGTTCAAGTTGAATTCAGTAGCAGGTTCTTGTATTTATGGAGCAACAACTTTCACAACAACAAAAGGAGCCTTCCCGAGGATGACCTCGAGATCTCCAAATCCTATTCCAAACTTGATGGTAGTAGCAACGTTGCGGGCCTCGCGGCTTGTTGGCAGGTTGCAGGTGAATGTTAACATTGGGTTGGTCATTGCAGCAACTTTGCAAAAGAAAGTGCTGGGGTTAGTTATATGGCCAAAGTATTGTAGTTTTAGTGCAAACACTAAAGCTAACAAAAGAAAGTATGAAGACTAGGTTAATAAAAATTTCCAAACTTTCAACAAGATTTGATTAAAATTTGTGGAGTATGGTCTAATTTGCTAAATTAAAATGTTTTAGGACCCCGTGCGGGACCCACTTTACACAATGCCCAGGTGGAACTAGTCCACCTACACACTTATTGGGGATCCGAACCCATATAAGGATCAAAATGTCCTTAATGACCTTCTGAATCACTCTGTCCCAGGCTGATTGAACAGATGATTTTGCATGTCAAAAGAATTGACTGTACTTTCCCAAGCCAGAAATGGATAAATTATGTCAACAGAAGAAGGGTAATCTGGTCCAAGAGGGATATGGACACGTAACCGATGTATCAAGATAATTTTTCTTAATTTTAATGGAGAGAAGCTCGTCCCCAGTGGAGTCGCCAGAAGCTGTCGGCACTATTTTTGGTGTGGGGTTTGTCCATAAGAAGATGTCGGTCATCCGAATTGAAATCTCGTTGCCCTCTTCGGAAGGACATTTAAAAAGTTGGGTTTTGAAAAAGATGAATTCAAACTGACCCCATAATTTTCATAGTTTAGATGAAAGAGCGCTTTACCTTAAAACCTGTGTCTATCCTTAAAGGATGAACAGAAGAATTGAGGGTGAGGCTTGATCAAATAAACTAAAGAAAGTTATGACATCTGTTTGGTCTGTGAAACCAATATATTGGCCGATAAGTTCCCCTATTTGATATAAGGAATTAAGTAGGGTTTGTATTATGCTGGGTTCGGGAAAAGCTTCCTATAAGGGCAAGCCCCTATAGTTAATTACATCTTAGATAACAGAAGTTACTTAAGAACACTCTCAATAAAATCAAGAAAAAATTACCTTCAAGGAGTTCAAATGGTAAAGACATTTCAAGGATATCAGACTGAGAAGTGTAAAGGGGATTGGTCAAATTTGGAACATTTTGTTTTGGAGTCCAAAGGAGGAAACACTAGAGGATGTCACGTATCCGAAGGAAAACGTCGATGACTTCCCAAGCTATCCTTTTATTTGGCTTCAATTTAGGAGAAATTATTCAGATATTTCACCCTGCAATTTTTTTATTAGGATTTACATTTGTGTGAAGCAATCAGCACAAATAACCTTGAAGATGTGAGGATTTAAGTCATGACAAATGACAACCTCGGAATCCTAAGACGAGTTTAGGGCTTATATTATACAATATGGTTGTACAAAGGCCTAAAAATATGTTTGAGGATTTATGTTGCAGTAAGCAAACAACATCGAATTCCTATGGCTTTGTTGTTTTAAATCTAAGGAAGGAGTGTATGAGTATAGATCTTCTTGCGGTTGAAGATAGCCGGGCTGTCCACCATGTAAGCTCCAAGCTCCTCGTTGTAGCAGAGTTCAAGTTTTTTAGGTCATTTAGTTATAATGTCAAATGAGGTGATCCTATGGTTAAAGTTCTTTAAATTTTATTATGGGCATATTAAAGTTGATTAAAGCGACACCGGTCAAGATCCCACGGTTCCATCGTCCCGGCACCACTATTTTCTATTGGAATTACTTAGTCCAAATGAATTTACTAAACTCAGCTTAATGAATTCCATAATTTCATTTAGACCATGAGAAAACTCGTTAGCAACCGTAGGTTACCTCCTCCGACGGTTCCCGATCTTCCAATAGAGATGTTTTAATTTAGTTGAAGTTGTATTTTTGTGATGTTTGTGATTAAGTTTTTAGTTGTCTTATATTTTGAAATGTTGTGAGGTATCTTTGTTTGAAATTTTGTTTTTAGTTTTGGTTTTGGTTTTGTTTTTAACATGCAAGTATTTTTATACAGTAAATATGGTACAATCATAAAAACAACAGTAGAAAAATACAAGATGAACTGTAAAATGCAATAGACTGTAAAAGTGTACCTGACGAGTCTTCTCGTTCCATCACCTGAAACTCAAAATGCATGTCAGAGCATTTATGTATATAGAGCTGGAAAAGTAAAGTCTTGGAAAGCTTCCTAACTCTATGTTGTGTATTGGGGTCCTTAAATTTTAAGGATAATATTATTAAATAAGGCATATTAAGTTTAATAAATCCCTAAGGTATTCACCAGATTAAGAGTAGTGAGCAGGTCTATGCAACCTTCTTAATCTCTGGTAAAAGATCTTGAGTCCATTTAAACTTTATTATTTTGCTTAATAATTCATCCTGAATATCCTGATGCTCAGTGAACATTGATGTCTTGATTATTCCCAAGAATAAGGTAAATGTCATTTACCTCTTAATTTGAAGATTATGTTGGTGAAGACTTTAAAGGGGGCAAATTAGTGTATTTAGGGACACTTAACCAAATTTTTAGTCCTAATTGAACTTATGGTGTTTTAAAAGAGTTTGATTATGTTGATTTTTTTTATCCTCTTTATCAAGTTTTAATATTGGCTTAAATTCACCATTAAGTCATTTAGACCTAAGTAGTGTGTGCATTGATTTTGAAATGATTTAAAACTTTAAGTGATCATTATTAAGATCATTTAATCTTCATAAATAAGGGTGTAAAATCATTAATTTTCAAAATTATACCCTTAAATTCAAATGTCATTTTTGATTAATGAAGTTTCCAAAATTTTGATAATTCTGGGAATTATCTTATAATTTGGCAAAATGAAGTGGGTTTCTACCAATTTAGCCATTTTGATTGCAAATCATCAAATGAGTTAATTAATATCATAAATTACCCATTTCCCGTTTTGATTAACCCTAAATTTTCATTAAGGCCAAAATATCCAAAATTACACTTTTGCCCCTTAAGGGTTCTAATTTTTATAATTTGTCAAATTTAAAGTCAAATGACCTTAAAATTTTTATGTAACGTTACTGATAGGTACATTAAAACATCAAAGAAGAAAATGTGGATTTTCACAATTTAACATAGTTCATATAATTATTTTTATGCATAAATATGCATCTCCAAAGAAAATTCCAAAAGATAATCAGGACAATTCCTAATTACCTGAAATTTTTATGTGAGCTAGCCCTAGACTAGAAAGTCATTTGGCCAAAATTTCATAATTTTGTGAAGTTTCTGTGATTTATTAGAATTAATTGAAGTTTTGAAGGCTTTAATAAAAATAAAATATTTCATATCTTCAAAAATATGTTTTATATTTTTGAAAAATCTCTCTGAGGTCAGAGAACCCAGAGAAATTTATTTTATATTTTTCTGATTTTTATTTGATTTTTTAGAATTATTTTGGTGAAAATTCTATTTTTAAACCTTAAAAATCATTTTTAAAGTTTAAAAATAGATATCTTTATTTTTAAACCTTGGAAAAATATTCCAATGATTCTTAAGTGTTTAGGAAGTAATTTGAAATATTTCCATGAGTTTAATATTTTATGATTTTTTTTAATTATTAAAAATAATTAAAAATAACCTAAAAATTAAGTTTTTATTTTAAATAAATTTTTCTTTTTATTAAATCTCCCTAATATGAGAGAACTCAAAATACTAAGTTTGATAATTTTTGGAGTTATAGTTTGATTTTTAAAAATTATTTAAGTATTAACTTTAATAATGATCTTTAAAAATCAATTAAAAATATTAAATAATCTCAAAACCTTTTAAAATTTTTATGTTGAATTCTCTGACTTATAAATCACAGTGGAGAACAAAAGTCAAATGATTTTGATCTTTATGTTCTCCAAATTAAATATTTTAACTAAATTGGGGTTTGCTTAAAATAGTGGTGTTTTGATTTTTAAAAATTATAAAATTATTTCCTAAGACTACTTTGGCCAGAGGAAACTCATATGAATATTTATAGAATTTTCTAAGCCACATGCAATTTTTTATAATTATTTAAACAGAAAATGCCTAAAAACTTAGAAAATTAAGATCTTTGTCTAGAGATCGCTTATGTCTTTGGAAAAATGCTAAAATTGTGCAACTAGACAGAGGCTACAACATATAAAAATTTGGGGTCAAGGTGATATCCCAACATGAATGGAGAATTGAAAAACCCCTAACACTAATTCATCTTTTAAAAATAATTTATGCTTCAAATTAATGTGAGAAAATATCCACATGATTCTCCTCTGTTCACTGAGCAAGAGGATTTTTTTATTTTATTTTTATGAATTTTCTATGCAAAGATATGAATTTTTGAAGTTTAGGAGCTATTTTCTAAATTTATTAAATATCTTATTTATTTATTCAAACGCGGGCTGACTGGATCCTCGGATCTGTCGAAAAGCCACGCGGCGCGCTCCTATTCTACGCCGCCTTCTGACTCAGCTGCCACGCGGCCCGCTTTATCATCCCGGATGATCATCCGGCTTGATCTCCACCGTTCATCTAATACACGCGAGAATGGACGGCATCCGTTCATCATCCCCGATATCCTTAACCGAGAGCCGTCCGTTTTAAAATCTTAATATCTCCCTCATTTACCCCAAATTGACCATGTCTCAAAAGCTCACCAAATTGAGGGCTTTAACCCCAAAATTTCCACACTATCCCTTCATGAAAAATCTCACTTCGGATCATGTGGAGCATTCAATTTGGACTTTGCCCATGGCTAGCCCAACCTAGACCCATGCTAACCTAACATGCCCAAATTGGACAAATTTCAAATATCCCTCAAATTGACTTACCAATTGAACTCAAAATCACTTCAACCCTTCACCAAAAATCTTCATAACAATCATCTACACAATATTGATCAATAAATTGGGTCATTTGGCATGGCTAGCATAGCCCAAACCCAATCTTTGATCACTTGGACCAACATTGAACCCATGCGTTAAAGATGGCCTAACAAACCCAAAGTCATCAAATTAACTCCACCTCAGTCATTTGTTAGACCCTAAGACTAAGCCAAAACCCATATAACACAAGCTAGATGAGCCATGGACCAAAAATCTCCCAAATTAAGGGATCTTATTTCCAAAAATACACATGCTTAAGATACCCTTACCAAAACTAAACCCCGTTGTTAAAAATTGCTTTGACAGATTCCTTTGGATGCCCGGAGCTCCTAGCCACCTCCCCTAGTCACTAGAGAGGCCCAAAATATGAGAGCCACCCTCATGAAACTTCACTCAAATAAAACCTAGAGGCCAACTCAGTAAATTTTAAATTGTAGAGCTCTTGTGCCCTCCACCTAAGCAACACAATGCACCCCCTAATTGGCCATGATAGCCACCCCTTAGCCAATTTTATAAAAGCACCTCCCACGGCCATGGGAGGGGGTGCTAAGAATTTCTTAGAGAGACCTCTCCAAACTAACGACAGAGCTTCCTTAAGATCCCCTCAGTGCTTTCCAACTGTTTTCCCTCTCCAATTTCTTCTGCCGGAGTTCAATTTTGAGCTTGAAATCTTGTCAGAAACCAGGACAGAGCCCAATACACCTCCATAGTCCACCAAACTCAAATTAACTTTACCTACGCCCTCACAACAGTGAAAGAAGCTTAAGCCCCATCAAATTCCCCTCTCGCAGAGCCTCTACCATAGCTCTAGACCAGCACCCAAATCTGGTCGTGATCGAAATCATACCTAGGCCTTACACCAAGACCAGAGATTCAATCTCTAGCCTCTTTTGATCACAACAAATGTGCCAAGGCTCTCTGATCGAAGCTTCACTTTTCAGAGCAAAAGAATAAAAATTCTCTTCCTCTCGAGCTTATTTGAACTCTCTATTTTTTTTTGAGTTGATTTCATGGCATCATAATAGTATGGATATGTTTTTCTAATCTAGACGAGCATTTTAAAAAAAAATTCATCCAATTTGGTTTAGAAAAGAGAGAGATTTTAATGCTAGAAGATGGACGATTCTCAAGCTAGGCTATCGGGGATGATGACGCAACACCGTTCGATCAAGTGTGTACGTATGGACGGTCGAGAAGAAGCCGGATAGCGCTTAGGAACATAAACCATGGGTCGAGTCAACACTTAGGTGGATGGTGGCGTCGGATAAAAACGCATCGCGTGGAGCTTCGAAGCTGCTGTAGGTTGATGTGGCGCTGCTTGTTTAAATAGATAAATAGGGATTTTTCCTATTTATTTAAATACCCCTAACTTCAAAAATCCATATCTTGGTGTGTAAAAATCACAAAAATAAAATAAAAATACCCTCTCTCTTAGTCAATAAAGCAAAATAATGTGGAAATAATATGGAGTCCATTTGATGTATATTTTATTTTTAATTAATTAAATACTAATTTGGATCTTTTGATTCTCCATGCATGTAATAATTACGCTATGGCTTGAAGTTTTAACATGTTGTTGCCTATATCTTAGGGAACATCCCCTCATTTTTTGAAAGTCAGAGGAGGTTCCTAGACAGGGAATCATATTTTTCAAATTTATGTGCATTATTTTCTTAAAATAATCATGGAAATTAGCATGTTTCCTAGAAAAATCCAAGAAATATTTGAAAGGTTTACGATGACCAGAAAGCTTTTAGGAAAATTTCTCATGAGCCAAGTCATTCAAAATACACCTAATCTTTACAAATTCTAAATGACTAAGATAATTAATTTTAAAAAATAAAAATAACAAAATGACTTTATTTTTTATCTCCACTACTGTTTAGGATCAAGAGAACTCTTCATAAAAATTCCAAAGCATCTTGAGTTCATTTGGTAACTTAAGTTGATTTTTAAAGATAAACAACATTTTTAATACTAAAATGATTTTTAATAATTAAAATATAACTTAAAAACTTATAAAACTTGTACTTTTTAGTCCTATGTAATCACTGGTATTTTTTAAAAATAAAATAGAGTTTAAAAAAAAAACTTGTTTTTTAACCTACTTTAAATACTTAAATAATTAAAAATCCATAAAAAATCATAAGAATAATAAATTCATGGAAATGTTCTAGATTGCTTCATAAGAACTTATGAATAATTATAATATTTTTCTTGATTTTCTAAAAAAAATATTAAATTTCGAAGCTTAAAAATAATTTTTAAAGGCTAAAATGGGTTTTCAAAAAAAATAATTCAAATAAATTAAATAAATCTTAGAAAAATATAAAATTTTCTCTTCTGAGTTCTCTGACCTCGGGAAGATTTTTCAAAAACATAAACTTAATTTTCCCCATTTAAAATATTTTATATTTAATAAAAACCATAGAAATTAAAATAATTCTTGTAATTCAAATAAATTTGAAAAAATCATGAAATTTGGTCCAAAGGCTTCTCTGGTCTAGGTCTACCTCCAGTAAAATTTTCAAGGGATTAGGATTTATCTTAGTCAAGTTAGAAATTTTCTTTGAAAAATCCTATTTTTTCATAAAGATAATTATATAAATTAAACTAAATTTTAAAAAAATCACATTTTCCCCTCTGATGGCTTAATTGACCCATGAATTAGGTAGAATAAAAAATTTCAAAGTCTTTTGAATTGAATTTGGCAAATTATGAAGTGTTAGAGCTTTAGTGGCAACGTGTGATTTTGGCAATTTAGCCTTAATTAACATTTAGGCTTAATTCAAGTAGGGAAATGGGCAACATGTGATCTTAATTTGATGTCTGAAACACAAGGGGTTAATTGGTAGAAACCAACCTCACTTTCTTAATTGAAAAGATAAGTTAATAGATTTCTAAATTATTGTAATTTAGAAGTTTATTAAAATAAAAAAAACCTAGGACTTAAAGGTTTGACTTTTGAATTGAATAATTAATCAATTTAATACCCTTATTTTGATTTAAAAATAAAATTAAAATGATTATTTATGACCACCTAAAGCTTAAACTTTTCAAAACTAATTAAAACACTCACCTTGGTTTTAAGGGCTTAGTAGTGACTTATGTTAAATCAAGTTTCTTTTAAATGAGGATTATAAAAGTAAATATCAATTAAAATTAAGACATCTTTCAAACACTACAAGCTTATTTAGGACAAAAAATTGATAAGTGTTCCAATAACACCAACTTGCCTCTTTAAAGATCTTCACCCACATAATCTTCAAAACTAAATTACAGATGATAATTACCTTACTCTTAGAGATAATTGAGACATCAATGTTCATTGAGGATTAGGTTGTTTATAGGATGAATTATTAAGCAACATAATAAGTTTAAAAGAACTGGGGATTTTCCACCAGGCAGCGAAAGAATAACACAGACCTGCTTCTTTCTCTAGATCTGTTGGACACCTCATAGATCTACTAAACTTAATATGTTTTACTTTAGTAATATCATCCTTAATTAAACTCTTAAGGACCCACCAAGATATGACCTAGGGTTAGATAGGTCGTTAAAATTTTACTTCCCTGTTTCACATAAACTGTCTTAACATGCCTTTTGAGTTTCAGGTAGTGGAACGAAAAGACTCGCCAGGTATGATTTTAAAGTTTTCAGCTTCGTCTTTATTGTATTTTCATACTGTACTTTTATACCTGTACATTTGCATGCTAAACAACAATGTCACCCTACATGAAAACTAAAGCTATTGGGATAACCAAAAAACCAAAACCAAAACTAAAATCAACCAAGACAAAGATCACCCCCACAATATTCAAAATATAAAACAACTCAAAATTTAATCACAAAAATCACATAAAACAACAATTGTAACAAAATTAAGATGTTTCTATCGAATAATCAGGAATCCCTTAGAGGAGATAACCTACGGTTGCTAACGAGGCTTCCTACGGTCTAATTGAAATTATGGAACTCATTAAGTTGAGTTTAGTAAATTCATTTGGACTAAGTGAATCCAATAGAATATTGTGGTGCCAGAACAAGGGAACCATAAAATCCTAACCGGTGTTGCTCTGATCAACTTTAATAGGCCCCCATAAAATCTAAAAATCTTCAAACATAGGGCCACTTGATTTCATATCATAACATGCTAAACTAGAAAACTCAAACTCGTCGCGGCAAGGAGCTTGGAGCTAGCATGGTGGGCAGCATGATCATCTTCAACAGCAGAACATGTCTTCCCCACCTAATCAATCTTCCTTCCATAAATATAAACAACAAAGCCGTAGGACTCCGAGGTTGCTTGCTTATGCAACGTAAATCCTCATCTTATCTTTAGGCCTTTGTACAACCTTGCTATACAACATAAGCGCCAACTCGTCTTAGGATTCTGAGGTTGTCGTTTATCACGACCTAAATCCTCACATCTTCTAGGCTATTTGTGTGATAGTTTCATATGAATGTAAGCCCTAACTAAAAAAAATTTCAGGATGAAACACTTGAACAGTTCTCCTTGAAATTGAAGCCAAATATTAAGATAGCTTGGGAAGTCACCGAGGTTCTCCTCTGGATCCTTGACATCCCATAGTTCTTCCTCCTTTAGACTCTACAATAAAATGTTCCAAATAAAATGATTTCGCAGACCAAACGAACGACATATATTTCTTAGTTTATTTGATCGAGCCTCATCCTCAAGTTTGTGTTTATCCTTCGGATAGATACATGATTTGATTCCAAAAACTTGACCGCGACTTTATATATGCTTAAAAATATAAGATAAATATGGACGTAATAAATATTCAATAATTATAAAGTCACACTTATCGACACAAGTATACATATCGCTCAAGTAATATAGGGCTCTAATAAAGTCCTAGATGTTGATCCTATAGGGAGTGGTTTAGAACTACAAACTAAGATTTTAGAAAAGCAATACTATAATCGCAATAATGAAGTTATATTTTCTTATCTGTTACTAATAGGAAATTGAAATAAATATGTAATTTTAATAACTATTAAATAACAAATGATACTAATGAAGGTTTAAATGTGATATTCAACATATAAGAAAGCATCATTCTCTTTGTCATGAAATTTTAGTAAATGAATAAAGTGAATTAGTTCAAATTATATTTTACTATATAGCAGCATACCTATTCTTTACCCTTTGGTCCAGGCATAAATAACATTGAATAATCCTAGGCTTATTTACTGAATCTACGGCTAGGCTGGGAGGATACAGGCCCTCACTCCGGAGCTCCCACGTTAGCCTCGCCTGAGGGCTAACATCTACACTTCTACACCCAAACGATAGAACAAAATCGGGGATTCTAGTTTGTCACTATAAAATCTCCAATTCTACGCCCGATAATATTATTTCCCTATTTATTTTTATGCAACTTCCAAGGGCTTTGACCTCCCTGAATCTTGGATGTAATCTTCGCTTTAGTTGTAAAACTCAACATATTTTAACAAATCAATTGGCCAGATTGAAAATAAATTAAGATCAAAGTGAAAAGATCATCACAATTGCTTAAATATTTTCATGGCTTCACCGATTCAAATCATCATTTCACAAATCTCGAGATAAGAAGAAAGACAGAGAAAACTACTCAGATCTCATAGGGAAAACACAACAAAACTCCGAATTCATATGTAAAATCAAAGTCATACAAACTACAAGAAGTAAATAACTTATCTTTAATTTCTCCCAAAGAACACTCCTCGAGATTCCTCTAAATCTCTTCTTTTCTTTACAACACACAAAATTCCTCTTCGAAGAAGCAAGGATGAAGAAATCTCTCACTTTCTCTCCACTCTTACAATCTCTCGAAAAATTCCTCACAATTTAGACTCTTTACACTTGTTTCACACTTCAATTTTGAGTCTTTCCCCCTTTCAAGACCTTTCTAACATCTAGGACCTCTCTAATTTTCACCCAAAATCTTTTTTTAAAGTTGTGGATGTGCTTTCCCAAAAGTTGCCTAAGAATCCCTTCAAAATTTCGCCTTATCCAAAGCCTGATTGGGCATAACCACCCACCTCGCCATCGGCGAACCTTCATAAGAAATTAACTTTGCAATCTCGTGAAAATCTCCCTGTCGGCGGGATCGATGGCGTCGTCGGCGCCCTGGTTCATATCTGCACATTTTGGTCCTTTTCGTTCCAAATTTGCTCCTTTTTGCATCTTTTTGCTCCAATGACCCTACATCATCATTACTGCAACAAAACATCAAAATAACCTTTCTTTAAAGTGCAATATTATAAAAAAATAGTATAAAATAGGTATGAAAATCTCAACATTTTTTCCTCTGGTGAACAGGTAAGGATAAATCTTAAAAGACAGCGTCGGAAGGTATGGACCGACCTCAAAAGGGGTGAATCAGAAGGTAGTGACTGATTCGAAATAAAAATTGGCAGGTAACGGTCAATCTCAAAAAGAGAGCATCGAAAGGTAAGGACCGACCTCAAAAGGGGTGAATAAGAAGGTAATGACTAATCCTAAATGAGAATTCTACAGAGTTTGTAGTGTTTAATTTTAAAGACATGTGTTGTATGTAAAGGTTGACATTGTTGAAGAGGATTTATGAGAATCTGTGAGTTTTTTTTTCGCAAAATGTGAAATTCTGCGGGGATGTAAAGAGAATTAGTGCAGACAAAGATAGTTGTGCTACTCGAACAAAGAGTAAGAAACTCCGAAATCGAGAGTATCCATTCAAAAAATTTATTTTTTTTTCTTGTTGTTTTTATCACATTTAATCTTCAAAATATGTTTTTCAAATTTTAATTTTGGTTGGTTGATTTTTTTAAAAGAGACTTTTTTTATTTAAATTTATCATAATTTATATTCTTTTCGTCATTTTTTATTTGAAAGTTTTTTTTTATCATTAAATATTTTTTGTTTTGTTCTTCATTCATTGTGGTTGCGAACCAATGCATGGTTCAAGGACTTTTACCCATCGGACTGAGAAGGGCAATTGAGCAATCAAACAAATTTTCTAAAAGGAATTTCATTAATCTGCTTCAATAAAATGTTACAAATGAAAAGTACGCCAATGCATAAAAAAGAGTACAATATGCAAGCTGCATGAATGTACATCTGGAATGTGTCATATCGAGTACATATCATAGATTGATCATGTCTGATACATATCATATCTGTAATGTAGTAGAGAAGAAAGAGAAACCCTCTGAATATATGTCTCCTTGCGTAATGAGCTTGTGATCAAGCTGACCTTCTGAGCAACGTTTCAGGACAAGAGTTCCCTTCACGTCCGCCTAGATGTTCAACCTTCTCATAGCTCATACGGTAGTAGTTCTTCGAGTTTAGGATCTGTCTGAAATCCAAATGGTATTTTTTTTTTGTCCATTTGTCAGAAAATCACAAACACCCTACAACATTTTACTCTGGGAATGCAATGCATGGCAACGTCTGCACCGTTGCCTTTCAGAATAAGCACTGAACCAACTGGTAGGCGAATCTCTATAGCTTCTTTGATTTCTCTGTGGCCAATGACATTGATTTCTTTCTCAAAGAGAATATTTCTTTCACTCATGAATGAGACAGTGCAGAAGGGTGTTACAAAATCATGATGATCAGTGCGAGGAGGTATGCAGTCTCCCTCGTCATATATGTTGATGATGCAGCTGTTTGGAATGCAGTCGACTGGCAGTATGTTCCATCAAACCATTCATTTAAACATACATTTCATCATCAAGGGTAGCTGATCCACTTGATCGTACCTGAGAATCTTGGGAGGATTTCCTTGCGTGTCTTTCGTGAAAATGTAGTAGCACCCACATTGTATTGTAATCTTTCCCTTTCCTCTCATTCATTTCCTTTGCTCAGAGTAGGTTCTTTTCATGAGCAAGCCTACTCGCCCTCGGTCTCTTAAGTCATGGATACAGTCCAGAATGCTTTGTTCATCTTTTTTTGAAAATACCCATGTATACAATTCCAGTCCTTCCAATATATTGATGAGCTCTCCATGGACTTCTTTGTAGAACTCAAAGCTTCTTTTGTTGACTTTATTGATTTTATAATACTCTGTTGTGCTAAGGACAGGCGGCTAGGACAGACATTCCCTCATTTCATTGCTGACATGAATTTAGACTGGTGCCGGTGTGACCTTTAACGAGATGTATGACTCGGCGTCCATCGGAACATACTGCTCAGTATACCGTAGTTCATATTGTTTTGTACCCATTAGGGCGTATGCCACCTTCATTTGGCAATTGATGGTTTGAGATTGATCTTCATTAGAAGCATATTCTTCAAGAGTGCTGAAATGCTCCAAGTGCAGGTTATTACAATCCGGACATTTGACAAAAGCTCCTGTAGCTGACGCTTGTGGCGGTATTTCAACGTTACAAGTAGGGCAACCCGCGCAAAGGTCATCCAAAGCTGGTGGTACTTCTAGTTCTTGAACATACACAGGCTCCTCATCTGTGTTGGCAGGCTGGAAGAAGTTTCCTTCATATCTGGTTCATAGATGTGTCCCTCAAGATTCGATTTGGTTTTCTATTTGTTTTTGACATCTCTTTTCTTCTCACAAGAGAGCCCTGTGCTTACAACGGTTGGCATATCTCCGTTGAGTCCTCCGTAGAGAAGCAAACGGTATCCTACCATTGTTAGCAGCAACCAAGTTTCCTGCCGGAGTAGCTACCATGGATGGCAAACAGATGGTTCCTTCCATAGGATTGTGTTGTCTTATCACCTCTTTCCCCTTTAGCGAGGGATTGCTTTTGGATCTAAATTTCAAAAGTGAGGGCAGTCCCTCCTTTTCTTTTCCACTGAATACATCCACTAGAGGACCTTTGTAGCCCATGTCGATTTCATTGAACTCCATGTCAAAGTCAATAATGCCACCTTGCAGTGCCATCGCCTCATTAAGCGTGAGGTTCCAACCATCATTGAATGTAAAGAACAACTTCTGACTTGACATTTTTCTACAGACGATAGGAAAAATATCAGTGGGCTGAAACTTAGCACGGATAAGAACAATACCAAGTTTTCTTAGTTCAAGGAAATTTTAATTTATTTTGGTGAAGAAGTTATTTATTTTGTTTAATTTTGTAGAATATTAAATTAAAACTTAAAGGTTGAAAAGAGAAGTGCAGTGTGTAATTTTTCAAAATTTTCATTAAATTGAGACTAATTACAAAAAATTTTGAACCCGGTCACAGACTTTTGGCCACATAGATAACCCAAAATGATCAAAACTTTACAGTTTTCAAATTAAGCGGCAATAAGAAACGTCAAGTTGCGTAGTATGTTTTCATGTATTGTTTGTAGATTGGCAGCATACCTTGGAAATCTACTAATTGGTAGGCTCGTCCTATGTAGAACTTTTCAATGAAAAATGGTCCATCCCAAGTTGGTTCTAATTTTCCACCTATCTTGCGACATGCAAGAATAGGCCTTTTAAGTACAAGAACAAGGTTGCCAACTTTAAATGTCCTTGGGCGGACCAATTTGTCATGAGCTTACACCATCTCTGCCTGATAAAGCTCTAAATCTTGTCGTGCTTCAAGTCATTTTCCCTCAAGATTCTCTAGTTTTTCAAGTCTGAGCTTTTCAGTTTCCTCTGTTATGAGTTGGTTGGAGATAATGACTCTGAGAGATAGCGTTTGAATTTCTAGTGGCAGTATGGCTTTGGAACCACACGCAAGCATGCAGGGTGTACACTGAGTGAGAGTTCTGAATGTTGTCCGGTACGCCCACAAAACTTTTAGCAATTTGTTGTGCCAATCTCTTTTATTTTCATCGAGTGTTTTCTTTAAAATCTGTACCAATGTTTTGTTGAAGGCCCCAACCAATCCATTTGCTCTGGGATTGTAAATTGTACAGTATCTGCAATATATTCTATGTTTTGACGAAGTTGTTGATTTTTGTACTTTTGAATGTTGTCCCGTTGTCAGAGATTACTCTGCGCGGTACACCGAAACGATTGATGATTTGGCTTTTGAAGAATTGAAGGACATGCTGTGTTGTAACCTCTCGTAGAGGTACTAGCTCTGCTCATTTAGATAAGTAATCTATAGTGAGGAGAATAAACTTGTGTCCTTTAGAAGATGGAGGGTCTATCAGACCTATTATGTCTATGCCCCAACACTCGAATGGCCACAAAGCAACAGTTTGGTGTAGCACATTCGGAGGTTAGTGCAATACCACCCCATGCACTTGGCACTGGTGACATTTTCTAGTTGTCTCCATGAAGTTGGACATCATTGCTAGCCAATAATATCAAAATCTTTTGATCTTCATTTTCATCTTTGGCCCTGACTGGTGAGCACCACACAATCCGACATGTACTTCTTTGACGATATTTTGTGCTTCGGCTCTACTCAAGCACAGCATCCACAGCTGATCAAATGATCTTTTGTAGAGGACATCACCTACTAGAGCATACGACATAGCCCTCTTGTACTGTGAGTTCAATAGAATCCTCCGGGGTGCTTTTCAATTCTTTATCAAGTTTTGCTAGTGCATCAGCATGGGCATTTTCTCCCCGAGGAATACTATAAAAAATAACATAAGGAATTTGCTCCAGTAGCTTCATCGTATAACAGTGGTATTCTGCTAGTCTTGGTTTCAGAATTTTGTATTGTCCGGTGACTTGTTGTATGAGGAGTTGAGAGTTTCTGTAGATGGCAATATCTATTATGTCCATTGAAATTGCTAACTCCAACCCTGTGATTAAGGCTTCGTATTCTATTTCATTGTTGGTGCACGTTTCTATCAGGTAGTATGAGAACCTTAACATACCTTTATCTTTTGTGATAAAGATCAAACCGATACCTGCCTTGTATGGTATAACTATGCCTGAGCCTTTGTCTTTTCTGGCTGGTGAAGCACCGTCGAAGTACATTTCCCAGTGTTGCACACTGGAGAATTCCATTAGTAACATTTGCACATCTAGTAGTTTGTTGTTGAGAGGGGACCCAGCTGGCAGTGGATGCGCAACGAGAAAGTCGGCTAGAATTTGTCTCTTGATAGCATGTAGGGGAACAAAATTTATATCAAATTGCAATAAAATCATTGACCATCTCACTAGACGTCCGGAGAGTGTTGGTCTGGTCATCAAATATTGCAATGGATTAACTTTCGAGATTAGGGTAATCTTATGAGAGAGCATATAATGTCTAAGCTTTTGGCCAGCAAAAATTAGTGCCAGACAATGCTTCACAATAGGTGGATACCTCATCTCTGTTGGTATTAAACGACAACATAAATAGTAGGGTGAGTTTTCTTTACCCTTATCGTTGAATTAGGCTAAGAGGGCTCTAAGAGAGTAATCTAAGGCTGCGGTATAAAGTATCAAAGGTTTCCTTGGGATAGGGGCTGACAAAACAGGAGCTTTCATTAAATATTTTTTAACATCCTCGAAGGAAGTGGAATTTCTCTTCCCAAATGAATTTGGCATCTTATTTAATTAATGTCGAGAAGGGCTGACACCTACCTGAGAGATTATAGATAAAACATCTCAAATATGCCATCTTTCTTGGGAAGGAACGTAGTTGTTTCAAAGTTTTAGAAGGAGGCATTTCTAAGATGGCTTTAATCTTATTCGGGTCGATCTCGATTCTCCAATGATGGACAACGAATCCTTGAAATTTCCTGGAGGTAACGCCAAAGGCAAACCTTAAGGGCTTCATTTTAAGGTCATATTATCGTAACCTTTCAAAAACCATCCTCAAATCGTACAAATAGTCTATTTTTTGTTACTTTTGATAACCAAGTCATCACGTAGCATTTTACTTTGTTTTGAATGAGGTTGTTAAAAATTTTCATCATTGCTCGTTGGTATGTAGTTCCAGCATTCTTTAACCTGAACGACAATACCGTGTAGCAGAAAATTTCGACCGGTCTTCTGAAGGCTGTAAACGCTACATCCTCGACAGCCATCTTGATTTGGTTGCGTCCCGACGATCCATCCATGAAGGAGAAAATTTTGTGTGTAGAAGCGATGTCCACCATCATTTCTGGTATTGATAACGAAAACTCATTTTTTGGACATGCTTTATTTGGATATCTGAAATCGACACAAACATGTATCTGTCAATTTTTCTTCTTGATTGGAACACTGTTACCTTACCATGTGGGGTACTGCTCTTCCTGTTAAAGTTAGCGTCTATTAATTTCTTCACCTCAACTATGCTTGTTGTTCTATTTCGAGGTACATTTGTCTGTGGGCTTGTTTTACAGGATTCATATCATTGTCCCCCCTAGTTTATGAACTGCTACTTTTGCTGACTGTCCTGACATTTCATCATAACTCCAGGCAAAGCAATCTTTGAATTTTGTTAACAATGTGATCAATTCTAAAGATTCTTATTGTTGAGTAAAGAACTTATAAAGGTAGGTCAAATTGTTCTTCAATCACGAGGTTAATTTCCTTTAATTCGTCGACAGTTGACTTGATTTCCTCCTCAAATTCTGGCAGAGCGTCTTCTATTAGTTGATCGGTAGAGTCATCTCTACATTGAGCCAATCCTCTCCTGATTTACTAGTAAGAACCATGCAAAACTCTGAATCATCGACTGGTCCGATTGTACCAAATCTGAGACCCTCTTTTGAGTTGGGAGTTTGACTTTTAACACCCCATTTAAAAAGTTGTAGTTTACCTTTTGGCTTTTGTGTTGTCAAATGTCCCAGTTGAATTAACTTTTGTACACAAGGAGAAAAGTAATCAAAAGTCAATTCCATTAATTTGTTAGGATCATCATCCAAATTTACATGATTTTCAAGATTAGCAGAGGTAGAAGCAAGGTAAAATTTGATCAGCTATAAAACAGCACTATGGACTTCCTTGACCTCTAAACTCTCGACCTTTTGAGGGAGGATCGGAGTAAGGGTCAAAGTATTCACATAGTGATTTATCCAATCATACATTGTTTCATATTCACTTTTCTTCGTATCTTCTAATGATATCTCGTACTGAGGTTTCTTTTGTTTTCTCATCATTATATCATCTTCAGGACAGTCTTCGTCACCAATGTTGATGGTTGGCCTAGTCCGTTTAGCAATTAGATTGATTCTTCCTTGTCCACGTCCCCAGCCTCGACCTAGGGTGCGCAAACCAAAAGAAGCTCCACAAATTTGATGTAGAAGGGTGGCGGAAGACTATTGAAGTAGAGTTGAATGGCCTGCTTTTTGTTATTTTTCTGAATCTTAATTTTTGTTTGTCAGAATCTCGCGCGAGAAGACATTTTTCTTTGGTGGCACGTAGTAGGCAGCATCTTCATGAATACCGACTTCATGAATACCAAACTCAAGTATGATTTAAGGATCATTTTGGGAACCAATAACAAAGTTATATTTGTCACAATCGATTACGTCATTACTAGAAACAATTAAAATTTAGACAAAATCACAATCACTATATTCATCAGCCTCTGAAGTGGTAAAAAGATAATCATACAAAGTCAGGGTTTGCGAATTTTTTCCCCAAATTCGAGGCAACCAACTAGTAGAGGCAGCCCCTATCCTAACCCACAGTGCTATCAATCTTCATGATGGTGCTCTTCTTTTTCTTTGACTTTGATGATGACGGCTCTTGCGGTGAAATCTTCATCTCGGGTCTGACGGGCTGAAGACTATGAGAGGTAGTTTGCTTTGAAGTGTTCAAGATTTGATTTAACATCATCTTAGATGATTTGCTCCAAACTGTATCCCATCCATCTTTTCCGGCATGTGTGGTTTAGGATCTTCTTAATCTTTTTCCAAGTTGTACTCCCTCCATCTTCTCTAGTATACGGATCAATTGGAGAGATTGGTTCAGCGGAAATAATATTTATGGAACCAGTTTCAAGTTCTTTTAAATACTTTTTTAGAATCATTATATTTTCTTCTTTGAGATTTTCTAGAGACAATCCTTAAAGATGAAACATTAGTTTATTTTATGTCCCAGTAATATGTGATATGGTTAATAACTCAATTACTCCTTTTTATCGAGCTCTTCAGGTTTTTGTGGGTCTGGTAGTTTGAACTTGGGCTTCTTCATCCGACTTCTGAATATTTTAGATACAGCTTCATCTTTGAATGAGTACACCATTTTTTGTCATTTTTCGAGAGATATTCTTTTATTCTGAGATGACCCTCCTTGGGGCGGTCGTTGGTTGGACTGGCTATTCTGTTTCTGTGCCTACTATGATGCAGTCTGACGAGGATTTTCTGCATATATCTTTATCGATTGTTTTCCTTTATAAGTAGTTGCAACTGTTCCAGATTTCTTTTCAAACACTCTGGTTGTGTTGGTTTTCTCATGAGAATCCATATGTTTGATTTCTTCCTGAAGACTGCATACCTTGCTGAGTAGCTTCTCAAAGGATTTGATTGTGAGTCCCTTGAGCGTGAAACCTGCTCGTCCATGAATTCTTTTGAGTAGAATCTCAATCGAATCATGTTCCTGTAGCTGAGGTTCACACTTAATGCTAAGATTTTTCCACCTAAAATTGTAATCTACTAAAGTGTCGTTTGGTTTTTGTTACTCCATCATGAGTTCTCCTATGGAAACATGATGTTGCGTTCCGACAAATCTCTTTATAAATAATTGTTCTAACACATTGATTGTTTTAATCAGTCCGTTAGGCAAATCGACATACCAATCAAAAGTAACTCCTGACATGCTACTGACAAACTGTTGACAGAGTATTGCTTCATTATTTATTGTACGGCCACAACTGGCTCGGAAGTGTGCTAGGGGTTGTCTGGGATTTCCGATCCCATCAAATATCTTGAAGCTTGGGAATACAAAACCCTTAAAGAAAGGTGCAACATCGAAATCATACGGGTAAGGTTTACCTTTTAGAATCAATGCACCGCCCTTAGATTGTGTTAAGGCACCCCGAACTTGCTCGACCATCTGTTTGAATTCTTGCTCTAGCATGGCACCCGATGGAGAATCCTTCTTCGGTTGCTCATCTCTGTTTACTGAGACAACCTCTCCTCTTTCATATGTAATTTGTATGATTTCTGGTTGGTTTATCTCTAGAGATGCTAGTTGCGGCGCTTGTGATTTCCCTTGAATTGTGGCCATAGAGATCATGGGGATGGACATCTCTTCTATCCTTTTCTCTAATAGACTTACTTGCACATCCCTTATGAGGATAGCCTTGGGCAACTCATCTACGACGTTCTTTTCAGTAGAAGGTTGAGCGTCGGGCGCAGATGCAGCGGATCTAGTTTTGATGACATGGACATCCATGAAATCTTCTTTGAGATAGTCGTTATAGTCAAAATGTTAATCATTGTTTTCGATGGAAACTCTGTGATCCCGAGCCAACTCGGAAATCTCGGCTCTAAGCTTTTCAACTTTTTCTTCAATTATGGATTCTTGAATCATCTTAAGATCTGGAGGACCATGCTGGACATCCTCTACTTATTCTTCCATCTCGCTGGCAATCATTGCGACGATGTCAGATATTTTAGACCCTGGCTTCATTCCATGATCTTGCCCTGTGGGTTCACTGGACTGTATCGGTGCATTAACCTTGGGTATAAATACTTTTTTCTTTGACATTGATGTCTGAGGATGGAGTTTCCTAGGAGAAACATGGGTATCTCGAGGAGAACTATGCTCCCTACGGTGTAGACAAGATACAATATCATGTAACCTCTTTATCTTTTCCTCTTTAGCAATATCTTTATGATGTGTGCTAGGTAGGATTCTCGGACCCAGTCTTGACTTGACTGTTCGACGACCTGTGGTCCTGATAGTGGTGGAATCTGTAGTAATAGTGGCACTATCAACCCACTTTCCCAGACGGAACCAGATGGAAATGCAAGAGGGAGAATTTTTGTTTGAATTTTGTTTTTTAGACTTGATGTCCCTTAAAATCTTTTCCTTAATTTGAGGGGACATTGCATGTCCCACTTGTTTGAGTAACTCACGGACTTAACATCCCTCTTTGACAACTAGTCTCTTAAAAACTAAGCTAACTCGAGTGATAGGGGTAGACTTCTTTTTCTCTTTATCCTGTCCACAAAGTGATGGTAACACAATAGCAATCTTATGGATACTCTCATGTTCGTTGGTGTCCACTAAAGGATGAAATCTGCTTCCTCGCAACAGTGGATATTTTTCTGGTAGTTCAAACTCCTCTTGGTGAGGCTCTTCCTTGACAGGTATTTACTCAGGAGTCTAGGCTTTGGTAGCCTTTTGAACTCTTCTGTTACGGTTTCTCTTTTAAGTTTGGGTTAATGGTGCAGTTCTTAAACTCGATCCGATTTCAAATATTGGTGGTGGTACGACCAATCCCTTAGTCAGATCTTCAATTATCATTATTTCTTTCCCCTTGGCAGCAGCTTCATGGCTTGTTGGCGAGTTGCACGAAAATGTCAGCATTGGGTAGGCCATTGCAGTAGCTTTAAAATAGAAAATTTTGGGGTTAGCTATACGACCAAAACCTTGTAATCTTAGTGCAAGCACTAAAAAATTAATAGAGGTTAATCTGTAGACCGTGTAAGTTTTAGTTTGTGGGGAATTTTTTTAAAAATTTTTAGTAAAAAGGTAATTTGAAAGTATAAAAATTTAATTAATATAAGGAAATTTTAAAGCGCGCGCAGCATAACACAATTTTTAATTTGCAAAATAGCATGAGAGTGTTTAATACCCAGTGCGGGACCCATTTAGCAACTAACAATGCCCATGTAGAACAAGTCCACCAACACACCTATTAGGGTCTAACCTCCCATGAAGATTTAAAAGTCTTTAATGACCTTTTAAACCCCTATGTTCAAAGATGATTGAATAGGTTACTTTGAAGTCTAAAGCGTTGACCGTCTTTCCTAAGGCATAAATGGGTAAAGCATGCCAATGGAAGACGGGTAATCTTGGTTCATCAGGGACATGAACGCATTACCGATGTATGAAAATAATTTTTTATTTAAATAGAGAGAAAATCTAATCCCAGTGGAGTCGTCAGAAGCTGTCGGCACTAAAAAGTTGGGGGAGTTGCCCATAAGAAGTCGTCGGTCATCGAAATCGAAATCCCGTCGCCCGCTTTGGAAGGACATTTTTAATGTTTAAACAAATATGAAATAATATTGTCCCTATATTTTTTATAATTTAAATGAAAAAGCACTATACCTCAAATCTTGTATCAATCTCAAAGGATAAACACAAGACTTGAGGATGAGGCTTGATCAAAAAAACTAAGAAATGTATGACGTCCGTTTGGTCAGTGAAACCATTTTATTTGCCCACAAATTCCCATATTTAATATGAACAATTAAATAAGGTTTATATTAAGTTGGGTTTGAGAAAAGCTTTCAATAAGGGTAAGCCCCTATAGTTAATTACATCTTAAATGACCGAAATCATCTAAGAAAACTCTCAATAAAAAACAAAAAATATTATCTTCAAGGAATTCAAAGAAAAGGAATTTTCAACGAAATCAAACAAAGAGGTGTGAAAGGGATTGGCTCAAATTTGGAGCATTATGTTTTTTAAATCCAAATGAGGAAGATCTAGGGGATGTCAGAGATTCAGTGGAAAACCTCGATGACTTCCCAGTCTTTCCTAATGTTTGGCTTCAATTTTAAGGAGAAATACTTAGGTGTTTCATCCTTCCAATTTTATTTGTTAGGGCTTACATTCGTGTGAGACGATCACACAAATAACATGGAGGATGTGAGGGTTTAGGTCGTGACAAACGACAACCTCAGAATCCTAAGACTAGTTAGGGCTTATATTATACTACATGGTTGTACAAATGCCTAAAGATGAGGTGAGGATTTATGTTGCATAAGAAAACAACCTCAAAATCATATGGCTTGGTTGTTTAATTCTAAGGAAAGAAGTTGGTTTAGTTGATGTAGACGTGTTTTGCTATTGAGGATGGCCGCGCTGCCCACAATGCCAGCTCCAAGCTCCTTGCCGTGACGAGTTTAAGTTTTCTAGGGTGTCCAGCTATGATGTCAAATTAAGTGGCCCTATGGTTGTAGTTCTTCAAATTTTATGGGGGATTTTAAAGTTGATTATAGCGACACCGGTTAGGATCCCACGGTTCCCTTATTCTGACACCACTATTTTCTATTGGATTTAGTTAGTCCAAATAAATTTACTAAACTCAACTTAATGAGTTCCAAAATTTCATTTAAACCGTGGGAAGCCTTGTTAGCAACAGTAGGTTACCTCCTCTGAGGGATTCCCGATCATCCGATAGAGACGCTTAATTTAGTTGTAGTTGTTGTTTTGTGTGATGTTTGTCACTAAGTTTTGAGTTGTCTTATATTTTAAATGTTGTGGCGATGAATTTTATCTTGGTTAATTTTAACTTTAGTTTTGGTTTTGGTTTTGTGGCTATCTTAATATTTTTAGTTTTCATGTAGGGTGGCATCAATGTTTAGCATGCAAGTTTTGCAAGTACAAAAATTACAAGAAAGACAACACTGTAAACAATGAAAAGCTTACCTGGCGAGTCTTCTCGTTCCACCACCTGAAACTCAAAATGCATGTCAGGGCATTTTATATGAAACAAAGAAGTAAAGTTTTGGCAACCTACCTAACCTTAGGTTATATCTTAGTGGGTCCCTATTAGTTTGATTAAGGATGATTTTGTTATGCAAAGCACATTGTTTAGTAGACCTCTGAGGTATCTAACAAGTTAGGAGAAAGAAGCAGGCCTATGCTTCCCTCTCACTACCTGGTGAAAGGCCTTGAGCTCATTTAAACTTATTGTGTTGCTTAATAATTCACCCTATGAATACCTTAATGCTCAATGAACCTTGATGTCCTAATTATTATAAAGAGTAGGGTAATTATCATTTGTAATTTGATTTTGAAGATTATGTGAATGAAAACCCTTAAAGGGGCCAAGCTAGTATTGCTGAAACACTTAGCCAAATTTTAGTCCCAGTTGGGCTTGTGGTGTTTTAACGGTGTTAAATTTTAGCTATGTTTGCTTTTCTAATCCTCACTTAATCAGTCTTGATTTAACTTACATTACTACTAAGGCTGCGTTTGGGAGAGCTTATTTAGAGTGGTGGCGTTTTGAAAACGCCACCGCCTGTTTGGAAATTCGAGTCTAATTGCGCTTGGGGAAACTCAGTTTTTAACTTTCTATTATACGTGGATCGCTGACCCCGCGATCCAGTTTTAATGTTGTCGAAAGACAACACTTGCCCCTCCTCTTGTCTCCTCTGCCCTAATCTTGTGTCCCTCCTCTGCCCTAAGGCTCCATCCCGTGCGTAGCACTCCTCGGCAATCCTCCGTCTCCACCGTCTGGTGTTAGCTTTGCGCTCCTCCTCCGGTAGCTCCTCTTTCGTTCACCAAACTCCTCTATCTTTGGTTCGAAGAAATCCTCCCTCTTCTCTTCTTGTTCTCACTGGTAACCTCATTTTTTATCTCCTTCATTTTCTGTTTAGGGCTCCGATTTGTCTATTCCCATGAAGTTGCCGCTGGAAGTTTTTCCTTTCACAGCTTGTTCATACGAGCACTTTTGTTAAAGATTTTTGGGATGGTTTTTCTTTTCTGTGGAAGTTTATGTGCTAGAATTTTACATGGTTTTTCTTATTATGGAACTTAATTCCGGTTTTTCGTTTATGACGGAATTGATACATCTTTGTTAAGCTCTTTTTCGATCTTAAGAATGATGATGGTGAAGATGATGGTGATGATATAGATGTCGAGATTAGGGTGTTGTAATTTCTTATATCTCTACATATATATATATATATATATATATATATATATATATATATATATATATATATATAGGGGTTAAATGGACGGAAGTTTACATAGATTCTGTTTGAGGGCTCCGATTTGTCTATTCCCGTGAAGGTTTATGTGCTAGAATTTTACATGGTTTTTCTTATTATGGAACTTAATTCCGCTTTTTCGTTTATGACGGAATTGATACAT
>NEWO01000063.1:707262-823933 GCA_003013225.1 Phalaenopsis aphrodite
TATATATATATATATATATATATATATATATATATATATATATATATATAGTGGTTAAATGGATGGAAGTTTACATGCATTTACACATTTCTTTTGGGTTCATCTGTTTCAATTTCTTCAAATCAAACATAGCCTAAATGCTTTATCAAAGAGGTGTGAAATGGGGAATCTCTAGCTTCCTTGCAACATCCATAGCAGCCATAAGAAAAGCTTTTCTTGGATCTTATTTGTAGCAATGCAACTATCTGTCTTACTCTAGTTTGCATAGGAAAGAAAATGGTGGTTGCCTGATATTCTTGATATTATTTTGATGTCGGATCGCCAACTTTCATGCACTTACTAGTTGTTTTTTTTTTCTATGCGAGTTTATATTTTGCGTATTTACATACAACATGAGAATTTATTATTTTTATTTGACCTATTTAACCATTGAGTTCAATATGAGCTTGTGAAAGTTAGCAAGAAAACAAAGATGAGACTTTAAAGAAATGACTTGGCTCTTGCTGCTTTATCTTATTTTCAATGTCTTTGCATTATTTAATTTATATGTTTTTTTAGTGGCATTATGAATAAAAACAAAGAAGGGACTTCATCAGCAATGTCGAACAAGAATGTGACATACATTTTCTGCAACTTATGTATTAAAGAGATTGAACTTGGAAGTAGACCTACCACTTACTTTAATAAAGAAGGGTGGCATAATATTTTCAAAAAATTTAAAGAAATGATAAGACGAGATTATGATAAACTGAAATTCAAGAATAAATGGGATCAGCTAAAGGAGTGGAAGTTATGAAAGGAACTTAAACGGGGCTCGACGGGATTGGGTTGGGATCCTATCAAGCGCACCGTTGATGCTTCAGAGGAATAATGGACCGAGAAGTTAAAGGTAATAATTGTAACCCTGCAAACTCCTCAGTTAATTAACATTTACAGTTCTATTTTGTCAACTATGCTCACACACCCCCCCTTTCTTGTTGCAGGCGGTTCCAAATGCAAAAAAAATTAAGTGATGCGGAATTGTGTCGGACTTGGAAGAGAAATTGAATGTTATGTTCAAGGGAGTTGTTGCCACGGGTCAGCATTTGTTCAACCCCAGTGAGCAGGGCTTTACTGGTATCTCAGTTGACATGATCCCCGATCAAGTTATTAGTTCCGGTGAAGGCCCTAGCACTAACCCAAGGGAGCTTGAATCAATTGGCCAATCAAAGAGGCGTAAGATGGATAGAAAAGGAAAAAATAAAGATATTTTTGTTCAAAGCTCAATTGATAGACTGATTATTGTATTTGAAGCTCTGATATCAATTGTTGATGGTTTTTTGAGTTTTCTAGAAGAAATTTTAGAAATTCATGTTGATCCTTTATTCTACATGAAATGTGTTAGTTCTCGAGGACCCAACGCGCAAGCGAATTTTCAAGAGGCTCCGCCTCGAGCTTCGGCTTGATTAATAAATATTTCATGTCATTTCTATTGTATTTTGCTTATTGTAATGGGTATGTTGCTTTAGGTTTTAGGTGACGTATTTTGCTTTAGGTTTGTCTTGTAGTAGTTTGCTTTAGGTTTCACCGATGACGTATTTTGCTTTAAGTTTTTGGATAAATGTTTTGATATGGACAATTTTTTTTATCTTTTGGAAGTAGTATATTTTTAAAAAGAACTTTCTTATTTCAGTTTTGTTAGATCTAGTTACCTTTAGGAAATTGTTTACGCATAATATAACATTAATACAGGATGGATTGGCAACGACAAGTGTTGTATCGAGAATGACGCAGAAGAATGGCCGCGACAATTCTTATTTTGTTACTAGAGTACTACCACTCAAATATAGTACGAACACCACGAATAACCTCGTCATTTATTGGGGATAAATGGGTGGGCGAGATGCTTGTTGGCCATCCCATCTGATTCAACAACATATTTTGTATGTCTGTACCAATTTTTTTGGATCTTCTTAATGAATTAAGAATGAATCATAGCCTTGTAGGTTCGGCCAGAACGACTACAAGGGATGTTTTGACAATTGCGTTGTTTATTTTATCTCAAAATGAATCAATTAGAGGAGCTATGGAGCGATTTAAACATTACTCTGAGACAATAAGTCGATACATCTCTATTGATATAAGATCACTTACTAGCCTAGCTTCACAAATAATTAAGTCAGAAGATCCAACTTTCAGTAGAACTCCAACCAAAATAGCCAATGACGCCCGTTACATGCTATTTTTTAAGGTTAGTCTATTCGGTTTGTTATTTTGCATTTCATAATCTAATTTAAATTCTGTCGTTTAGATCACTAACAAAAAGTACATAACTGCATTTGGGCAATTGACGGTATTCATGTCGATGCCCGACTCCCAAGTGATGAAAAGGTTGCGTACATTTGGCGGTGTGGTTCACCTACACAAAATGTAATGGGTGTATGTGACTAGAACATGTGCTTCACATTTGTAATGGCTGGATGGGAAGGGAGTGCACTTGACAGCCATCTTTTTAGCTTTGCGACGAATAACAGCCGACAATGCTTCCCACTTTTGCCTCATGGTGTGTTACGTTTTATTAATTTTGTGGATTTTTTCTTGAAATGTTTAGTATTAATGTAAATCGTGTCAGGCAAGTACTATTTGGTGGATGTTGGATATCCTTTACAGAAGGTATTTAAAGCCATATGCAGACACAAAATATCACTTTCCTGATTTTCAGAGGTCAAGTGGTGTCAAACATGGTAAGAAAGAGATGTTCAACATACGTCGCTCTTCCTTACTTAGGGTAATCAAAAGGACTTTTGGATTATGGAAGAAGAAATGGGTCATTCTTCGTGATATGTCGACATATCCTTTTAAAAAACAGGTACATATTGTTGTGGCGACGATGGCGCTCCAGAATTTCATTAGAAGGCACCCCTCTCGTTCTAATGTGGACTTCGATATGGTTGACGCTGATGACATGCATATACTGGCTGAAGCATTTGAATTTCAGGTTGGGCAGTCCATACCAGATGAAGTAATGGATGCTGAAGATTTTAACACCCTGCAGCTGAGATGATTGCTTTGAGGGAGTGCATAACAGATGCAGTATGTGATTCCTGAGTTTATCCACCTTCTTTAATTAACATTCAAATCCTTTTATGAAACATTAAACTTTGTCTGTCATTTCTTCAGTGATTTATGGTATCCTTTCTCTTCTATGATACATTAAACTAAATTCATCTATTGGTTGGGGCTTTGAATGCCCACTAATGGTTTGAATATCTTCTGTGATTTATGGTATCCTTTTTGTTTATTTCAATGCACTTTTTAAGGCATGTGGGTGGAATGTATGTATAGATGTCCAACACGCAAGTTCAGTTATATGTGTTAATTCATAAGAATTGGGTGGAATGTATGTAAATGTCTTTTTATAAGGCATAAGAAGAAGCAAGTTCAGTTATATGTGTTAATTCAACTTGGATTTTCTTTTGCTGCTTGCTTTCTCTTAGGTTTACAATTTCTATGAATAATTCTTTTCTTTCCCCTCCTCTATAGTTGTCTAATATAATGTTCACTTTCATGTTAGGGCTTCTTGGTTATGAGTGGCAAGATTTACCGTTCTTTACTATATTGAATTGTTGGAATATACATTCTATTCTAATTCTTTTCATAAAGAAGAAATGATCCCTTGTAGATAATACTATATTGAATTTTCCAGTGAACATTTGGTTTTATTAGCTTTGAAGTGCTTGTGGAGTATACATTATGCATTTAGTTTTATGGGCTGCATTTATATACTTTGATCTTTGTAAGTTATGCTTATTAAGGAGCTGTTTTTTAATAGCTTAAAGACCTGCAGTTAAATGTTTTCCTGAGCATAATGAGTATGTGTTATAGATTGTTTTAAGTGGTTAGTTGTGAAAGTGGCATATTATACATGACTGTGCTTTCATATGAGGTATGTACTAATTCATGAAATGGCTCCTATATTCAGTTTTGGAAATAGAAAGTGGCTCTTATGTTCATCTTAACATATCAATTTTTTTTAATCTTAGGATGGTTTAAATTGGATTTGTTGTATGCCAATTTTAGAGAAAAGCGTACGTGAATCCTTTCTCGTTATTTCAGTGCACTTTTTTATGGCATCACTATTATTGCTAATATTTGATGGTTGGTCATCCAAGTAACCTATTTTAGGTGCTTGAGAGGATCATGCATCTCATCTGCAAATGTTAAGAGAGGGATCCTACATTCTGCATTAAAAAATATAGAGAAAAAATGGATTTTTTTTTGTTTTCCTGTGTGGGTGAGCATGTATTTGTGGGTGAGCATGTGTGGTATGACAGGGAAGGTTGTTGATTTCCTTAGTCTTGGCGAGCATGTGTGGTATGACAGGGAAGCTTGTGGGTGAGCATGTGTGGTATGAAAGGGAAGGTTGCGGGTGAGCATGTGTGGTATGTGTGGTATTCTGAAATCAAATTTTACGTTGTGTCATTTAATATTTATGTGTGATTTCTGAATTTGATTCATTTAATTTGTAAAAAATTTGTATGTAGTTTGGATGACCCCATACTATGTATGTAGCTTGGATGGCAACCGCTGATATGGACTGGTTATGTATGGGGCTTTTGCTGATAGCTTCGATGGTCCCATGCTATCTATGTGGCTTGGATAGCAACCACTACAATGGTATGGTTATTTATGGGGCTTTTGGATGAAAATGAGAATTTTGGATGTGTTAAGTGAGAATTTTGGATGAAAATGTTTTCTGTTTTAGGAGCATTTCCGCTATTCTTCTGTTGTTCGTCTGCTGCCCTGTTTTGTCTTTCCAAGCCTTATAATGTTATGTATGACGTGAACAAATTAAGGAGCAGTTCTGCTGTTCTTTTTTGATTCCATAAAATTTTATGGTCCATTTTTTGGAAATGTTGAGAGATGGCACAGAAACAGTTGGTGAGCACAGGCTTATACCGAATATAAAGATGATTATTTGTGGTGGCCTCTACCGTTAGCATCGATTATGAAATTGCTATAAAGAATATGCGTACACTGGAATTTCTATTAACTCCCGGTGGTTAGGAAATTTAGGATTGGTTTCAATTGATTTGTTGTATGCCAATTTAAGAGAAAAATGTACTTTCAATTAATTAATTTTGAAATTGATCCCAGATGGACCCTAAAGCTTTTACTTTGCTTCCTACCTAATGTTACCCATCTTTGTAACCTTTCTTTTACATACATTGATCTTTGAAACTTCTAATCCTTTCGTATTTACACTATTTAATTAGATTTTTTTCCTTTCATGCTCCTTTCCAAATATAACATTCTATATGGTCTGTTGTTGTTTAGAAGAGTAGAAACTTTGGCTTGAAAGTGCTCCAGTAATTTAAGTAAAACTTGAATTAAAATCATGGGGCATTTATTCACATTGCACACAAATCTTATGCATTTACATATCTAACATCTGAACTTTCCTTTCTACACATATAGAACTCAAATCTTTAATTGAAATGTCCATGGTTTTTTTTGCCCTGCAGTTACGACAGTGGATCAATTCTTTTTTTGGCCAAATTTTTTGCAATATTTTTGTTAATGGCTGGCATTTGAAGCGTAATCCAACTAGAATTACATATTTTAGAAAAAGTTGGCACTTTAGACTGGCTTAAATAAATATTGCAATCATTATGTCATTCTGTTTTTGGATGTTGCAATGTTATAGGTGTGTGGTATTGTAGCAACAACAAAGTAAAAATTTGTTTCTATCCCATTTTTTTTTCTTAGGACTGATTGCATTAACATAACGGTGGATCAGTTTGGATGGCTAGAAAGACTATTTGCTTTTGTTTCAATACCCCGATAAGTATACTTTATATATTTCATAAACATTTGGAATTATTTATTATATTTATCATAACTGCAGAACGATGAGTTCAAGATATTCCGGGAAGTCCGAGAAAGTGGTGTGTTAATGCGGGCTCCTGTTCTTGCTACTGACGTGACGCCAGGAACATAGCTTCGGGAGGTAATTTTACAGGTGCCCGCGGTGGGCACAACGGCATGAGGACTGCAAATTCTTCAGGTGGGATGACAGGGATTCTGTTTCTATGATATCCCGGATGGACACCCCTGCACGGAGTTCATCGATACCAGCATTTTAGAACACCACATCTGCTTTGACTGCTTCCGTTTCTACTGTATCCCAGTCAGATAGGTTTGCTCAGCGTTCTGGAGTGACAGAGCCGGTCACAGTGGGACGTGATATGCTACTGCTTGTAAAAGTTAATATTATTATTTTTTCTCCTTGTGATTTCGACATGTTATTTTTTCTTCTTTTTTGGGTCTCATTATAGTATGTACTAGTGCGTTTTGGTGTATTTTTCACACTTTTTTTGGGTAATTTTGTATTTCTGATGTGTTGAAATATTTCAGTGATATAAAAATTTTGTAATAACACATGTTTTTCAATATTTACATTTTCTTTTTTATGATTACGTTGAGAGTTTTATTAATTTTGTGAAAAAAAATTCAAATAAGTTGTCTCCAAAAACCACAAAACAAACAGCTCCAGCTTATTCACAATATGGGCAGTTTGGTCATTTTTTCAGAATAAGTTGTTCTCAATAAGGACAAACCAAACAGACAGACAAATTATCTGGATCAGCTGCTTATCACTAGATTATCCAGATAAGCTGTAGCTGCCCCAAACAGACCCTAAGCCCTTAAGACCTAGGTGAGTGTCTTAATTAATTTTGAAAAGGTTAAGTTTTAGGTGATCATGATTCATTATTTGACTTTCATTTGAAAATCAAAAAGGGGTATTAAATTGATTAATTATTGACTTCAAAAGTCATACTCCTAAGTCATAGGTTCATTTAATTTTAATAAACTTCCAAATTTTAATAATTTAGAAATTTATTAATTTATCCTTTTAATTAGAAAAATTATGGTTGGTTTCTACCAATAAATACCCTTTTTAATTTTTGTCATCCAAACAAGTTAATTAAGATCAGAGGTTGCCCATTTCCCTAAATGAATTAAGCCTAAATGTTAATTAAGGTCAAATTCCTAAAATTACACTTTTGCCCCTAAAGCTCTAAAACTTCATAATTTGTCAAATTTAAATCAAATAACTTTGAAATTTTTATCCTACCTCATTCATGGGTCCATTAAGACATGAGAGAGAAAATTTAATTTTTCAAAATTTAATTTAATTTATATAATTATTTTCATGCAAAAATGGGATTTTCAAAGAATATTTGCTAACTTTACCAAGGTGAAGCGTAATCTTTTGAAATTTTTACTAGAGGTAGACCTAGACCAGAGAGCCATTTTGACAAGATTTCATGATTTTTTGAATATTATTTGAATTATTAGATTTATTTTAAGATTTGGGCTATTTATTAAATATAAAATATTTTAAATGTGGAAAATTATGTTTTACATATTTGAAAAGATCTCCCTGAGGTCAGAAAATCTAGAGAAGCAAATTTTGTTTTGATTTATTGGAATTATTTTAGTAAAAATTCATTTTTTAGCCTTTAAAAATTATTTTAAGCTTCAATATACAATATCTTTATTTATAAAATCAGAAAAAATATTTCAATTATTTCTACCTACTTAGAAAAGAATTTAGAACATTTCAAAGAATTTTATTTTTTTTTTATTTTTATGAATTTTTAATTATTTTAAATATTTAAAAATAGGCTAAAAGTGAAGTTTTTATTTTAAATACCATTTTATTTTTATAAAATTTCCCTGATCACAGAGAACTCCAAAAATAAGTTTTCATAATTTTTTGAGTTTTATTTTGGTCATTAAAAATCATTTTAGTGCCAAAAAAGATATTTAACTTGAAAAATAAGCTTAGGCCATAAAATGGACTCAAAATGATTTGAAATTTTTATAGAGAGTCCTCTGGATCTTAGATATTGGTAGAGATAAAAAATCAAGTCATTTTAATGTTCATGTTTTCCAAAATTAATTCCCTTAGTGATTTAGGGTTTATGAATATTAGGTGCATTTTAAAAGACTTAACTCATAAGAAATTTTCCTAAAGGTTCTCTGGTCATAGTAAACCTTGTAAAATTTTCTTGGATTTTTCTAAGCAACATGCTAATTATTATGATAATGTGCATAAACTTGAAAAATATGGATCACTGGCTAGCGGTCTCCTCTTGACTTTGGAAGCTACAACATGGCTGGAATATTCCTCTTGATAGAAGCTACAACATGCCAAAAATTCAAGCTATGGTTAAATGACTATATGAATGGAGAATCAAAAGACTTAAAATAGTGTTTAATTAATTAAAAATAAAACATGCATCAAATGGACTTCAAATTATTTTAACATTATTTTTCTCTGTTCACTGAGCAAGAAAGTATTTTTATTTTATTTTTGTGATTTCTCTGCACAAAGATATGGATTTTTAAATTTAGGGGTCATTTTTTGATTTTTTTTTTAAATTCACTATTTATCTATTTAAACGTGCGGTGCTGACTGGATTCTAGGTAGCTCCGAAGCTCCACGCGTCGCACTCCCATTTGACGTTGTCATCCATGACAGCAGCTACGTGTCCCACGGTTCATGTAAAGAAGTGTTGTCCGGCTTCATCCTGACCGTCCATCCAATACATGCTCGATCGAATGGTCCTCCGTCATCATCTCCAATGGCCTAGCCCAAGAATCGTCCCTCTTCAAGGCTTGATATCTACCTCATTTCTCAACAAAATTGAATGAATTTTTCTTAAAATGCTTGTCTAGACTAGAGTAACATATCTAAAGAGTTAAAATGCCATGAAATTAAGCCCAAGCAAATGGATAATCGAAAGAGGCTCGGGAGGAAGAGAAGTTCAATACCTTGGCTCTGAGAAGGGAAGCTTCAATCAGGGTGCTTGGCACGTTCGTTGGAGACCAAGGAGGCTAGAGATTGAGCCTCTTGCTGTGGTGCAAGTTCTAGGTATGAATTCAACCAAGCTCAATTTCAAGTGTTGGTCAAAGTCTATGTTAGGGGCTCTTTGAAAATTTCAGCACTCCCTCCATGGCCATGGGGGTGAGCTTTTATAAAAATTGTTAAGGGGTGGCTGTTATGGTCTATTGGGGGGTGCAATCTGGTGTTTAAGTGGAGGGCAGAGAGGCTCTAACATCTCATTTTGGTGAAATGGCCTCTAGGTTTGAATTGGGTGAATTTTAAGAGGGTGTGACCCTCTGTTTTGGCTTCTTCGGTGACTAGGCTGGCCGACCATGGCAGAGGGAGGTGGCTAGGAGCTCAGGGAATCCAGAGGAATATGTCACATCAAATTAATGGGTTTAGGTTTAGTTTTGGCAAAAAAAATCTTAAGCTTAAGCAATTATTGCATGAAATCCCTTGATTTATGGGACCATTTTTCCATAGCTTAGCTTAGATGGTTAGGTGAGTTTTGGCTCAATCTTACGGTCCAACTAATGGCTGTGGAGTCAATAATTTGATGGCTTTGGGGTGGTAGGCTACATTTAGTGCATGGGTCCAAGTATGTGCAAATGACCAAAACTTGGGTTTGGGCTAGGATAGCTATGTTCTCAAGCCCAATTGATTGATTCACTTGATGTAGATGATTGTAATGAACATTTTTAGTGAAGGACTGAAATGATTTTGAGTTCAATTGAAGGGTCAATTTGATGGAATTTGAAAATTGGTCATTTTGGGCATGCTAGACTAACCTTAGGTCTAGATAAGGCTAGCCTTGTGCTAAATCTAAATTGTATGTTGATAATGGTCAATAAGAATGCCATGAAGAGTTTTTAACATTAATTGGTTGCCAATTTTGGGGCTAAGGCATTCAATTTGATGAGACTTGGGGACATAGCCAATTTGGGGAAATTTGTAGATTCTGAACTTAAGTTAAAATTAAATGAAATTGAGACTTCATCAAGGCCAATTTATGGTAAATTTTGATGTGTAGGACTGCTATAAATATTTTTCAACAAAAACCATGGCCAATTGAGGAGGTTATGTATTCAATTTAGTGAGATTAGGTCATGTGTCCAAATATGGGGGTTTGACCTAAATCAAACATTGGGCTCAAAGAATGGGCCAATTGAGCTTGTATTTGGTTTATTTTGGTCACATTGAGGGTGAATTTGAGTTTAGGATTGAAATTTGGGGAGATTGAGATAAAATTGAAAGACATTTAAGTTGAATTTAGGGAAATTTGGGCCTTTAAAGGTAAATTTGGTGGTCTTGGTCAAAGATGGTCAAATTGGTCAAATTGGGTCATATGGTAGTTGAGAAAAATTAAAGTGGGAATATTTGAAATATTTTGGGAATTTTTTGGATTTTTATGGAATTTTTGAAATTTTGGGCTAAGGTGGGGCTTTTTGGTAATTTGGTAATTTTTGGTGATTTTGGGTAATTTGGGTGTTTTCAAAAGGTTTGAAATGATTTTTGAACAAGTTTGGGTATTTTTGATAAATTTGGGAATTTTGACCAAATTTATGGTTTCAAGGGTAATTAGGTAATTTAGGTAGCTTTAGGGGCAAGAGGCGAGGCTGAGTATTTTGGGTAAAATTAGGGAGCTAACCATCAAAAGTAAGTCATGCGCCAATGCAAACTCTATTTGGGTCCTCTATGTACTTGTATTAGCTAAACCCAAGTCTAGGGCTAGTAGGTTTAGGAGACCATCTACATGAGTTTCCCAAAGGCTCAAGAGACCAAAGTCAGAAAATTCTGAGTTTAGGTAGTGAGTGATTGTGAGTGAAGTGAGTGTCTTAGCTCTAGACCAACACCCAATGTCAACCCTAAGGTCAAATAGCCCAATAGGAACTCTCCTTGAGCTCCCCCTTAAAGACCACACCTACTAAGTGCTAGAGGTTAGGACCATTATATGGAAGTTCAAGTTGAGTAAAGAAGAGTTTAGAATTTCGAATGGTGAGGGTGCATTTCTTTAGTTCTTCAATAGTCAATAGGAAGTCATATGGCTAGACCTTAGGCGACTAAAGAGAAAGACTAGACCTCAACCAATAATGAGGTCAACAAGGTATAACAAAATCATCACAATTTATTTTATATTATAAAATTGGTACATCCAAACTATTTTTTCATTTCACCATATCTCGTAGTAGGGAGAAAGACAGAGAAAACTACTCAGACTTCATGAGAAAGATACAAAAAAATACAAATTTCATAAATAAAATAAAGTTTATACAACAATAAAAAACAAACACCACTTATCTGTAACTCTTTCTCAAAGTAAATCCCTTGTAGCCTCTCTTGAACTCTTTCTCTTTTTACAAGACTCTTGATTTTCTCTTTAAAGATGTATGGAAGAAGAAATCTCTCACTTCTCTCCATCTATTAACAACTCTTAGGAGAAAATCACACTTAGCCTCACCACACTAAACAATAGAATACTATGTAAACCCAATTACCATCTAGCCCCCTCTAACTACTACGTTTTCTGAGCAATTTTTGCTCTAAATAAAGCATAATGTCAGTTTTCTAGGTGGTTCCTCCAATAAATCTTCAAAAAATGTCCAAATTCATTGAATCTTCTAGAATTTCACCCAACACCGACCTTGGCGTCGTCCATGTCGTCGGTGTCTGTGGCTCAAATTTAATTATGTGCTCTCTATCAAATGGTGCCATCAGCGTCGACGCCGCCCACGATATTCTGGACACCTTTTTCATGTGGCATTGTCGGCGTCCTTGCTGGCGCCGTCGGTGCTGAGTATTTTTTTTCAAAACGTCATTTTGACTCCAAATTTCATCCTTTTGCTTTATTTTTGCTTCAAGTCCTAAAAATCATCAACATGCAAAAAAGCATAAAAAAACAATCCTTTAAAGCACAAAATCACCAAAAATGAGTATAACATATAGGTCTAAAATTACATATATTTTATGTGCATCACAAACATACCAGCTAATGGGTGTCGATGCGCCACCAAGGTGCTTAAACAAGCACCCAACAGAGCGCATGGTGCTTAAAGAACCTTTTTAAGCTGTAGATAGCAACCTCCAAAGGTCCTAATGTGCTACCTATAGACCCTAGCAACGAACTCACGGAAGAAATAGAACGCTGACATTCTAAAGGGAAACCCCAACGCTCGCAAAGTAACATTGGGTGTTTATTTGTTTACTATTTTTGTGGCATCTTTCGAGGCTATTTAAGGTGATCTTTATTTATAAGGAAGGTAACTCTCTCGCATTTTGACTCTTGATTTTATTTCTCTCTCAGTGTGTGTCTCTCTCTCTCTCATGTATTGTTGGTGTGTTATTCTTGGTATGTTAGAAGGAGTGAAACTTTGTAAGGGTTAGTCAAAGAAATTGTGAGGTGATGTGAAAGGGTTGATTTAAGAGGATAAATTGAGAGAATATGATCATCGAGAATAAAAAAGAGGAAGTGGATGCAAAGTTTGCGAAAAAAGGGTGTAATATTTTTTTCTAGCTTTTGTTTCTAAACATGTGTAAGTTATTTACTTTGAATTGTAAAATTTGCTACCTAGTTTTGAAAGCATGATTAGCCAGAATTTCTTTTCTTATTCGATTTGATGAGTAGAGGTTTGAGGGTTTAAATATTTTGCATGTTACTTGGATGAATTTTTTTTGGGTGATGTCTGAAACTTTAAATCTTCATTTATATTTAATCTAGCCAACAAAGTTGTTAAAATTTATTTTGAACTTTGAGTTTCGAAGGAATCCTTAGTGGAATACAGAAATTAAACTCAATAACCTAATTCTGGGATTCTCATCAAATTTGGGGAATTAAATTGGTTTGATATCCAAACTTACTTACTGCAGTAAGTGGGGATGAAAATTGCTCTTGATTTTCACTGATAAATTTGTCACTTTGTCAACACTGGATTTTTAGGATAGAAATCATAAAAGACATTCTCAATCAAATGATTACTTCACATTTTTTAACTAAGATTTTTTCTTTTAGAAAAAGCTAGGCTAGATTCTTTTAAAAGTCACCAACAATCAAAACTTCATGCTAAATTCAAAATTAGTAGGCTACAAATTTTTCACATTTTGGGAGCTCACATGTTCCTCATGGCATCGATGCACAGATTATATTATCAATATTATTTGGATGACACATATGCTTACAAGATTCTTCGACACTTAACAACCTTTAGTTTGTATCAATGACACATTTGTACATTATGATTTATAGTTGGTGTTGGATCAAGGTAAGCTTATAGGTGACATGACTGTTTCGTTTGAAATTTCTTAATAAACTAATCCACTTGGTGATTTAGGGGATGATGGTCAACATATAACTATTAGGACGAGGGGTTTCTAACCTTTTGTCAATATTAGTGGCCTAAGAAAGATAGTGTTAAATAAAACAACTACTATGAACTGATATTATGCGTTGTCTAATTTGTCAATCAATTATCATTTATCAAACTTTAATTTTTTTGGTCAAGCTTGGCGATGAATTTGTCAGGAGTCTATACTATATGAGTTCGGAAGTACTGAATTTTTTTTCTTTTGATACATGGCACATCAACAATGTACTCATAGTGCCTCAATGTAGTAACCATAGTCCTGTGAAACAAAAGTTTGTTTTAAGCTGTTTTTCTTCAATTTTTGTAATGGATTTCATATTATTTTGTGCATAGAGTAGGGTTTTCAAAGATTGAATCGACACACCAACTCAACTTGAACTCAACTAAAAAATTCTAGATTCAAGTTGAACAGAATAATTTTTATGTTGGGTTGAGTTGGTGTGTCGATTTGCCAACCCAAAATTTACTTGAATTTGATCCGTTAACTCAAAGAAATCGACTCAACAATTTCATAACGACAAAATATCTCACCAAAAAATTGTATTTTTTAGGGTTTATCTTGGTCATGTTCGGGTTGGCGAATTGAAGCGGGTTGAGTTTAGATTGAACTTTTGACCTATTTAATATTCGAGTTGGATTCGGGTCATGCAATTTTTGTTCGGATCAATTTCGGGTCAACTCGAACCCTATTTAACACCCCTAGCAAAGAATGAGGTGAGTGCCTAAAGTTTGAGGAGGCTTGAGTGTGGTGTAATTTGTACTATTTTCTTCATTTTTACTTTATGATGGATTTATTGATATAGTGTGACTCTATGATTTTTTCCTTTCTCAGGTGTCTCCACACTAAATTTAGTGTTATGTGTTTTCTTGTTTTATGCACTTTTGCTCAAAATTTTACTTAAGATCTTTCCAATATATTTATATAATTTACATCCCCAAACATCAACTTCTACTGAATTTATCAATCAGCTTACTCGTTGATCCAAGCAAATTTAATTTTTTTATTGGCAGCCAAATTTTGGCATGTCAAGTTCAGCATATAATTATGAGAACGAATTTCTCTAAACATTTTATCAAGATAGGTGGCATACGATTAACAAATCTATCATAAAGGACGAGATTAAGACTATATAAAATGATTTAGCCACTCAGTTTTTCTGTGTGGACTAAAATGCTTTTGAATGTTTCATTCATGGTCGTCAACTGATCCACTCCCTTTAGTCTAACGCTCACTGATTTTTATTTACATGGACATGTGACAACTATTACGGTTCTTTTCATAACTTTATCGGATCAATTGGCCCACTCTTTGATTAGACCGGAGTTTTTTTTATTAGCGTCTATTTTTCATGTCATATTTAGCATGTAATTAATATAAAAAAATTTACATAGGCTTGAGAGTTATTATTTATTTTGATAAGTCATACTTAAACCTTCATATTTATTAATATAGCTTTTCACGCTTTAAATTTATGCATAAAAAAAAGTATTTCAATTTCTGAAATACTAATAATGATGCTATTTTGGCTATGTATGTAAATATGAAAGTCTAGATTTCAGATAGGTATATAGATAAGAATTATGTGTTATATATGTAAATGACCAAATCTAGTCTCTCTATATGACAGTATTTGTAATTATGTAAATGGCCGAATCTAATCTCGGTATATGCAGGAATTGTAATAGTCTGATCAATTATCACTTCACGTGGAAATGTTGCCTAAGCTAAGAAATTATTGGCATGTTCCTGGCAAGTCCAGAGATTGTCTGCTCATTAGCGCTTAAAGGATAAAGCCTGGATTAGAACGGACATTTAATTTAAGGGGTTTTTACAAACATACCACATACATTGTCTGAATTTATAAAATTAATAACTTTATTTTTTTTTGCTTATAAGCACATCATTCAAGCCTTAAATGTTATATAAAAATGGTTTTTATATGTGGATACCATGATTATTAATTTTTTAAAGATAAAATATACCTTTTCAAGCATAATTTTGAGGGCTGGGATGTGGTTTTATTTCTCCTTCTTGTCTTAATTGTTCTTTGCTTTTCTGATGTAGTTTTTAAAAATTTATCTCTCTCTCTCTCTCTCTCTCTCTCTCTCTCAAAGCTTTCATCAAAGCGACCCCACTATTATGACTATACAATCATAGCTAGACTTCAATATAACCTAATTATTCTTTTTACCTTTGGATTCTTTTCTTACCAAGAAAAAAATAAAGGAATTCTACATTAGAGCATTTTGAAGTTATATTGTATATCCAAAAAATGCTTATGGTGGCAGAGAGCGGTTGAACATCTCATTTTATTGATCACCTTAGTTGAGTGGCTGACCACCTCTCCAGATGAACCTAGCCACGTAGAGGCGCCAGACATATGAAAAGATGCCAGATAGATGAAAAAGTATCACACATATGAAAGGTATCAGACATATTAAAATGTGACAATATAGAGAATAATAACAAGTTAGTCTCTTATTAATAAAGGGGCAACAAAGACCTGTAACTTCCAGGGGTGAGGATGTAATTTCAAAGATATCCCTCAATAAATATGAAAATTTTTTCCAAGTTAAGACGGATGTTGTTTCAACTTCTTTCATATTAAATGGGTGTGAGAGTCTAGGGAATATCCCCACCTTGCCTTGCTAGGGGCAATTATTGTGTCACTCCTCTCTCTCTCTCTCTCACTCACTTTTTCTCACTTAGTATTTAGACTCTATGCTTTAGGCATGGACTACAAGACGAATTTGGAGTTAACATAGTGTGGTAAGCATGGCCCGCGCCATCAACAAGAAGATGTGCAAGTATGATGAAATACTATATAAAGAGAAGCTTCAAGCAATGAGCAAGGAGAACTTGCTCAACAGTGGTTTCAATCCATTTATTCCTTGTGGTCGGTGATCTTCAAGAAACTATGCGCATATTTGTCAAAATTTATAAAAAAAAATATTTTACTTTTCCTGATAAAGCAAGTCTACAGCCTTTCTCCATGGCTGTGAAGATCGTGAAAACTATAAAAATCTCCAACTGGTCTTTCATTGAAGAAGAAGAATTGGTTGCCATTGATTCTAAATCGTCAAGCCAAGAAGTCTTCCATTAATATTTCCCAACAGAACAGCGGATGCACAATCCAAAAAGCCGCGTTTTCCTAATAATGCAAGAGTTGGGAAGCGGAAAGGATATGAGAACAAGGAACAACAAATTGGTAGAACTTACTTGTTTTGTCCCGTGCAAGACTAAAGCTTCCATGAAGAAGTTTTTCCTGAGGTGGATCTACTCTTGAAGTGTTTATTTCAAGTTAAGACCCTATCAGGTCCCGACAAGTTTTACCTTTTGCCATATGCTTATGTTGGTAGCGAAGAATCTTGGTTAGCATCATCATGAAAATGTTAAGTGGTTGTCTGTAAGTCACCTAAAAAGGTTTCTTCAGCTTCAAACCTACTTCTGGCAGATCACCCGCTTCAAGCTAAATAGCTACTTCCGACTAGCCACATACCTCTAGCTACTCATCTATAACAAAGAGAGATATACATGTAAACCACTTTATTCTTATATTTTTGTGTTTAAATAAATACGACCCAATCCATTTTACTCCCAACTCCATTAAACTGCTGCGTCAGACACCTATAGCTGACCACTTGCTATCGATCAATCACCTGCCACTGGTCGACCATCTTAAAATTAGGGATGATTTATGCACATACCACTCTTTTCTTAAAAAATTATTTATTTAGATAAATACCACACAATTCCTTTTCCAGCAAGCTACCCTTCGACCTGCAACTACCTCTAGCTAACTGCGAATCTAGTCACCTTCAGTTGACCACCTACTTCTGGTCGATCACATGCCTCCGATTGGTTGTATGCCTGTGGTCAGTCATAAAAAGTTAGAACAACTAGCATACCCAAGTGACTAAGATATCCAAGCAATCAAAAATTTTGGGTGTTCAAAAAAGCTAGAAATGATACTTTATCTTTTTTGAAACTTCTTCTAACTTCTTTTTTCTAGTCTCATAAAAAATTGATAAACTCATTAAGTTCTTAGGTGTTTGTATCTAAGTTGACACTCGAGAAATTTTAGCTAACCAAGAAAATCAAATCATACCATCTAGACTGAGCAAACAAAAGGCTCTCCTTTGGGGTGAGCAAATTAATGATTCTCCTCTGGCTTGAGTATAATCAAGTACTCCCCTCCTGAGCGAGCAAATCAACGACTCCCCGCCAAGATGAGCAGTAAAATAATCCTCTCTAGAGAGTCCTAATGAAGAACTCCACTCACAAGATAGGAAATCAACTAATTCCTACAATTATCACGATGCAACTATCATAAAAATATTATTCGATGGAGGTAAAATGCTAAAACAATAGTGAAAAGTAATGAAAACTCACACTACTTTCATACTCACAAAGCATACATAATATTTTTATGCTTTTTTTTAAGATAAAACGAACAAAATAACACTATTAATTAAGTGACTAATGTAACAAATAAGACCGATCATAGGTCACCTCAGTAAGATAAAGGTTAGATAGTAGACTGGCTATGCAAAGAAAAAATTGACTCAAAGAAGCAAAAGAAAGCAGTTTGGGGCCGGAGAGAATACAATATTAAGAGATACTAAAATTTTGGATTTTCAACATTTAAAGTTTCTATTTCTTATCGAAGCTTTTGTTCCAAGAATTAAATGACTTGGTGGCATTTATGTATGTCCAAAACTTACCGACACTAGCAGAGTCTGGTTAGCATCTTCCTTCAAGCATCCACCCCAGTCGAGCGGCTGACAACCTCATCAAATGGACCCAACCACAAAAAGAAACCAGGCATATGAAAATTCGCCACACATATGAAAAGGTGTCAGAAATATGAAAAGATTTTGTATGTGTAAAATGGTTCCCGTGATGATAATAATAACCTATAACTCTTTATTAAACTAGGGGCAATAAAGACCTAGAACTCTCAAGAACAATGATTTAATTTTATAGATACACTCTATGATCCATAAATAGGATGATCTTTTTCATGTAGTTTGGGAGGCCATTTAGGTCTTCCAACCACTTATGCATCACTCTCTACTTCTTTTGTAAGAACTTCTCTCTCTAGCTTATTTTATCTTCCTTAATCTTTATGCTTTGTGCCTTAGGTATGGTTTGTAAGAAAAATATGGATTCAATGTTGGTGCGGTAAGCATACAATGTGTAATCAATAAGAAGATGAGCAACATAGAGAAAAAACTAATCAGAGAGATACTTCAAGCAAAGAGCAAGAGAAATTTGCTTAATAGTGGGTTCACTCCATTTATTCCTTGTCATTAGTGATCTTCAAGAAATTATGCCTTTATCTGTATAGATATGTAGAAATCTCTTTCACTTTTCTTGATATATTCAATAGAGACCAAGCCTATGGTCTTTCTTCTAACTGTAAAGGCTGAAAAAGTAGTAAAAATCTCTAATCGATCTTTCATTGAAGAAGATAGTTTGGCAGCTGGTGATTCTGTACGGTCAATACCAAAGTGTTGTCATCTATATTTCCCAACATAGTAGTGGATGCACAATTCAAAAAGCCATATTGTCCTAATGATGCTAATGTTGGAAAGTGAATGGGAGACGAGAACAAGGAACAACAAATTGGTAGAACTTTCGTGTTTTGTTTTAAAAAAGAGTAAAAGTTATCTAAGGAAGTCTTTTCTGAGGTAGAGCTGCTCTTGAAGCATCTGTATGAAGAAATGTATTTTAAGTTGCAACTCTACCAGCTGTCGACAATTTTGAATTTTTTTCATTTACTCAAGTTTGCAGTGGGGAGGCTAGGTTAGCGTCATCAATAAATGGCTAAGTGGTTGTCTAGAAGTCACATAAAAATGGTTGCTTCATCTTGGAGCCTACCTTTTTCCGATCACCTGCTTCCAGCTAACCACTTACTTCCAATCATTCACATACCTTCAGCTTTACATCTTAAATTAAAAGAGATTTACATATATACCAATATATTCTTATTTTTAAGTTTTCACTTAAATACCACTCAACTCATTGTGCTCTAAACAAGCTACCATCCATCAAACTGCTACTCCGGCAGCCTCCAGCCGCCCACCTGCATTCGGCCTATCACCTGTCTCCAGCCGACCATCTTAAAATAGGCAAGATTTAGATACCTACCATTCTTGTCTTATGTATTCACAAAAATAGCACTCAAATCATTTTCTAGCAAGCCACCCTCCAATATTTAAATTTAAGTGGCTAATTGCTGCTCCCATCTCCTTTGACTAACCACCTACTTCTAGTTGATCACCTACATTCAATTGGTTGTATGTCTACGGTCTACCACCAGAAATCAATGCAACCAAAAAAACTGAGTCATATAACTATCAAGGAGATTGAAAATTTTGTGCAATTGAAACAACCAGCAATGATACTTTATCTTTTATTGAAACATTTTCTATTTATGTTCTCTAGTTCTAATAAAAACTTGTAGAACTCAATAAGTTTATAGGTGTCTGCATTTAAGCAGACACTCGAGAATTTGAACTAACCAAAAAAATTAAAGACTTGCATTAGGGATAAGCAATACAAAGACTCTCCTCTTGGGTGAGAAAATTCATGACTCCGCGAGACGCGAGTATAATCAAGGACTCCCCTCCTGAGCAAGCAAATCAATCACTCCCCTCCAAGATAAATTATAAACGACTCCTCTCTAGCGCAAGCTAATAAAAGACTCCCCTCTTTGGTGAGCAAAACAACTAATGCCAACATTTATCACTGACCAACTTTCATAAGCAAATTGTTTGATATAATTAAGTTGCTAAGAGAAAGGTGAAAAAGAATGAAAGCTCTCATTCTTTGATCATATTCCTGAAGTTTACAAAATATTTTTTTGCATTTTTCTTAAAAACAAAAGGAAAAAAATAACACTATTAACTAAGTGTCATATGAAGTAAACAAGATTGACCAAAGGTCACCTCACAAGCCAAAGCATAGATAGTCTACTGAGAATACAAATAAAAAGTTGTCTCAAAAATGCCAAATAAGAGCACTAAGGGGCCAAAGAAATTAGTGCTTTAAGAAAAGCTAAAATTTAGGGATTTTGATTATTGGATTTGCATTATTTACATTTAAATTTTCTCATTTTTATTGCAGATTTATTTCTAATAAGTAAGAGACCTGAGGGCCTTTGTGTATGTTTAAAAAAAACTGACAGTAGCAAAAAACTGTCAGCTACTTCATTAAGTCGGCCACCCCAATCAAGTAACTAACCTCCTCATCAAATAGACCAAACCATGAAGAAACTCTAGGCATTTGAAAAGACGTCAAGCATATGAAAAGGTACCAGGAAAATGAAATTGTTTCACATATATTAAAAGGTTCCAATAAAGATAATAATAACATGTAACTCCACTATTAAAATAGGGGAAATAAGGACCTGCAACTCTCAAGGGAGAGGACGTAATTTTATATATACAAGCTATGATCTATAAATAGGAGGATCATTTTAATGTTAAGGGGGAGGCCATTGATGCATAACTTTCTACTTCAATTGTAACAACCATTTTCAATATAAAATATGGGTCTGAAAACTCAGGGAACACTCCCTCCCCCCATTGGGTGCAATTGCTATGCCACTCGTTTTCATCTCTCTTACTAATTCTCACTCTTTTCCTCTCCCTTGGTCCCTATACACTATGCCTCAACATGATCTACATAACAAATTTAGATTCAATAAATATCATTCAAAATTTTCATATGCATATGTTTAAATTGAATTTAATAAAGTTTATTATACTGAATAATAGAAAGAAAATATATAATTTTATTGGGGACAAATATTAGGGAAGATTTTCTTAAAAATTTTAATATAAAAAAATTATTTAAAAAAAAACAAAGTCAAATAAGTGTTTATCAAATAAATTAATATTTGTTGAATGGTACTTTTGAGACATTTACCGAGTTGGAGGGTACATATCTTTTAGTGTTTCACCGGCACACATCACCATGTCACTATGAGTGATTTGATGATAGCTCAGTAGAAGTTTGGCAATTCCCTCCAAGATTTCATCATTTAGTATTTGAACATGAGTGTAAAGTGTGGCTCTATTTTTCAAGAAGGGCACATAGACATGTTTAAAGGCCCTATTTTTGTTTTGTTATAGAAGACTACAGTCAAATCCTTTGATGTCTTGATTGAAAAGGTGACTCGGTTGCAAGATACAATCAATAAGTTTGTCTTAAAAAATGATAAGAATGCAAAAGGTTAGAAGCCCCTTATAGTGGGTACTTGAAATAGAGTAGAAGAAAATTTAGCTTTGATGACATCAAAGGGAAAACATAAGAATCCCATTACTTGTACAGATAAAGCTCGCCCATCCTCTCCAAAGTCGAGGACCCAATATGTTGAGCAAAAGGAACCTAAGGACTACACTTCTAAAGGAGATTTCCATAGAAAGTTCTTTGAAAATCTCATAAACAGGGTAAGCAACTTCCTACTCCAAATAAATTTTATGATGAAGAGATGTCCAAAGAGCCCAACTACTATATATACCAAAGGTTCCTTAGCTATGCAATTGAAGATTTTATGCATTCAAGAACTGACTCAAGGCTCGTTACAAAGCAAGACAAGTAAAAATATTAGAAGAGTACTTTGAGAAGTTTCTTGGAAGAGGATTAACCAGGGCTATTGTGGCCACCTCAGTTACGCCTACTATAGATTTTGCTGATACTCATGTACTTTCTTTCTTTTCCTATGCAGATGTTAGCTCAGAGGGAGAGGTAATTCCGTCTGATGTCTTTATACCTCTAAAAAATTGGTGGAAGAAGAGTTTTCTTAGTACTATTTTTTTAATCCTCATTTTATGGTTAGCTTTTATGAGGAAACTAATGACCTTAGCAAAGGAGTGGAGCAATATCCTCTCTTACCCTACTTTGATGGCACTTACGTCACAAGTGATGATTTGAGCGAGTCATCAGACAGTAAAGGTGAAGCACTTATTACATGAAGCCACTTTTTTGAGCCATCACCTGAATGCTCCAATAAGAGTGACCACTCTGAGTTCCTTAGTAAGGGCATTCAGAAGGTCCACCTACAAAGCAGCTAGCTCCTTTCTCCATGGGTTGTAAGATCCAATACTCTTGATTTTGGGAAGGTAATCATCACCCAAGAGGTGGATGATCATATTGATTAACCTCCCTAGAGTAAAGAAATTATAAATCATGTTATCAAAGAGGAATACAATGTGCTCGTGCACTTTAAGAGGTTGTCAGCATTTTTAAGCATCAATGATGCTCTCATTCTATCCCATGTGCTAAGGGAGACTTTGGTAAAAGCTCTTGTAGAGTCCTAAGGCTTCCACCCTTACTATATCAAAGAATTCTATAGAGTCCTAAGGCTTCCACCCTTACTATATCGAAGAAATAATGAAGGAGGTAGATACAACACAATACATAATTGTCGTCACCTTTTATGAGGTTGACTTAGTGTTGAGCACTATAGTAGATACAACACAATACATAGTTGCCGTCACCTTTTATGAGGTTGACTTAGTGTTGAGCACTATAGTGTACAATCTTCCCATATGTATGATAGCTACAATACACTACTAAATCGTATACATGTTGGTCTTAACACATCCTTTAAAATTACTAGTGATTGTACCCTTGAGTTGCTCTCATTGAGCACTCAGAGGTTATGTTCTGATAAGATTATGCTTAGTGGATTCTAAAGGAAGGGGCAACTCTTTGGTCTATAACCCTTCTTCTCTAATTCAGAGAGTTTAAAATTTATGCCATGTTTCATGCCATTGATAAGAACACATCCTTCAGATACATGGTGAGACACCCCTGAATTCACGATTATGGGATGGTACCTTCTACTCTATGACAGTGCAACACGTAAATTCGTGGAGGATAAGAGTTCTCTATCACGAGTGATGTCCAACCATTATCCATCAATGAGGTTGGTAAACAAAAAAATGTTGAGAACTATGTTCCTCATGTCAAGGTGTCTCGTCTCTACTAGCTTCAAATACAATGAGACATTAATGGTTCCCCGCTCCTTCTAGATCCTGCCTGGTCAAAGGAAGAAAGGCTATGAAATAGAAGGAAAGGTGTCATGCCCCATGCATCGTAGAGCCAGCTAAAAGCTTCCAACTCTATCAATCTCCAAGGAAAGGCTAAGTGTCAAATTAGACATAGATTCTAAGGCTGAAGAAGCTTAATTTGTGGATAAAATCCAATGGCTCGCACCATGATGTTTAGATCACATCGGTAAGTAAATTCCTTGAATAGTGTCGTTAGTCATGGTCTCTTGCTTCTCCAAGCTATCTATGGTGGATGAGATAAAGATCATTTGTCCAATACTGCAATGTTGACACATGGACTTGACATTTATGAATGCTTCTAACGTAGAAGTCCTCAAGTCCTTTTTTGTACCTCCAAGACATAACTTTAAGGAGAAGACTATTTTGATTTATATAGTTGATTATCATGTAATAAATGATGATGTAATATTTTAAAATGATGTCCATGAATAAGTACAAGGCAAGCCACTTTCTTTTTATTATTTTCCACTCATTTCTAAACTTTTAAATAAGGGGTGCTAACACAGTATGTGGTGTGCTTGCCAAGCTTAACTATGTGAGGCTACATGGCATAATAGACCCATTTATGTAAGATCTAGCCTTGGATTTGTTAAAAGGCTGGGTGATGAAAAAATCACCAATGCTACATGCATGATGATCTCTACATCTTACGATAACAAAATCTTTACCTCTCATGGTGAAGAATTCAAAGTAAAGGATGCCCGTTCTAAATTTGATGGTGTTATCTCGCAGGCTGTTGATGAGCTGATCAAGATTGACTTAAGCATAATTGAAAATCCTCATCCTACTTTCAAAAGTAAATTCCTATTAGATTTATGTCTGATGGATCATAGAAATCTTAAAAAAATCTTGAAACTCTCTTACATAGTGTTATTCTAAAATTCCTAGCCTAAGCAAAGAAGTACTTGTCCATAATCTATCCATTCACCCGAGCATTATTCTTGTCAAATAAATGCCTCAGAGAATGAGGCTCGAGAGATTATAGGCGGTTGTTGAAGAAACTAAAAAGCTCATCAAGGTAATCTTCATTAGAGAAGTCTCCTAACCTACATGGCTTGCAAATATTATATATATTTTGAAGAAAAGTAGACAAATATGAGTTTGCTTAACCTTCACAACCTAAAGAAGGCCACTCTAAACGATGACTTTCTTCTTCCTATACTGGAGCTGATGGTAAATTTTGCCTCTTCACATGTAATGTTTTCCTTCATGGATGATTTATTTGGTAATAATCATACCCGATTGGCCTCATAAAAGGAACAAAATACAACTTTTTTTCACATTTGTAAGCATCTTTTGATACAAGGTTATGTCTTTTAGCTTGAGAAATATTGGGGCAACCAGCCAACATGCTATGATGCATATCTTCAATGACATGTTGCATCATAAGGTCGAATGTTATGTCACTGGTTAAGAGTCACTGTGAAAAAATCATCTATTAGATCTATAGATTATTTTTGAATGCCATAGAAAGTGAAATATGAAGATGAAAGAATTAAAGTATGTGTTTGATGTATCATCCAGGAAGTTTCTAGGCTTCATTGTCTGATATAGAGACATTGAGATATACCCAATCAAGATTATACCCACCATAGAACTGGAGCCTCCTAAGATCCCAACTCAATTGCATTCCCTTTATGTAAAGCTTTCTTTCTTCAAAAGGTTTCTTTCAAATCTCTACATAAGCTATCAATCTTTTTTGCCCTAGCCAAAAATGACATCCATTTCCACTAGGACAAACAGTGTCAGGTAGCATTTGATGATATCTAATAATATTTGCTAAATCAACCAATTTTAGCCACTTTTATTCTAGGTAAAGCTCTTCTTTTTTTATATTACCACTCTTGATAAGTAAGTAAGAGGCTTATTGTTCCAAGTTAACAAGGATGGGAAAGAGAATGCTCTAGACTACCTTAGTCGACATTTCATTCCAGCTGAAATGAAATATCCTCTAATCGTGAACATTATTTAGCTTTCATATTTTTACTTTAAAAACTAAGAAACTACATGATCTGAAATTACATCGAACTAAGCTCAAAATCAAAGAAGAATGCTATCAAAGCCAGAGGAGGTTGTTAGGAGGTGAAGTAAACCAGTGGGAGGGTTAATTAGGTTTAACCCTCAATGACAAGTGATGATGGGGGAAATTTTTTATTAAGGCCCATAAATGGCTTGAATCCCTTAATTTAAAGATCAAATTGTCCATATCTCACCATGGATGGTCCAAGGGGGTTTAGCCTAGTCCATGGAGTTTGCTTAGTGGCTGTGGAGTCATCAATTTGGTGGCTTTAAGATGACTAGGTCAATTTTGGTGCATGGGTTCAATTAAGGTCCAAATGACCAAACGTTGGGTTTGGGTTAGGCTAGCCATGACTTTGAGCCCAAATGATTGATAAAAATTGTGCATATTATTGTAGTGAAGATTTTTGGTGAAGGCTTTAAATGATTTTGATTTTAATTGGGGGTTCAATTTGAAGGATTTTGAGGTTTTGGTCAATTTGGCCATGTTGGGCTAGACTTGGGTCTAGGTTAGGCTAGGCTTGGGCTAAGTCCAATATAATTGTTTAAAATGGTCTATGGGAACATCATGAAAAGTTTTCAACATAAATTGGGTGTCAATTTTGGGGTTAGGGCAACTAATTTGGTGGAATTTGGAGGCATGGCCAATTTGGGGGAATTTGAGGATTATTGGATTTTGGGTCAAAATTGAGTGCAATTGAGACATTACCAAGGCCAATTGAAGGTCAAATTTGCATTTTATGAATATTATGAAGAGTTAAGGATTCAAATTGGGGCAAATTGGGTAGGTTATGGGGTTCAATTTGGTGAGATTAAGTCATACGGAAAAAATTGGGGATTTGACTTAGATCAAAATTAAGCTCAAAGCATGGGCTGATTAGTCTTAGATTTGGTTTGTATATGTCATATGAAAAGTGTATTTAAGTTTAGAATTGAAATAGAAAAGAATTGGGCTCCAATTGATGGACATTTGAGGTGAATTTGGGAAAATTGAGCCTTTAAAGACAATTTTGGGGTTTTGGTTAAAACGGTCAAATTGGCCAAATTTTTTTCAATTGAAGAGTCCAAATTAGTTTTGGAGACATTTGGAGTGATTTTTGAGAATTTTGGAAAGTTTGGGGTGTCAAGGGTATTTTTGTATATTTTGTAATTTTGGGGGTATTTTGGTAAATTTGGCTTTTTTGGGTGGTTTTAGGTAACTTGGGTATTTTCAAGTGGTTTGAAATGTTTTTTGAACAAATTTTGGTATTTTGGGTGAATTTGGGAATTTTGGTCAAATTTGGGGTTCCGAGGGTATTTAGGTAATTTGGGGGATTTAGGGATAAAGGGCCAAAAGTTGGATATTTTGGTAGAATTAGGGTACCAACCACCATACAGATGGTATGGACCAATAGAATCCCCATTTGGGTACTCTATGTACTTGTCTTAGCTAAACCCGACCTCAGGGCTAGTGGGTGTAGGGGACCATGTAAATGAGTCTCCCAAAAGATCAAGGGATCAAAGTCAAGAATTTTTGGGTTTCGGGTTGTGAGTGATTATGAGTGGAAGTGAGTGTAAGTGAGTGAAAAAGATCCAGACTAACATCCAAAGTCAACCCTATGGTCAATCAATCCTATGCGGACTCATCTTGAGCTTCCTTATACTAACCCCACCTACAAAGTGCTAGAGGTTAGGACCAATATGTGAAACTTCAAGTTGAACTAAGAGAAGTATAAAATTTCCAAAGGTGAGGGTTCCTTTTCCAGTTTTATAGGAATAGTCAACAGGAAATTCATATGGCTAGACCAAAGGCTATTAAAGAGGAAAACTAAACCTTAACCAAAATTGAGGTCAACAAATGGACCCTTAATAGGTGTGGTGTGCTGGGCAAGCAACCGCGCGTGTTGGCATTGACTGACGAGATCAACAAAACTAACACAAAATCCTAATTCAACAGACCTACAAGGAGATATAGAATTATGTGTGCTATTTGTTTCCGCTCGGGATTTAGCAAGTGAATATCAGATCGAAATCAACGAGTAGAATCTCTCACTAGGGATTCGAGAGTGGGTTTCATATTATCAAGTTTTGGGTGGGAATTAATATGTAGGTGTAGACCCCAAGATAGGATCTGAAAGTTAGGTATCACTCCCAGAAAGAAGGATCAGAATTTAGGTACCAAACTTGAAAGGAGGGAATCAGAATTTAGGGACTGACCCCAAGGTGAGAGTTGCAATTTAAGTGTCAATCTCAGAAAAAGAGTCAAAAGTGAGGCACCGATCTTGAAAAGAGGAAATCAAAAGTTAGGGACTGATTTTGAAATGAGAATTAAAATTTAGGTATCAATCTCAAAAAAGGATTGAAAGTTAGGGACCAACCTTGAAGAGTGGGAATCAAAAGTTACAGAATGATTCCGAAATGAGAATTGAAATTTATTGATCAATCTAAAAAAGATGATCGAAAGTTAGGGACCAAAATCGAAAGGAGGGAATCAGAAATTAGGAACTGATTCTAAAATGAGAATTGAAATTTAGGGATCAATCTCAAAAAGAGGATCAGAAGTTAGGGACCGACCTCGAAAGGAGAGAATCAAAAGTTAGGGACTGATTCTGAAATGAGAATTGAAATTGAGGGATCAATTTTAAAAAGAGGATCGGAAGTTAGGGACTGACCTCAAAAAGAGGGAATCAGAAGTTAGGGACTGATTTTGAAATGAGAATTGAAATTTGGGGATCAATCTCAAAAAGAGGATTAGAAGTTAGGGACCGACTTTGAAAGGAGGGAATCAAAAGTTAGGTACTAATTCCAAAATGAGAATTGAAATTTAAGGAGCAATCTCGAAAGAGGATCAGAAATTAAGGACTAACCTCGAGAGGATGAAATTAGAAGTTATAGACTGATTCTGAAATGAGAATTGAAACTTAACTAAGAGTTTGTGGTATTTAACCCATAGATATGTTTTATGTGAAAAGGTTGACATTGGTGAGGATGATATATGAAATTTTGTGAGATTTAGTGCAAATAAGGATAGTAACGCTGCGTGAGCAAAGAGTAGGAGACCTCAAAATCGAGAGAATCAACGCAACAAATTTATTTTATTTTCTTGTTGTTTTAATCACATTTAAATCAAAATATGTTTTGAAAGTATTATTTAAAAAAAAAATTTTTGATTGATTTTTTTTCTTCAAATGAGTATTTTATTTGAATTTTATTATTATCAAGTTTTTATTATTTTGTTCTTTGTTCATCGTAGTCCCAAACCAATGTATGGCTCTATAGCTTTTATCCATCGTACAAGAAGGGAAACTGAACAAACAGACAAAATTCTGAAAGAGATTTCAATAATATGGTCTAATAAGTGTTACAGGTTGAGTGTAGGCCAAAGTCTCAAAAAGTACAATTATGTTGACCGCATCAAAGTACATCCAAAAATATCCTTTGTTGAGTATACATCATAGACTGAGTATCTCTAACACATATCATATCTGTTGTGATGAAATGTAGTAAAAAGTAATCCTCTGAGTGTCTGTCTCTGGAGGGGCAAGCTCCTAATTGAGCCAGCCTACCAAGCCATGCTGTAGGACAAGAGTTTCCTTTTCATGTGCTTAAAGGTGCAACCCTCTCATAGCTCGTACAATAGTATATCTTCAAGTTCCAGGTGCCGCCGAAATCTATATGGCATTTTGCTGTCATCCATTCTTCAGAAAGTCACAGACACCATACGGTGTCGCACCCCTGGAATGTACTGTTTAGCGATATCTGCTCTGTTTCCTTTAAGAGCAAACATTGAACCTACTGGTAGTGGAATCTCTATGGGTCCTCTAAACTCACCAAGGCCAATGATATTAATCTCTTTTCCGAACAAGATGTTGCTCTTGCTCATGAAAGAGAACGTACAGAAAGGCCTCACAAAATCATGATGGTCAATGTGTGGGGGTATGCGGTCGCCTTCATCATATATGTTGGTGATAGAGCTGTTAGGAATAAAGTCAGCTGGCAATTCAAACTATTATCTTAATCATCCATTGCATCATGGGAGGTAGTGGGTCCACCTGATCGTGTATCAGAATCCTAGGAGGATTTCCTTGTCTGTCTTTAGTGAAGTTGTAACAACAGCCACATTGTCTGGTGATCCTGCCCTTCCAACACATCCATTTCCGTGGCTTGTAATTGGTTCTTTCCATCCGGAGGCCTGTTCGACCTCTTTCTCTCAGTTAAAAGTTACAGTCAAGAATACTTCTTCCAATGCTTTCGGAGAAGTCCCCAGTATGTAGCTCCAGGCTTTTTAGTATATTCATGAACTTTCCATGAATTACTTCATAGAATTCAAAATCCATTTTGTTTGCGTCACTCATTTTGTAGTAATCTGTCGTGGAGAACATTGGCAGCTATTGAGGATACTCGCTCATTTTAACATTGGCGGGAATCCAAGTTAGTGTTGTTTTTGTTTGCAACGGAATGTATGACTCTGTATCCAACAGGATATATGCTTTGTATCCAACGGGACATATGGTTCTTCCATTGGACAAACAGCGATATGAAATTCATTGTCTATGGAAGCGTACTCCTCTAAAGTACTGTAGCGCTCTAGGTGGAGGACATTACAGTCTGGGAACTCCACAAAGGCCCTTATAGCTGATGTACATGCAGGTATCTCAACATTGGATGTCTAGTAACCCGTAAAAAGAACATCTAAAACTGGAGGCATCTCTGGCTCTGCAGCAAAGCCATACTCATCGTCTATAGCAGGTAGGCTGGAAGAGGTCTCTCTCATGCTTGGATCGTGGATATTCCTCTCAGGAATAGTGGTGAGCAAGTTTTTTTGCCTCTTTCTGACGTCTTCTTTCTTCACATAAGAAAGCCCTATGCTTTCAGTGGTTGGTGTTTCCGTGCTAAGTCCTCTGTAGCGGTGCATCTGGTAGTCTTTCATCCCTGGGAGCGACCAGGCCCCCTGTTGGTGTAGCTATCATGGATGGCAAGCAACTAGTCCCCTCCATCGGGTCTTGTTGTACTATCAATTTTTTCCTTCAGTGAAGAATTATCTATGATGATTACCCTTATTAGTGATGATAGTCCTTTTCCCTGATGACTAACTAGGTCCATCAGAGGACCCTCATAGTCCATGTCGACTTGACTAAAGTCCATATCAAAGTCTATGGTGACGCCTTGCGGCGCCTTTTTCTCGTCAAGTGCGAGGTTCCAACCATCTTTAAAAGCAAAGATCAACCTATGACCTGACTTTTCTCTGCAGACGATAGGAAAAATATCAGTGAGCTAAAACGTAGTGTGAATTAGAACAAAACAAAGTATTTATTAAAGAGAATCATAATTTATGTTGATTAGAAAATTATTTATTCATGTATGTATTTTGTTTAATTTAGTAGAATATCAAATTTTTTTTCGAAAAGAGAAAATTAAAGTGTATAATTCTAAAAAATTTTCATTAAAATGAGGTCAATTTTATAACAAAATTTTGGACCCGATCACAGAAATTTAGCCAAATAAATAACCCCAGAACAATCAAAATTTAAAAATTTCAAATCAAGTGATGTCAAGCAATGTTAAGTTGCATAGTATGTCTTCAGGTATCATCTGTTTATTGGCAGCAAGGGTCTCCTTCCACGGAAATCTACTAACTGGTAGGCTCCTCCTGCTTAGAACTTCTCTACGATAAATGGTCCTTTCCAATTTGGCTAGAATTTTCCACCGATCTTGCAGTCTTCAAGAATGGGTATTTTGAGCATGAGAATAAGGTCACCAACTTTGATTGCCCTTGGGCGGACCAATTTTTGATGAGCTTGTACCATATTTGCTTGATAAAGCTCCAAATGTTGTTGTGCTTCTAGTCATTTTCCCTCAAGACTCTATAGTTCTTCAAGTCTGAGTTTTGCACTTTATTTTGTTGTGAGCTGGTTGGCGACAACAACTGTTAGAGACGGTGTATGAAGTTCTAATTGAAGTACGACCTCAGACTCATACACAATCATGTAGGGTGTGCATTGAGTGGGAGTCTTGAACATTGTCCGGTAGGCCTACAAGTCTTCTAATAATTTGTTCTACAAATCTCTTTCATTTTCGTCCAAATTTTTCTTTAAAATATGTAGCAATGTCTTGTTGAAGGCTTCAGCTAAGCCATTTTCCATAGAATAGTAAATTGTAGAATATCTCTAGTTTATCCTTGTCGTTTGAAGAAATTGTTGATTTTACTTCTTTTGAAGGTTGTCCCATTGTGGGAAATTATTCTTCGTGATACTTCAAACTGGTAGACAATTTGGCATTTGAAGAATTGAAAGACTTGTTATGTTGTAACCTCTCGTAACGGAACTTCCTCTGCCCATTTGGAGAAATAATCTGCAGCGGTAAGTATAAATTTGTGTCCTTTGAAAGATGGAGGGTTTGTCAGACCTATTATGTATGTACCACAACACTCGAATAGCCACGAGGCGACTGTTGGGTGTAGCACATTTGGAGATTAGTGCAAGACCACCCCATGCACTTGGCACTGGTGACATCTTCTGACTGCATCTATGCAGTCGGACATTATTGCTGACCAATAATATCTGAGTCTCATGATCTTTATTTTCTTCTTCAGCCCTGACTAGTAAGCGTCACACAATCTGGCGCGTACTTCTTTGATAATATTTTGTGCTTCTGCTTTGCTTAAAAATCATAGCCACATCTTGTTGAATGATCTTCTATAGTGAACATCCCCTATTAGAGCATATGACATAGCCTTTTTTGTGATGTGGTGTGTTGTTGACTTGTCTTCCGATAACTTTCCAGTTTGAAAATATTCTATCAATGGCTCACACCAGTCTTCTTTGATATCAGCAACAAGAATCATCATTTCTTGTTTTTTTTCTGAGCTTGTGTAGATTGTCAAGATCAACTTGAGACAAAATCTATCTCCCACGTATTGTGATGTCGATGGAATCCTCCGGCGAACATGCTAATTTTTTGCAAGTTTTTCTAGAGCGTCAGCATATGCATTATCTCCCCAAGGAATCTAGTAAAAAGTTACGTTGGGAATCTGCTCAAGCAGGTTCATTCTGTACTGGTGGTATTATGCTAACCATGGCTTTAAAATCTTGTATTATCCGACGACTTGCTAGATGACGAGTTAAGAGTCATCGTAGATAGAAATATCTGTAATATCCAGTGAGATTGCCAACTCTAACCCGATAATTAACGCTTCATATTCGGATTCATTATTGGTGCATGGCTCTGTCAGGTGATAGAAGAACCTTCGCATAACCTTATCTGGTGTGATAAAAACCAAACTAATCCTTACTTTGCCCGGTATAATTGTGTCTGATCCTTTGACTTTTTTGGCTGACGAAGCTCTGTCGAAGTACATCTCCCAGCGTTGCGCACTTGAGAATGTTATTTGTAATACTTTTTCATCTCGTAACTTGTCATTAAGAGGGGATCTAGCTAGAAGTGGGTGTGCAGCGAGAAAATCTGCTAAAATATATCCCTTGATAGCACGGAGGGGAGCAAAAGTTACATCAAATTGCAATAAAATCATCGGCCATCTTGCTAGACATCCAGAGAGTGTTGGTTAGGTCATCAAATATTGCAACAAATTCACTTTTGAGATTAGAGTACTCTTATGAGAAAATATTTAATGTTTAAGCTTTTGGGCGATGAAAATCAAAGCTGAATAATGCTTCTCAATAGGTAGATGACTTATCTTTGTTAGTATTAGGCAGCGACTCAAGTACTAGAGTGTGTTTTCTTTACCATCATCATTGACTTGGGCTAAGACGACTTCAAGAGAGTCTTCTAAGGCCGCGGTAAAAAGTATCAAAGGTTTCACTAGTATAGAGGCTGCCAAAATAGGAGGTGTCATTAAATATTGTTTAACATCCTCAAAGTTCCACTGACATTTTTCTTCCTAAACAAATTTGTTGTTCTATTTAATTAATGCTAAGATGGGCTAACACCTACCTGAGAGATTAAAAATAAATCATCTCAGATCTACCAAATTTTCTTGGAAGGAATGTAGTGGCTTTAAGGTATTGGGTGGAGGCATTTTCAAGATAGCTTTAATTTTATGTAGGTCGATGTCGATTTCCTCATAACTCACAATGAATCATAGAAACTTCCAGAAGGTAACCCAAATGCGCACTTTAAGAGATTCATTTTAAGTTCATATCGTCGTAACTGTCCTAAAACAATCCTCAAATCGTATAAATGGTCTATTTTTTGTTTGTTTTGATCATCAAATCATCCATGTAGCATTCCACCTGGTTGTGAATGAGGTCATCAAAGATTTTTGTCAATGCTCATTGATATGTTGCTCCAGCATTCTTCAACCCAAACGACATCAGTGTGTATCAGAAGATTCAAATCAGTGTTTTGAAGGCTGTTAGTGTTGTGTCTTCTAGAGCCATCTTGATGTGATTGTACCCTGATGATCCGTCCATGAAGGAGAACATTTCATGCATTGAAGCAATATCCACCATCATTTCTGCTATCAGTAATGGAAGTTAGTCTTTTGGACATGCTTTATTTAAATCTTTGAAGTTGACACAAACACATATTTGTCCATTTTTCTTCTTAATATGCAGAATGTTGGCTAACCATGTTGGGTATTGCTCTTTTTTTACAAAGTTAGCATCTATTAACTTTTTCACCTTAGCTATGACTTGCTGTTCTATTTTGAGGTGCATTCTTCTGAGAGCTTGTTTTATTGGGGTTATATCTTTGTCTACCTGTGTTTATGAACTGCAACCTTTGCGACAGTCCTGGAATTGCATCATAACTCCATGTGAAATAATCTTTGAACTCTGTTAACAATTTGATCAACTCTAAAGATTCTTCATCATTGAGTAGAGAACTTATAAATGTAGGTTGGGGTCTTTCTTCCATCCTAAGCTTAATTTCCTTCAATTCATCGACAGTCGATTTAATTTACTCCTCAAATTCAGGCTGAGCATCTTCTATTAGCTGATAGGTAGAGTAATCCTCTATATCAAAGCAATCCTCTTCCAATTCACTTGTAACAACCATGCAGAATTCTGAATCATCGGCTGGTTTAACTGTACCAAATCGAAGACCCTCTTTTAAGTTGGGAGTTTGACTTTTAACGTCCCATAATTTTTCAAAAAGTTGTAGTTTATCTTTTGGCATTTGTTTTGGCAAACATCCTTATTGAATTAACTTTTATACACAAGGCGAAAAGTAACCAAAACAAAATTCCATTATTTCATTAGGATAAACATTCCAAATTTACATAATTTTCAAGATTAGTAGAGGTAGAATTATGATAAATTTTGATCAACTTTGAACCAGCACCACGAACTTCCTTGACCTCTAAACTCTCACCCTTTTGAGGGAGAATCCGAATAAGGGTTATGGTGTTCATGTTGTAGTTTATCCGATCATACATCATCTCGTATTCATTTTTCTCCACATCTTCTAAGGATATCTCGTACTGAGGTTTCTTCTATTTTGTCATTATTATTTCATCTTCAGAACTGTCTTCATCACCAGTTCTTCATCACCAATGTTGATGGTCTGCCTAGTCTGTTCAAAAATTAAATTTGTTCTTCCTCATCTACGTCCCCTGCCTCGACCTCAGGTGCGCGAACTAAAAGAACCTCACCAATTTGTTGCAAACGAGTGGCAAAAAATTACTGAAGCCGAGTTGAATGGCTTCCTCTTTGTGATTCTTCTGAATTTTCACTTTTATTTTTCATAATCTCACGAGAGAATTTAGTTTTCTTTGGAGGAGCGTAATAGGCGACATCTTCATGAATACCAACTTCTTGAACTGAAAACTGTTTTAGATCTCCCTTGATGCAATGCTCTTATCCCTTTTTGTAGTACTTGATGCACTGATCTAAAGATGATGGAACCATGTTATGTTCATGAATCCACGGTCGACAAAGTAGAACATTGAAAGGGGTCTCAGCGTTGATGATATGAAAGTTAGCAGTTGTTATGAGTTCTACAACCTTCATAAGCAATGTAATTGATCCAAGGGCTATCTCTCCATTTTGGTTAAATCCTCTTAGCATCATTTTATTGGCCGTAAGTTTATGAGCTTCAATTTCTAAATAGGCCAACGTACGTAGACTCATCAAGTTGAGGGATGCTCCATGATATACTAAAACTTTGTACAACACAAATCTGCTGATGTTAATGGAGATGTAGAGTGGATGGTTATGGTCGGCGATACTGAGTAGAAAATCTTCATTTGTAAAGGTTACCCCAGGTTGTTCTTTCAACAAGCAAACTTCATCGAAGGATTTGTTGGCCAATTGGGCCAAACAAATCTCTTGGTCAAGCAAGGCTATAACCAGAGACTCTCTCATTTTCTTACATAAGATTAGAACATCGTAGATGCTTAATCTGGCCAGAAACTTCCTAAGATGAGCTAGTACATTGTAATCCACTTTGTATGATCGTCCAATTTTAACTTGGTTATGTGGTTTTTCTACAGGCGGAGGTGGAGGTAGATCTTCTCGAGTTACTATCTATTTTTCTTTATCTATTGGAGCTATTCTCGAAGGTAAGACTCTCCCACTACTTAAATTTACTTATGTTTGAAATATCATTGTCGAAACTTCTGGTGTTTCTTCTTTGTCAGAAAGATCTAAGTTGAAGGCAAACGGTGCACCGTGGTACTCAAGGATTGGTTCCTCACTTGCGGTGTTGTCTTAAGTGGTAATATTGATGTCTTCTTCAGTATTCTTAATGAGTTCATCGGACTCAAGTACGATTTGAGGATCATTTTGGGAATCAAAATTGAAGTTAAATTGGTCATAACTGATTATATCATCACTAAAAACAGTTAAAATGTAACTGAAATCACATCATTATATTCGTAAGACCCCAGAGGGGTAAAAATATAATCGTACATAGTCAGTGGTTTGAGGATTTTCTTCCTCGAATCTGAGATAACTAATCTAGTAGAGGCAGCCCCTATCCTACCCCCCATGCTATCAATCTTTGTAGTGGTGTTCTTCTTATTTTTTATCTTTGGTGACGATGGATCTCATGGTGAAATCTTCATCTCGGGCTTGATAGGTTAAAGAACCTGAATGGAGGCTTTCCTTAATGCATTTTAGATTTAGTTCAATATTTTCTTAAGCTTGCTCCAAGTCGTACTCCATCCATCTTTTCAGGTATACGGGTCAATCAGGGAGACTGTTTCAGCCAAATTAATATTTATGGAACCTTTTTCAGATTCTGTTAAATATTCTTTCAGGATCGTTATATTCCTCTTTTTACGATTCCTCTTGAGCCAGTCCTAAAAGACAAAACATTCTTTTATAGTGTGCCCTAGTAATTTGTGATACGGGCAATAATTTGGTTGATCTTTCTTGACGACTCCTTCAATTTTCTTTGGATATGGTAGTCTAAACTCAGGCTTCTTCATCAGACTTCTGAACATCTTGGGTACTTTTTAGTGCTATTTTTGTTGTGGAATTGCCGGTTAGAAGCTATCAGTCGCTGGAATCAAAATCCCGTCTCCTGCTTCGGAAAGAAGTTTTAACTTACATATGTATATAAATTTAGAAAAATATGAAATCAAACTTATCCTATATTTTTCATAGTTTAAATGGAAGAGCACTATACCTCAAACCCTGTATCTCTTCTAAAGGATAAACACAAGACTTAAGGGTGAAGCTCAATCAAATAAACTAAGAAATGTATGACATCCATTTGGTCTGTAAAACCATTTTATTTGCCGATAAGTTCTGCTTTTTAATATGAAGAATTAAATAGGGTTTATATTAAGCTGGGTTGGAATAAGCTTCCTATAAGAGCAAGCCCCTATAGTTAATTACATTCTAAATAACTGAAGTCACCTAAGAAACTCTCGATGAAAATCATGAAATATTATCTTCAAAGAGGTCAAAAGGACAGAACTTCTAAATGAGATCGGACAAACAGGTGTGAAAGAGGAATGGTTAAAGTTTAGAGATTTTTATTGTAGAGTCTAAAAGAGGAAGAACTAGGGGATGTCATAGACCCGGATGAGAACCTCGGTGACTTCCCAGTCTATCTTATGGTTTGGCTTCAATTTAGAGGAGAACTTATTTGAATGTTTCATCCTGCAAATTTTATTTTTTTAGATCTTACATTTTCGTGAAGCGATCACACAAATAACCTAGAAGATGTGAGGATTTAGCTCATGACAGACGACAACCTCAAAATTCTAAGACGATTTAGGTCTTATATTGTACAAAAGAGCAGTACAAAAGCCTAAAAATGAGTTGAGGATTTATGTTGCATAAGCAAACTACCTCGAATTCCTATGGCCTGGTTGTTTAATTCTAAGGAAGGAATATGTTTAGCTGGGGAAGATAAGTTTTGCTATTAAAGATGGTCGTGCTACCCATCATGCTAGCTCCAAGCTCCTTGTCGCGACAAGTTTAAGTTTTCTAAGGTGTCTATTTATATTGTCAAATCAGGTAGCCTTATGGTTATAGTTTTTTAAAAATTTACGGAGGCATGTTAAAGTTGACTAGAGTGACACCAGTTAGGATCATATGGTTCCCTCATTCTAGTACCACTATTTTCTATTGGATTCACTTAGTCCAAACGAAATTACTAAAATCAACTTAATGAGTTCCATACTTTTGTTTTGACAGTGGGAAGCCTCGTTAGCAACCAAAGGTTATCTCCTCTAAGGGATTCCCGATCATCCGATAGAGACGTCTTACTTTAGTTGCAATTGTGGTTTTGTGATGTTTGTGATTAAAATTTGAGTTGTTTTATATTTTGAATGTTGTGGCAATGAATTTTATCTTGATTGATTTTAGTTTTGGTTTTGGTTTTGCGGCTATTCTAGCAATCTTCATTTTTTTTTGCAACGTACTAAAAAAGTACAAGAAATAAAAAAATGCAGGTAAATAAATAAAAAAAAGCGTACCTAGATGCACTTCCTGGCATCTCCAACTGAAACTCAAGATGCAAATGTAAAGCGGGAAAAATATGGTTCCTAGATTATAGCTTGATGAGTCTTTATTGGTTTGATTAAGGATGATTTTGTTAAGCAAAACATATCAAGTTTAGCAAACCTCCGAGGTCTCCAATAGGTCAGGATAAAAAGACATGTCCATGCTTTCCCCTCACCTACTGGTGAAAATTCTCGAGCTTATTTAAATTTATTATGTTGCTTAATAATCCATCATATAAATATTTCTAGTGTTTAATGAACAGTGATGTTTCAATTATCGCTAAGAGTAGGGAGATTATCATTTAACATTTAACTTGAGAATTATGCAGGTGAAAACCCTTGAAGGGACAAGTTAGTGTTATTAAGACACTTAGGCAATTTTGGTTTTAACTTGGGCTTGTAGTGTTTCAAAGATGTTCAATTTTTATTCACTTTTCTAAAATTCATTTAATCAAATTTGATTTAGCTGAAGTCACCACCAAGCCCTTAAGACCCTGATGGATGTCTTAGTCATTTTGAAAGAGATTAAATTTTAAATGATAATAATTCATTATCAAAACATTTAAATGTCACTTGAACACCAGATAGAGGGATTAAATTAGTGAGTTATTAACCAAAAATATACCCTTAAATCTAGGATCATTCAATTTGGTAGACTTCCAAATTATAATAATCTAGGAAATTCCAAATTTATCCTTTAATTGGAAAAAGTGAGATTGGTTTTCATCAATTAATCCCTTATATTTCAATCATCCAAATATGTTAATTAAGATCAATGATTGCTCATTTCCCTTTATTGAATTAAGCTTAAGTGTTAATTAAAGCCAAATTTCAAAAATTACACTTTCGCCCCTAAGGCTCTATCACTTCATAATTCATCGAATTTAATTCAAATGACTTTGGAATTTTCATCGCACCTTACTCATGGGTCAATTAATACATCACAATAGAAAATGAGATTTTTCAAATTGTAACTTAATTCATATGTTTATTTTTATGCAAAAATAGGATTTTTTATAGAAAATTCCATAACTTGACCAAGGCAAAGTCTAATTACTTGAAATTTTTACTAGAGGTAGACTTAGACCAAAGAAACACTTAGGCCAAATTTCATGCTTTTTTTGAGTTCTATTTGAATTATTAAAATTATTTTTAAATTCTAGAGCATTAATTAATTATAAAATAATTTTAATGTGGAAAATTAAGTTTTATATTTTTATTAAACCTCTCTAAGGTCAAAGAACCCAAAGGAATAGATTTTACATTTTTCTAATTTTTCTTTTAATTATTAGAAATTTTTAAGTGAAAGATTAAGAAAAATTTACTTTTTTTGCCTTTAAAATTTTTTTTAAGCTTTCAAACACAATATCTTCACTTAGTAAATTAGGAAAAATATTCTAATTATTCCTAAGTGCTTAGGAAACAATATAGAATATTTCCATGAATTTAATTAATTTTGTGTTTTTTATTAATTTTTAATTACTTAAATATTCAAAATAGGCTTAAAAATGAACTCCCAATTTTATTTCTAAAAAATTCCTCTCATCACAGAGAACTCCCAAAACCAATTCTTATGATTTTTTGCTTATATTTTAATTATTACAAATCATTTTAATGTCAAAAATGTCATTTAACTTAGAAATTAAGTTAAGTTATAAAATGAGCTCCAAATATTTTAAAAATTTAATCGGGAGTTCTTTGAACTTTAAATCGCAGTGTAGAGTCAAAATCAAATCATTTAGATGTTTTTTTTTCTAAAATAATTTTATCTGTGCTTTAGGGTTTTGTGTAACTTAGGTGTGTTCTTAATGGCATAACTCATGAAAAATTTTTCAAAGGGTTCTCTGGTCACAATAAACCTTCAAAAATTTTCTTGGATTTTTCTAAGCAATATGCAAATTATTATGATTAATTATACAAATAATAGACATAAACTTGAAAAATATGGATCTATGTCTAGAGGTCTTCTCTGACTTTAAAAAAATCAAAGAATATCCCCCATGACAAAGGCAACAAGATGCCAAAATACCAAGTAATGGTGAAATGACTACATGCTTGGAGAGTTAAAATACTCAAGCTAGTATTTAATAAATTAAAAATAAAATATTCTTAAAACAAACTTTAAACCATTTCGACATTGTTCTCCTTTGTTCACTGAGTACTAAAATTATTTTATTTTATTTTTGTGAATTTTCTACACCAAGATATGAATTTTTGAAGGTAGGAAGCATTTTCTGAATTCTTTAACTCCCTATTTTTCTACTTAAACACGCGGCGCAGCGTCATCCTCGACGCCTTCAAAGCTCCACCCAATCTCTTCTAATTTGGCGGTGCTATCTGAGGCAGTTTGCGCTTTATGGACTACACTCCCATCCAGCGCACTCAGAGCCCTCCATTTGATACACACACGATCCAACGGTTATAGGTCATCGTCCCCAAATAGGCTAACCTGAGAACCATTCACAATAAAACCTTAAGATCTCCCTCTAGAATCAACCAAATCTCCTCAAGTTTGATGCTATGGACTCTTTTAAGTGAGAAGAACACATTCATATGGTAAACATGTCATTAAATCAACTCTAATCAAATGGAGAATGAAAATAGGCTCAGGAAGAGAGGAAGTTCAATACCTTTGCTCTGAGAAGGGAAGCTTCAATTAGAGGTGCCCGACACATTCATGGAGGTCCAGGGAGGCAAGGGATTGAGCCCATGATCATGGTAAATGGTCTAGAACCAAATTCGATCAAGGCCAAATTTGGGTGTCATCAAAGTCTAGTGTAGAGGCTCTCTGTGAGGGGGGGTTTGATGGGGCTTTATCTTCTTTCACTTTGGTGAATGTGTGGGTGAGTTTAATTTGGTTTTTGTGCATTTTAGAGGTGTGTAGAGTTCTACCCTTTCTCCAGTAAGGATTTGAGTTTAAAAATTAAAGTATGGCAAGGGGAATTAGGGGAAGGAAGTGGTTGGGTTGCACTGAGGGGGTCTCAAAGAGGCTATGGGAGCAATTTAGAAGGTTCTCTTTAAGTAAAATTCATCACCTCCCTCTTGGTCATGAAGGGGCTATTTTTTAACCATGACCGGACAGGGGAGCTCAGGGCCTGGTCATGGGTGCAAATATCTATCTAGGTGGGGGGCTAAAAAGCTCTAAGGTTTGATTTTGGTAAGTTGGACCCTAGGGTTAATTCAAGGTGGTGGCTCTTGGTTTGGCCATTTTTTTGCCACCAAGGTGGCTGCCAGCTAGGGAGTGGTCACCTCTTGGCTCAGGAAGGTTAGGGGGTGGCTAATGATGATTAACTCACTATGACAATCAATGATGGAGGAGATTTTGTGGTTAAGGCCTAAAATAGGAATGAATCCCTTAATTTGGGGGTCCATTTGTCCATATAAATCTTTGGTGGATTTAAGGTGGTTTAACCTGGTCCTTAAGAGGAGCTTAGTAGCTATGGAGTCATAATTTTGGTGACTTTAGGGTGGTTAGGCCATATTTGGTGTATAGGTTCATGTGGTTCAAAATGGATAGATGTGAGGTTTAGGTTAGGCTAGCCATATAAATTAGCCCAAATTATTGATCAAAATTTTTTAGATGATTGTAATGAAGATTTTTGGTGAAGGATTGAAATGATTTTGAGTTCAATTGAGGGTTCAAGTTGAATGATTTTAGAATTTTGGTCACTTTGGGCATGTTGGGCTGGACTTCGGTCTAGATTAGGCTAAGCTTGGGCTAAGTCCAAATTTTATTTTAAAATGGTCAATAATAACTCCATTAAGAGTTTTCAATATAAATTGGGTGCCAATTTTGGGGTTAAGGCATTCAGTTTGGAGAAATTTGGAGATATGACCAATTTGGGGCAAATTTGGGGATTTTTGGATATGGGTTGAAATTAAATGAAATTGAGGCCTCAAAAAAACCAATTAAAGGTCAATATTGATGTGTAATAATTTTATGAAGAGTTTAGGATTCAAATTGAGGCCAATGGAGTAGGCCATGGGGTTGAATTTGGTGGGATTAGGCCGTAGGAACAAAATTGGGGGTTTCACTTAGTTCAAAAATGGGCTCAAAGCATGGACCCATTGAGCTTGGATTTGGTTTAAATTGGTTATATGGAAGGTGAATTTGAGTTTAGGATTGAAATTGGGAAAAATTGGGACCAAATTGATGGACATTTGAGGTAAATTTGGGGAATTGGCTTTTAAAAGCGATTTGGGGGTTTTGGTCAAAATAATCAAATTGTTCATATTGGGTCAAATTGAGGGGTCCAAAAGGGTTTTGGAAACATTTGGAGTAATTTTGGAGGTTTTAGGAATGTTTGGGGTGCCAAGGGCATTTTTGTAATTTTGGCAATTTTTGGGGTATTTAGGTAAATTTGAATTTTTTATGGTTTTGAGTAATTTGAGTATTTAGAAATGGTTGGAAATTAATTTTGAACAAATTAGGACATTTTGGATGAATTTGAGTATTTTGACCAAAATTTGAGATTTGGGGGTGTTTAGGTAATTTGGGCAGAATATGGGGCAAAAGGCCAAATAGAATATTTTTGGTAGAATTGGGGAACTAACCACCATAAATGAGCTATGAACCAATGGTAACCCCATTTGGGTCCTCTATGTACTGGTCTTTGCTAAACCCTAGCCTAGGGCTAGTGGGTTTAGGGGACCATCTACATGAGTCTCTCAAAAAATCAAGGGACCAAAGTTAAGAATATTTGGTTTTAGTGTTGTGAGTGATTCTTGGTGCCTTAGCCCCAGACTAGCACCTAGGGTTAACCCTAAGGTCAAACGATCCTCTGGAAACTCACCTTGAGCTCCCCATAATGACCCCACCTACTAAGTGATAGAGGTTAGGACCAATATGTAGAGCTTCAAGTTGAGTAAAGAAGAGGGTAGAATTACTAATGGTAAGGGTTCATTTTCTAATTTTCTAAGAATAATCAAAAGAAAAGTCCTATGCCTATACCTTAGGATCCTAAAGATGAAAAACTAAATGTCAAACAAAAGTGAGGTCAACGGTACTGCTTTATCTTTAAAGGAATACACCACATTTTGTCATTCTGCAAAGATATTCTCTAATTATTGGCTCAATGTGATCTTCACTGAGGCGGTTGCTGGCTAGACTGGCCATACTATTGTGTTTGTTGTTGGGTGTGTTGTGATGAAGACTGACGAGAATTTTTTTGCATGTATCGTCATTAGTTGTTTTCCTTTATCGATGGTTGCCACTATTCCGGACTTCTTTTGAATTATTTTGGTTTCTTTGGATTTCTCGTGAGAATCCATATGTTTAATTTCTTCTTGAAGACTATTGGCTTTACTGAGTAGCTTTGAAAAGAATTTAATGGTGAGAACCTTAAGCATGAAAGCTACTAGCCCATGGATGCTTTTGAGCAAAATCTCAATCGCATGGTGTTCCTGTAGCTGAGGTTCACATTTCATGATAAGGTTTCTCTTCCTTGAGATGTAATCCACTAAAGTCTCGTTGAGCTTTTGATTTTCCATCATGAGATCTCCAATATACACACAATGTTGCACTCTGGCAAATTTTTTCACAAATAAATGTTCTAATTCAGCGAATGTCTTAACTAATATGTTGGGCAAATCAGCATACCATTCCAAAGAAATACTTGATAGGTTGCTGACAAACCGTTGGAAGAGTAAAGCTTTGTTACCTCTTGTGTTGCCACAACTGGCTCAAAAATGTGCTATGTGTTGTCTAGGATTTCCAGTCTTATCAAATATCTTAAAGTTTGGGGGACACAAAACCCATGGGGAAGGGTACGGAATTGAATTCTTTCATGTAAGGTCTACCCTTTAAAACCAATGCACCACCTTTAGATTGGGTTAAGGCCTCTCGAACTTGTTTGAATATTTATTTGAATTCCTTTTCCAGCATGGTGCTTGATGGAGAAACCTTCTTTTGCTGCACATCTCTGTTTACTGAGGAAACTTTTATTCTTTCATCTGTTATATGTATAATCTCTGGTTTGTTGACTCCGGAGAGGCTAACTGTGGTACTTGATATTGTCCTTGAATTGTGGACATGGCAGTCATGGCTACGGCCATCTCTTCTATCATTTTCTCTAGTTGGCTGACATGCTCATCCCTTAGGAAGACATCCGTACACAGCTCATCTAGGACGTTCTCTTCAATGAGAGGTTGAGCGTTGCACGCATATGCAGCGGCTCTAGTTTCAATGACATGGACATCCATGAAATCTTCCTCGAGGTAATCGTTAAAGTCAAAATCTTCATCATCGTCCGTGGAGACTCCATGTTCCAGAGCCAACTCAAAAATTTTGACCATGAGCTTTTCAACCTTTTCTTTAATTATTAATTCTTGTATTGTCTTAAGATCTAAAGGACCTTGTTGGACCTCTCCCACTTGTTCCTCCATCTTTCTGGAAATCACTGTGACAATATCAGATATTGCACTGCGAGATGATTAGACTATATCAGTACAGCGACCTTGGGTATCCATACCTTTTTCTTTGATAGTGATGTCTTGAGACAGAGTGTCTCAGAAGAAACATCATCATGTCAAGGGAAGGTATTCTCCCCATGTTGCAGACCATATATAGTACTAGGCAATCACTTAGTCTTATCCTTTGAGACTTTAGGACATCTTTATAGTGGGTGATTCGTAGAATTCTTGGACCGAGCGTGACTTAACTGGTCAATATCCTACGGGTCTAACAATAGTGGAATCGATAGTAACAACGACATCATCAACTCTGCTCCTTAAATGGAACCAAACAGGAATACGGGCAGGCAAAACTTTAGTTGATTTCTGGTATCTCCTAGCAGATCCAACATCCTTTAGGATTTCTTCCTTCATGCGAGGGGATACTGCAGGTTCCACTCGTTTAAGTAGTTAATTAACTGAATAACCTTCTCTCGCAGCTAGCCTCAGGGAAACCGAACCGACTCGGGTGATAGGAGTAGACTTCTTTCTCTCCACACCATGTCCATGAACTAAAGGTAAAGTAGCAGCGATCTTTTGGATGCTTTCATACCCATTAGTATCCATTAAAGGATGTAGCCTACTCCCTTGTAGAAGTGTATAGGTTTCCGAGAATGCTGACTCATCCCGGTGAGGATCTTCATCAACAAGTACCTCTTTAGGAGTCTGGGCTTTAGTAGCCCTTTGACCTTCTAGTTGTGGTTTCTCCTTTGGGTTCTGGTTAGACAACCAGTCCTTCAGTCAGCTCTTCAATGATCATAACTTCTTTTCCCTTAACAGCAGTGCGTACAACAGCTCGGTAGGTGTCGTGGCAGCAGTAGTCTTGAGTTTCTTATAAGAAAGAAAGTTCTGAAGTCAGTTCAAGTTAAATTCAGCAGACAGCTCCTAAACTTTTGGAGCGATGACTTTCATCACGACAAATGGAGCTTTCCTGAGCATGACCTCTACATCTTCAAATATGCTCCAAATTTGATGGTGGCAACGACAATGTGGGCGCTGCGGTCATCGACAGGTTATAGGGAAAAGTTAGTGTTGGGCACCCAATCGTAGGAGCTTTGAAAGAGAAAGCTCTGCGGTTAGCTATATGGCCAATACCTCGTAATCCTAGTCCGACCACTAAAAATTAATAGAGGTCGACTTGTGGACTGGGAAAGTCTTTTTAGTTTGTGAGGATTTTACAATTTTAGTAAAGGTAGTTTAAAAGTAGAAAAAATTTGATTATCATAAGGAAATTTTAAAGTGCGCGCAACACGACACAATTCAATTTAATTTTTAAAATAGCAAATCAGACTCAGAAAGGAGTGTGAAATGTTTATGACCCAGTGTGGGACCAAAATATCAATGCACAATGCTCAGGTGGAACTAGTCCAACAACACACCAATTGGGGGTCCAACCACACATGAAGATTAAGAAGTTCCTTAATGGCCTCCTGAACCTCTCTGTTCAAAGATGATCGAACAGACGGTCTTGAAGTCCAAAGAGTTAAACGTACTTTCCCAAGACAAAAATGGGTAAAGTATGCCAACAGAAGAAGGGTAATCTGACTCAAGAGGGACGTGAACGCATTACCGATAAATGAAGATAATACTTCCTGATTTAAATGGAGAGAAAAGCTTGTCCCTAACCGAGTCACCAGAAGCTATCGACACTCAAAAGTTGAGGAGTTTCCTGTTGGAAGTTATCAGCCACCGGAATCATAATCTTGTCGCACGCTTCAGAAGGATATTTAATTTACATATGTATATATAGTGTCGATGCTATTTTGGGTTTGACGGAGTTGCCCATATAAAGTTGTCGGTCACCGGAACCAGAATCTCATCACCTGCTTCAGAAGGACGTTTAATTTACATATGTATTTAGTTTTAGAAAATCTGAAATCAAACTGATCCCATATTTTTTCATAGTTTAAATAAAAGAGCACTGGACCTCAAACCCTGTATCTATCCTGAAGGATAAACACAAGACTTGAGGATGAGGCTTTATTAAATAAACTAATGAATATATGACATCTGTTTGATCTGCGAAACTTTTATATTTGCCAACAAGTTCCCTTATTTAATATAAAGAATTAAATAGGATTTATATTAAGTTGGGTTCAAACATGCTTCCTATAAGGGCAAGCCCCTATAGTTAATTACAGCTTAAATGACCAAAGTCACCAAGAAGACTCTCGATAAAGTCAGGAAATATTATCTTCAAGGAGTTTCAAATGCTAGGAATTTTCAATGAGATCGAACGTAGAGGTGTGAAAGGGGATTGGTTTAAATTTGGAACATTTTGTTGTAGAGTTCAAAGGAGGAAGAACTAGAGGTTGACATGGATCTAGAGGAGAACCTCAGTGACTTCCCAAGCTATCCTAATGTTTGGCTTCAGCTTTGAGGAGAAATATTTAGGTGTTTCATCCTGTGAATTTTATTAGTTAGGGCTTACATTCGTGTGAAACTATCACACAATTAGCCTGGAAGATGTAATGATTTAGGTCATGACAGACGACAACCTCGGAATCCTAAGTTGAGTTACGGCTTATATTGTATACTAGGACTATACAAAGGCCTAAAAATAAGGTGAGGATTTACCTTGCATAAGCAAGCAGCCTCAAAGTTCTATGGATTTGTTGTTTTAATCTGTGGAAGGAAGATTGGTTTAGTTGGGGAAGACAAGTTTTGCTGTTGAAGATGGTCGTACTGCACACCATGCTAGCTCCAAGCTCCTCGCCGTGACGAGTTTGAGTTTTCTAGTGTGTCAAGTTATAATGTTAAATCAGGTGGCCTAATGGTTGAAGTTATTTAAATTTTATGGGGGCATGTTAAATTTGATTAGAGCGACACCGGTTAGGATCCTACGGTTCCCTCGTTCCGGCACCACTATTTTCTATTAGATTTACGTAGTCCAAATGAACTTACAAAACTCAACTTAATGAGTTCCAAAATTTCATTTAGACCGTGGGAAGCCTCGTTAGCAACCGTAGGTTGCCTTCTCCGAGGAATTCTCGATCATTCGATAGAGACGTCTTAATTTAATTACAATTGTAGTTTTGTGTGATGTTTGTGATTAAATTTTGAGTTGTTTTATATTTTGAATGTTGTGGCGGTGAAGTTTATCTTGATTGATTTTAGTTTTAGTTTTGGTTTTGGTTTTGTAGCTATCCTGAGAGTTTTAGTTTTAATGCAGGGTGATATCGTTTTTTAGCATGCAAGTTTTCAGATATAAAAGCACAGTATGAAAGTATAAGAAACACAATGCTGAAAATTGTAAAAGCATACCCGACGAGTCTTCTCGTTCCACCACATGAAACGCAAAAAGCATGTTAAGGCAGTTTATATGAAATAGGAAAGTAAAATTTTGACGACCTATCTAACCCTATGTCACATTTTGGTGGTTCCTCAAGAGTTTAATTATGGATGATGTTACCAAGAAAAATATATTAAGTTTAGTAGATCTCCAAGGTATCCAACAGAACAAGAGAAAGAAGCAGGTTCGTGCTACTCTCTCGCTGCCTGGTGGAAAATCCCGTGTTCTTTTAAACTTATTATGTTGCTTAATAATTCATCCTATAAAATACCCTAATGCTCAATGAACATTGATGTCTCAGTTATCCCTAAGAGTAAGGCAATTATCATCTGTACTTTAATTTTGAAATTATGTGGGTGAAGACTCTTAAAGGGGCAAGTTAGTGTTATTGAAACACTTAACCAAATTTTGGTTATAATTGGGCTTGTAGTGTTTGAAAGTTGTTTTAATCTTAAATGATGTTTACTTTTCTAATCCTTATTTAAATGAAAATTGATTTAGTCAAAGTCACTACTAAGCCCTTAAGACCTAGGTGAGTGTCTTAATTAGTATTTGAAAAGATTATGCTTTAGGTGGTCATACTTCATGATTTAAATTTTATTTGAAAATCAAAATAGGGGTATTAAATTGATTAGTTATTGACTTCAAAAGTTATACCCCTAAGCCTTAGTTTCATTTTATTTTAATACTTATAAATTTTTATAATTTAGAAATTTATTAACTTATCTTTTCAATTGGGAACGTGAGGTTGGTTTCTACCAATTAACCCCTTATGTTTGAAACATCCAAATTAAGATCAGAGGTTACCAATTTCCCTCTTTAAATTAGGCCTAAATGTTAATTAAGGCTAAATTTCCAAAATTACACATTTTCCTCTAAGGTTCTAGCAATTCATAATTTCTCAAATTCAATTCAAATGACTTTGAACATTTTATTCGGCCTCATTCATGTGTCAATTAAGACATCAGAAGAGAAAATGTGATTTTTCAAAATTTAATTTATTTTTATGTAATTTTTGTCATGCAAAAATAGGATTTTCCAAAGAAATTTGCTAACTTGATCTAGTTAAATCCTAATACCTTAAAATTTTTACTGGAGGTAGACTTAGACCAGAGAATCCTTTGGACCAAATTTCATGATTTTTTTATTTGAATTTTAAGAATTATTTTAAGTTCTCGGGTATTTATTAGTTATAAAATATATTAAACAAATAAAATTAAGTTTTTTATTTTTTAAAAGTCCTCTTGAGGTCAAAAAACTGAACGGAGAAGATTTTATATTTTTCTAAATTTTATTTGATTTATTGGCATTATTTTTAGTGGAAATTTATTTTTAGTCTTTAAAAATCATTTTTAAGCTTTAAAATTCGATATCTTTATTTAGAAAACTAGGAAAAATAGTTCAATTGCTCCTAAGTGATTAGGAAATAATTTAGAACATTTCCATGAGTTTTATTAATTTTGTGATTTTTAGGAATTTTTAACTATTTAAATATTTAAAATAGGCTAAAAATCAAGTTTGTATTTTAAATATCATTTTACTTTTAGAAAATACCCCTCATCACAGAGAACTCAAAGAAATAAGTTTTATAATTTTTTATGTTATATTTTTATTTTTAAAAATCATTTTAGTGCCAATAATGTTAATTAACTTGAAAAATCAATTTAAGTTATCAAATGAACTTAAAATACTTTGAAATTTTTATGGTGAGTTCTCTATATCTTAAAAAATAATGAAGATAAAAAATCAAGTCATTTTATTGTTTGTATTTTTCAAAATTAATTCTCTTAGTGTTTTAGGGTTTGTAATAATTAGGTGAATTTTGAATGGCTTGGGTGATGAGAACTTTTTCTAAAGGTTCCCTGGTCATTATAAACCTTTCAAATTTTTCTTAAATTTTTCTAAGTAACATGCTAATTTCTATGATTATTTTAATTAAATAATGCATAAAAACTCAAAAAATGTGATTCTCTATTTAGGGACCTCCTTTGACTTTGGAAAACTCACGGAATGTTCCCTAAGAGAGAGGCAACAACATGCTACAATTCCAAGCTATAATGAAATGCTTATATGCATGGATAATTAAAAGATTCAAATTAGTAATTAATTAATTAAAAATGAAATATGCATCACATGAACATAAAATTATTTTAACATTATTCTTTTCTGTTCATTGAGCAAAAGGATTTTTTTTTTTCATTTTTGTGATTTTTCTACACCAAGATATGCATTTTTTAGGTAATGGGTAATTAAATAAATAGGAAAATCCTTATTTATCTATTTAAACATTGCGACACCATGTAGATTTTAGGCAGCTCCGAACTCCATGCGACACGCTCCTATTTGAGGCCCCTGTCCACCTCAACACTGACTCGGCCCACGGTTTATGCTCCGAAGCGCTATTCAGCTTGATCTCCTCCGTCCATTTAATACACGATTGATCAAATGGCTCCCCGTCATCATCCTCGTTCGAGTGATCTAAAACCATAAGATCTCGACCTAGACTCAACCAAATCACTACGGGTTTGATTCTATGGGCTCGTCTAAGTGAGGCGAACACATCTATTCAGTAATCATGCAATTAAATTAAGCCTAATTAAATGGAGAATCAAAATGGGCTTAAGAGGAAGAGAAGTTTTATACCATTTCTCTGAGAAGTGAAGCTTCAATGAGAGAGTCTCGGCTCGTTTGTTGTGATCCAAAGAGGTTAGGGATTGAGTCTCTGGTCTTGGTGTGAGGCCTAGATATGATTTCGATCACGACCAGATTTGAGTGTTGGTCTAGAGCTATGGTAGAGGCTCTGTGAGAGAGGAATTTGATGGGGCTTTAGCTCCTTTCATTGTTGTGAAGGTGTGAGTGAGTTTAATTTGAGTTTGGTGGAATTTAGAGGTGTGGAGAGTTTTGTTCTATCTTCGGGAAGGTTTTAAGCTAAAAAATTATGCTCCGACAAGGGGATTCAGGGCAATGTGCACTAAGGAGGTCTCAAAGAAGCTTTAGGATCAATTTGGGGAAGTTTCTTAGAGTAATTTTCATCTCCCCCTCCATGGCCGTGGAGGGGAGCATTTTATAAAAATGGCCTTAGGCTTGCTGTCATGGCCAATTGGGGGTTTGAATGTGATGCCTAGGTGGAGGGCAGAGAGGCTCTGAGGTTCAATTTTGATGATGTGGCCTCTAGGTTTGAATTGGGCTTAATCCCATGGGGTTGCTCTTGGTTTGGCAATTTTCTGGCTACTAGGCTGCTCGGCTAGCCAGGGAGGTGGCTAGGAGCTCAGGGAACCCAGGGAAAAATGTCACAGCAATTTATTGATTTTAGGCTTTATTTTGGCAAAAATATATAAGGCTTAAGAAAATATGGCATTAAATCCCTTGATTTAGGGGACATTTGGTCCATGGCTTAGTTTATGTGGTTTTAATAGGTTTAGGCTTGTCACTAGGGTCCAATTCATGGCTGATGTGGAGTTAATTTGATGACTTTGGGGCAGTTAGGCTATTTTTACTGCATAGGTCCAATGTGGGTTCAAGTGATAAAAGTTTGGGTTTGTGCTAGGTTAGCCATGTTAATTAACCCAATTGATTGATCAAAATTGTGTAGATGATTGTCATGAAGATTTTGGTGAAGGGTTGAAGTGATTTTGAGTTTAATTGGTAGGTCAATTTGAAGGATTTTTGAAAATTGGCCAATTTGGGCATGTTGGGTAAGATATGGGTCTAGATTGGGCTAGCCTTGGGCTAAGTCAAAATTTAATGGTTCAAATGATCAAGGGAGGTGTTTTTAAGAGTTTTCATGAAGTGATAGAGTGTAAACTTTGGGGCTAAGGCCATCAATTTGGTGAAGTTTAAGGACATGACTAATTTGAGGTAAAATTGGGGATTTGGGACTTAGGTTGAAATCAAATGAATTTAAGGCCTTGCCAAGGCCAATTGAAGGTCAAGTTTGATATATGGGAATGTTATAATGGTTTTTTAACAAAAATTGTGGCTAATTGAGTGGACTATGAGTTCAATTTGGTGGAACCAAGTCAATTGACCTTGGATTTGGTTTTTTTTGTCATATTGAAGATAAATTTGAGTTTTGGATTTAAATTGGGGAGATTGGGATCAAATTGATGGACATTTGGAGTGATTTGGGAAAAATATGGACCTTTAAAGGGTAATTTGGGGGTTTTGATTAAAGATGGTTAAATTTGCCAGATTGGGTCATGTAATAGTTGAGGAAAATGAAATTGGGAATATTTGGTAGGTTTTGGGAATTTTTGGAGTTTTTTGGAACTTTTGGAATTTTGAGTTAAGGAGGGGTATTTTAGTAACTTGGCCAATTTTGGTGATTTTGGGTAGTTTGGGTGTTTTCAAGGTGTTTGAAATGATTTTTGAGTCAAGTTGGGTATTTTGGCTAGATTTGGAAATTTTGGCTAAATTTAGGGTCCCAAAGGTTTCTAGGTAATTTGGGGAAATTTAGGGGCAAAAGGCTAGGTTGGGTGTCTTGGTAGAGTTGAGGTACCAACCACTATCAATAAGTCATGGACCCATTTTGGGTCCTCTATGTAGTGGTCTTGGCAAAACCCTAGCCCATGGCTAATGGGTTTAGGGGACCACCTACAGGAGTCTCCCAAAAGTATCATGGGACCAGAGCCTAGAAATTTTGATTTTAGGGCTGTGAGTGACTGTGAGTGCAAGTGATTGGAATTAAGTGTCTTAGCCCTAGATCAACACCCAGGGTCAATTCTAAGGTCCAGCAGTCCTAAGGGTGACTCATCTTGAGTTTCCCCCATAGTGACCCCGACGACTAAGTTCTAGAGGTTAAGACCAATATGTGGAACTTCAAGTTGAGTAGAGAAGAGTGTAGAATTTCTAATGACAACGTTTCCATGTCTAGTTTTCTAAGAATAGTCAATAGGAAAGTCCTATGGCTAGACCTTAGGCTATTAAAGAGGAAAAACTAAACCTAAACCAAAAGTGAGGTCAACAAAAAAGAACTTTTGGAGCTTTATCAGGCAAAAATGGTGCAAGCTCATGAAAAATTGGTCCACCCAATATAATTTAAAGTTAGTGACCTTGTCCTCGTGCTCAAAAGGCCTATTCTTGTAAGCCACAAAATAGGTGGAAAATTCGAGCCAACTTGGGAGGGACCATTTGTCGTTGAAAAGGTTTATGCAGGAGAAGTCTACCAGTTGGTGGACTTCCAGGGTAAAAGATCCATGCTGCCAATCAAGGGACGATACCTGAAAACATATTACGCCACATGATGCTACTTAGTGCCGTTTCCTTTGTTTATTCTGAAATTTTCATCATTTTGGGGTTATCTATGTTGTCAAACGTCTGTGACTTCGTCCAAATTTTTGTTACAAAATTAACCTCAACATAATAATTTTTTTTAAATTACACGCTTCAATTTCCTCCTTTTAAACTTAATATGCTACTAAATTAAATAAAATTCACACATAAATAAATGATCTCTTCACCAAAATAAACCAAAAAAAAATTATTTTATAAATACTTTGTTTTATTCTTGTTCACGCTTAGTTTCAACCCATTGACATTTTTTTTTGTAGTATGCAGAGAAATGTCAGGCCAGAGCATGATCTTCGCCTTTAAAGATGGATGGAATCTCGCGCTAAGTAAAGAAATGGCACCGCAGGGTGGCACTATAAATTTTGACGTGGAATTTAACCAAGTCGATATGGAATCGTAGAGTGCCCAGACTAAAACATCCTGCATCTACAACACTACAACACATTAGAGGAATATGCATCTACTGATGATGGATCTCCGATCGCTAATTACCTGATAGCGGTAGGGCCATATGTCCCAATGGATGCAGGGCCATATGTTCCGTGGGGTACAGAGCCAAACGTCCTGTCAGACGCAGAATCGTACATTCCATTAGAGTTAGAGACAACACCAGCTTGGGTTCCCGTTGATGTTCAAATGAGGGAAGACCCCCGACAACTGCCGACTCCCTGTACGGTGGAATATTATAAAATGAGCAAAGTAAATAAAAGAGACTTTGAATTCTATGAAGAAGTAAATTCATCAACATATTGGAGGGATTATAACTGTATACCAAAGTCTTCTCAGAGACTGACGAGAAAAGTATTCTTGACAGCATTTTTGACCTAAGGGACAGAGGTCGAGCAGGTTTACTTATGGAAAGGACCTATTCTGAGTGAAGGAAATGGATGTGAGGAAAAGAGAGGATTGCTATCCAGTGTGGCTGCTGTTACAACTTTACAAATAAAAGACAGGGGAATCCTCTTGGGATCCTTAGACACGATCAAGTAGATCCACTACCGCCAATGATAAAGTAGTGATCAAAAGAATGGACAGATAGAGTATTCTACCTGCTACCTGTATTCCAAATAGTTGTATTATCAACATCTACGATGAGGGTGATTGCATTCCTCCACACATTGATCCCCATGACTTTGTGAGCCTTTTTGTACGGTCTCATTCATGAGTAAAAGTAACATCTTATTTAGGAAAGAAAATGACATCGTCGGCCTTGGTGAATTCAGAGGCTCTGTGGAGATTTTCTTACCAGTTGGCTTAGTGCTCGTTCTTAAAGGCAACAGTGCAGACTTTGTCAAAGATTTCATTCCAGGAGTGCGACTCAGCAGGGCGTCTGTAACCTTCCGACGAATGGATGACAACAAGATGTCACACGTATTTCAGCCAGATCCAGAGCTGGAGGAACTACTGCCTTGCGAGCTATGAGAGAGTTACAAGCACATGCGAAGGTAACTCTTGTCTTGAAGCGTGGCTTAGAAAGTCAGCTCGATCAGGATCTCCTCACAGAATGAACAGACAGTCAAAGGATTCCTTTCTACTTTACTACATTACAACAATTGGCTATAACGTGTACTTGGCATGAGATATTTTGTATGTACTTTGATGTATTTTGCATATTGTACCTTTTGAGGCATTGGCCTACACTTGATCTATAACGTTTTGTTGGACCAGATTAATGAAGTTTCTTTTAAAAATATGTCCTTTTATCAATTGCCTTTTGTGCAATGGATGGAAGCCACGAACCATACGTTGGTTAAAAATTACAACTAACAAAGGACAAAACGACAAAATTTTTTATGATAATAGAATTCAAATAAAAAAAATCAGTTTTGAAAAATCAATCAACTAAAATCAAATTTGGAAAACATGTTTTTGAAAATTAAATGTGATAAAAACAACAGGAAAAGAAAATAAATATGTTGAGTGGATTCTCTCGATTTTGAGGTCTCTTACTTTTTGCTCCTGTAGCACAACTATCTTTTTCCACACTAATTCTCTTCACATCCCGGAAGAATTTCATATTCTGCGCAAAAAAGTTGCAAATTTCCACAAATCCCTTTCAACAATGTCAACCTTTACATACAACACATGTCTTTAAATTAAACGCTACAAACTCTGTAGAATTCTAATTTCAAATCAGTCACTACCTTCTGATTCACCCTTTTTGAGGTCAGTCCTTACCTTCTGATACTCTCTTTTGAGATTGATCATTAGCTTTCAATTCTCATTTCAAATCAGTCACCACTTTCTTATTAAACCCTTTTGAGGTTGGTCCTTACCTTCCCACACTCTATTTTAGAGATTGACTCTTACCTGTCATTTCTCATTTCGAATCAGCACCACCTTCTGATTCACCCTTTTGAGGTCGGTCCTCACCTTCTGACGTTCTCTTTCCGATAATGACCTTTACCTGTCAATTCTCATTTCAAATCACTCACTACCCTCTAATTAACCCTTTTAAGGTCGGTCCTTACCTTCCGACGCTCTCTTTCCAAGATTAACCATTACCTGTTAATTCTCATTTCAAATCTGTCACTACCTTCTAATTCACCCTTTTATGGTCGGTCCTTACCTTCCAACGCTCTCTTCCGAGAATGACCATTACCTCTCAATTCTCATTTCAAATCTTTCCCCACCTTCTGATTCACACTTTTGAGGTCGATCTTTACCTTTCGACGCTCTCTTTTGGAGAATGGCCATTATCAGTCAATTCTCATTTTGAATCAGTCACTACCTTCTGATTCACCCTTTTGAGGTCGGTCCCTACCTTTTGACGTTCTCTCTTATGATTGATTCTTAACTTTCAATCCTTATCCGGGGATCAACCCCTAACTTTTGATTCCTCTTTTTTCATGACTGGTCCCAAATTTCTGGCTCTCTTCTGAAATTAATACCTAAATTTCAAATCCCCCCAGGGTCACCACTTACACACTGATTCCCATCCTCTATAAATTCTTGAAATCACATAAATCAAAATTTGCTCTCCAATCCCTAGTGAGAGTCCCTACTTCTTCACTTTCATCAAATATTTACCTATTGTACAAAGTCCCACACTTCTTCGATGTCTCTTGACTTAGGAATTTGTATTGGTTTTGTTGAGCTCGTCGGTCAACGCCACAACGCGTGGTGTGCTTGCCCAACACACCACACCTATTGGGGGTCCATTTGTTGATCCCACTTTTGGTTGAGGTCTAGTCTTCCTCTTTAGTAGCCTAAGGTCTAGTCATAAGACTTTCCTAGTGATTATTCTTAGAAAACTAAAACTGGAATTCTCACCATTAAAAATTCCAAACTCTTCTTTACTCAACTTGAAGTTCCATATATTGCTCCTAATCTCTATAACTTAGTAGGTAGGGTCATTATGGGCGAGCTCAAGGAGAGTTCCAATATGGCTATCTGACCTTAGGGTTGACCTTGGGTGTTGGACTAGAGCTAAGGCACTCACTTCACTCATAATTAGTCACTACCCTAAACCCATAATTTCCTGACTTTGATCCCTTGATACTTTTGGGATACTCTTGTAGATGGTCCCTTAAACGTACTAGTCCTAGGCTGTGGATTGGCTAAGACCAGTACATAGAGGACCCAAATAGGGTTTCCATTGGTCCATGACTTACTTTTGATGGTCAGTTCCCCAATCTTACAAGAAATACCCATCCTGGCCTTATGTTCATAAACTCCCCCAAATTACCCAAATACCATTGAAACCCTAAATTTGGCCAAAATTCCCAAATTTATCAAAAATATGCAAACTTTTTCAAAAATCATTTTAAACCTTTTGAAAACACCCAAATTGCCCAAAATAACAAAAAATTACCAAAGTACCAAAATACCTCTCCTTAGCGCAAAATTCAAACAAAAATCCAAAAAATTCCAAAATATTCCAAATATTCACAATTTCATTTTTCATAATGAGCACATGACCCAATTTGGCCAATTTGACCAGCTTTAACCAAGATCCCTAAAATTACCGCCCAAATTTCCCAAAATTCAATTCAAATGTCCATCAATTTGACCCCAATCTCCACAAATCTCAATCCAATACTCAAATTCACTATCAATGTGACCAAAATAAACCAAATCCAAACCTAATTGGCCCATGCTTTGAGCCTAATTTTGATTTGAGTCAAACCCCCAATTTTGGTCACAGGACCTAATCTCATCAAATTGAACTCATAGCCCACATAATTAGCCACAACTTATGTTGAAAACTAATTATAAAATTCTTAAACAACAAACTTGACCATCAATTAGTCTTGATGAAGCCTCAATTCCATTTAATTTTGACCTAAATCCAAAAAAGCCCAAAATTTTGCCCCAAATTGACTATGTCCCCAAATTTCACCAAATTGATTGCCTTTACCCAAAAATTGGCACCCAATTTATGTTGAAAACTCTTCATGAGGTTCGTATTGACCATTCTTAACAATTAATTTGGACTTAGCCCAAGGCTAGCCAAATCTCGACCCATGTCTAGCCCAACATGCCCAAATTGACCAAATCTCCAAAATCCTTCAAATTGACCTTTCACTTGAACTCAAAAACCTTTTCATCCTTCACAAAAAATGTTCATTTCAATCATCTACATCAATTGCATTAATTAATTGGGCTTAAGGACATGGATAACCTAGTCCAAACACAATTTTTGGTCATTTGCACCCACTTGGACCCATGCACTAAATGTGGCCTAACCACCCCAAAGTCACAAAATTAATGATTCCATAGCCATTAGTTGAATCTTAAGATTGAGCCAAAACTCACCTAACCACCTAAGCTAATCCATGGACCAAAGGTCCCCTAAATCAACGGATTTAGATTACATATTAGCTTAAGCCTAGGATATGTTTGCCAAAACTAAACCACAACTCATTTAATTGTTGTGACATATTCCCCTGGGTTCCCTGAGCTCCTAGCCACCTCTCCCTACCATGACCGACAGACCTAGCCGATGAAAAAGCCAAAACTGAGGGTCATCCTCTTAAACTTCACCCACTTTAAACTTAGAGGCCACCTCACCCAAATGAGATGTTAGAGCATTTCTGCCCTCTACCTAATCACCACATTGCACCCACCAATTGGCCATGACAACCACCCCTTAGCTATTTTACTAAAAGCTCACCTCCACGGCCTTGGAGGGAATGCTGAAATTTTCTCCGATAGAGCCTACCAAATAACTCACAGAGCTTTTTTGAGACCTACTCAGTGCAATCCAACCATCTTCCCCCACTGATTTCCACAGTGGAAGCTCAATTTTGAGCTTAAACTTCTCTCTCAAACGAGGACAGAGCTCAATACACCTTCATAGTCTACCAAACTAAAATTAAACTTACACACACCTTCACAACATTAAAAAAAGCCAAATCCCCATCAAATCCCCCCTTCACAGAGCCCTTAGTATAGACTTTGATCGACACCTGAAATCGTCCTTGGTCAAATTTGGGTCTAGACATTTCACTACAACCAGAGGCTCAATTCCTAGCTTTCTTAGACTCCAACAATTGTGCCAAGCATCTTTAATTGAAGCTTCTTATCTCAGAGCAAAGGTATTGAACTCCTCCTCATCCGGAGCTTCTTTCGATTCTCCATTTGTTTGGGTTTGATTTCATGGCATCTTAACAATATAGAAATGTTCCACTCTAGTTTAAATTAACATTTTAAAAATTATTTCATTTGATTTGGTTGAGAAATGAGGGAGATATCAAGCTTGGAAGATGGAAGGTTCTCGGGCTAGGCCATTGGGGACGATGACGGAACGTCGTTCGATCGAGCATGTATCGCATGAACAGTCAAGATGAAGCTAGACATCGCTTCTTTACATGAACAGCGAGATGCGTGGCTATTAGCATGGACTATAACATCAAATGGCAGCGCGCCGTGTGGATCTTTGGAGCTCCCTAGGATTCAGTCAGCACCGCGCGTTTAAATAGATAAATTGGGAATTAAAAAAATCAAAAAATGACCCCTAACTTTAAAAATTCATATCTTGGTGTAGAGAAATCACAAAAATAAAAAAAATACCCTCTTGCTCAGCGAATACAGAAGAACATTGTAGGAATAATTTGAAGACCATTTGATGCATGTTTTATGTTTTAATTAATTAAAAATTATCTTTTGATTCCCCATGTATATAGGCATTTCACATGGCTTGAATTTTTGGCATGTTATAGCCTTTGTAAAGGGGAACCTTCCCTGATTTTTCCAAAGCAAGAGGAGACCTCTAGACAGAGATTCATATTTTTTAAGTTTAAGTACATTGTGTGCTTAAATTAATCATAACAATTAGCATGTTTCTTAAGAAAAATCCAAGAAAATTTTGGAAGATTTAATATGATTAGAGAATTCTTAAGAAAATCTCTCATGAGTTAAGTCATTTAAAATGCAGCTAATCATCATAAACACTAAATCACTAAGATAATTATTTTTGGAAAATAGAAACATCAAATTGATTGATTTTTTATCTCCACTAAAGAACTCCCATAAAAATTTCAAATCATTTTGAGTCCATTTGATGGCCTAAATTGATTTTGCAGGTTGAATATCCTTTCGACATTAAAATGATTTTTAATGATCAAAATATAACTCAAAAAATTATAAAAACTTATTTTTTGAGTTCTCTATGGTCAGGGGAATTTTATAAAAAAAATTGGATTTTAAAATAAAAACTTCATTTTTAGTCTATTTTTAAATATTTAAAATAATTAAAAATTCATAAAAATCACAACAATAATAAAATTCATGGGTATGTTCTGAATTATTTTAGAAGCACTTAGAAATAATTGGAATATTTTTCTTGATATGGTACTTTGATAAATCAAAGAAAAACTAGAAAAATAATTTTTAGAGGCTAAAAAATGGATTTCCACTAAAATAGTTCCAATAAATCAAAGAAAAACTAGAAAAATATAAAATTTGCTTCCTTGGGTTCTCTAACCCTGGGGAGATTTTTCAAAAATGCAAAACTTAATTTTCCCCATTTAAATATTTTATATTTAATGAATACTCAAGAAATTAAAATAATTCTAATAATTTAAATGAAATTAAAAAAATCATGACATTTTGTCTAAATATCTCTCTTGTCTAGGTTTACCTTCAATAAAAATTTTAAGTGATAAGGCTTCACCTTTGTTAAGTTAGTAAATTTTCTTTGAAAAATCCTATTTTTACATGAAAATAATTATATAAATTAAATTAAATTTTGAAAAGTCACATTTTCTGCTCTAATATCTTAACTAACCCATGAATGAGGTAGAATAAAAATTTCAAAGTCAATTGATTTGAAGTTGATAAATTATGACATTAGGTGCAAAAGTGTAATTTTAAGAATTTGGCCTTAATTAACATTTAGGCTTAATTCAAAGAGGGAAATGGGAAAACTCTGATCTTAATTAACTTGTTTGGAAGACTGAAATTAAAATGAGATTAGTTGGTAGAAACCCATCTCACTTCCCTAACTAAAAAGAAAAATTAATAAATTTCTAAATTATTAAAATTTGGAGATTTATTAAAATTAAAGGAACGGACTTAAGGGTATGACTTTTAAAGCCGATAATAATCAATTTAATAGCCCTATTTGAGGTTCAATTAATCATGATCACCGAAAATTTAACCTTTTTGAAATTAATTAACACACTCACCTAGCTCTTAAGGGGTTGGTAGTCATCTAAGTTAAATCAAAATTGATTAAATGAGGATTAAAAAAGAAAGCATAGCCAAAATTTAAGACCTTTAAAAAACTCCAAGCCTAATTATGATTAAAATTTAGCTAAGTGTTCCAACAACACTAGCTTGCCCCCTTTAAGGTTCTTCATTCACATAATCTTCAAAATTAAATTACAAATGATAATTACCCTACTCTTAAGGATGGTTAGGACATCAATTTTCATTGAGCATTAGGGTGTTCATAGGGTGAAATATTAAGCAACATAATAAGTTTAAACAAACTCGAGGCTTTTCACCAGGTGATAAGAGGAAAGCATGGACCTGTTTCTTCCTCCTAACCTGTTGGATACCTCAGAGGTCTACTAAACTTAATATGTTTTTCTTAAAAAATCATCCTTAATTAAACTCCTAAGGACCCACCAAGATATGACATAGGGTTAGGAAAAAAACCAAAACATTACTTTTCTGCCTCTACATGAACTACCCTCACATACACTTTTAAGTTTCAGGTGGTGGAACGAGAAGACTTGCCTGGTATGATTTTACAGTTTATAGCATCGTCTTTTTTGTACTTTCATACTGTACTTTTAATCTTAATGCAAACATACATGGTAAATAATAATGTCACCCTGGATGAAAACTAAAACTATCAGGATAGCCACAAAACCAAAACCAAAGTTAAAATCAACCAAGATAAAATTGACCGCCATAACATTAAAAATTTAAAACAACTCAAAATTTAATCACAAACATCACACAAAACAAAAACTACAACTAAATTAAGACGTCTCTATCGAATGATCGGAAACCCCTCGGAGGAGGTAACCTATGGTTGCTAACGAGACTTCCCACGGTCTAAATGAAATTAGGGAACTCATTAAGTTGAGTTTAGTAAATTCATTTGGACTAAGTGAATCCAATAGAAAATAGTGATGCTGGAACGAGGGAATCGTGGGATCTTAACTGGTGTCCCTTTAATCAACTTTAACACCCCCCCATAAAAATTTAAAGAACTTAAACCATAGTGCCACTTGATTTGACATCATAACTTGACACCCTAGAAAACTGTAACTTGTTACAGCAAGGAGCTAGCTTGATGGGCAGCATGACCATCTTCAACAACAAAACATGACTTCACCAGTTAAACCAACTTCTTTCCTTAAAATTAAACAACAAACCCATGGGACTTCGGGGTTGTTTTACTGGTGCAACATAAATCCTTAGCTCATCTTTAGGCATTTGTATAGCTCTGTTGTACAATATAAGTCCTAACTTGTCTTAGGATTTTGATGTTGTCGTTTGTCACGACCTAAATGCTCACATCTTCCAAGCTATTTGTGTGATCATTTCATACAAGTGTAAGCCCTAAATAAATAAATTTGGCAGGATGGAATACATAAATATTTCTATTTAAAATTGAATCCAAACAATAGGATAGACCAGGAAGTCACGGAGGTTCTCCTCTGGATCCATGACCAGGAAGTCACCGAGTTTTCTTTGGTGACTTCGGTTATCTAAGATGTAAGAACTATAGGGGCTTGCTCTTATAGAAAACTTGTCTGAACCCAGCTTAATATAAATCTTATTTAATTCTTCATTTTAAATAAGGGAAATTGTCGGAAAAAAAATGATTTTGCACAACAAATGGACGTCATACCTTTCTTAGTTTACTTGATCGAGTCTCATCCTCAAGTATTGTGTTTATCTTTCGGGAAAGATACAGGGTTTGAGGTATAGTGCTATTTCATCTAAACTATGAAAAATATGGGGTCAGTTTGATTTCATACTTTTCTAAACATCAACGTCCTTTTGAAGCGGGTGACGGGATTTCGATTCCGGTGACCGACAGCTTCATACGGGCATCTACCCTCTCCCAAAATAGCGCTGACAAGCCCAAAATGCTACATGCTCCAATTCTACTAGTAAGTTGCATTTTTTTCCAAAAATAAGTCTATATAGGGACACTCCTATGGGATTCTTATAAGAAGTTATGTATGATTATAATGCAATATCTAATCTTGCAGACCACTCTAATTTATAAGTATTTACAGCTTTTTCTAATATTCATTTAATTTTACAGTTGGATATCTCTGCTAGACCGCTAGTCTCACGATGATAAGTAGTTGAGAATCTTTGCATAATATCATGTTTATTAATCAATTTTTCGATTTTGTTATTCCTAAAATGAGATTCTTTATGAATAAAAATTACTCTCGGCATTTCATATATTGTAAAATTTTTTCAATTCAAAATTTAGAAACACTCCGAGCATCACATCTAGTTAGAGCAATTGCTTCAATCCATCTAGACATATAATCATCAGCAAGTAATATATATAAATTCCCAAATGAAGGCATAAACGGTCCCATGAAATCTAATCCCCACACATAAAAAATTTTAACTTCTAATGTGTATTTTAGAGGCATTTCATTTCTTCTAGAAATATTTCCTACTCTTTGACATCAATCGCAAGTTTTAATATATTCATTAATATCTCTAAAAAGAGTAGGCCAATAAAATCCAGCTTGCAAAATCTTATTTGCAATTCTATTCATTCCAAAATGTCCTCAATATTCTGAATTATGGTATCTTTCAATTATCTATCGAGTTTCCTCGTAAGGCACACATCTTCTAATAATTAGATCTTTACATTGTTTATATAGATATGGGTATTCCTAAAAATAAAATTTTAAATCGTTTAAAAGTTTCTTTAATTGTGGATTTTTGATATAAGGTAGTAAAATATCACTTACAATATAATTTACTATATCAACATATCCCGGTACATTCATTTCATCAATACTATATAATTGTTCATGAGAGAAATTCTCTAAAATTTCATTTATAAAATTATTTAATATTTCTCTTTCTAATCTAGATAAATGATTGGCTATTTGATTATCATTTCCCTTTCTATTAACTACTGTAAAATCAAACTCTTGCAATAGAAGTATCCATCTAATTAATCTTGGTTTAGCATCCTTCTTTTGCATCAAGTATTTAATAGTAGAATGATATATATGCACTATACATTTAGTTACAACTAAGTAAGGTCTAAATTTATCAAAGGCATAAACAATAGCGAGTAACTCTTTTTCAATAGTGGTGTAGTTAATTTGAGCATTATTTAGAGTTTTACTTGCATAATATGTGACTTTAAAAACTTTGTTATGCCTTTTTCCTAAAACAACCTCAATAGCATAATAAATAGCATCGCACATTATTTAAAATGGTTTCTGCCAATTAGGTGGAACTATTATAGGTGTATGTTAGTGATATTTTTTGTTGGAGGAGTTGCCCGTGAGAAGTTGTTGGTCAACGGAATAGAAATCCCGCCGCACCTTTCGGAAGGACGTTTTAATTTACATATATATTTAGTTTTAGAAAAAATTAAAATTAAACTGACCCCATATTTTTCATAGTTTAAATGAAAGAGCGATGTACCTCAAATCTTGTATCTATCCTGAAGGATAAACACAAGAATTGAGGATGCGACTTGATCAAATAAACTAAGGAATATATGACATCCGTTTGGTCTGTGAAACCTTTGTATTTGTCGACAAGTTCCACTATTTAACATAAAGAATAAAATTGGGTTTATATTAAGTTGGGTTTGCATATGCTTCCTATAATGACAAGCCCTTATAGTTAATTACATCTTAAATGACCAAAGTCACCTGAGAAGACTCTTGATAAAAATCAGGAAATATTATCTTCAAGGAGTTTCAAAGGGTAGGAATTTTCAATGAGATCGGACGCAGAGGTGTGAAAGGGGTTTGGTTCAAATTTATTATAGTCCAAAGGAGGAGGAACTACGTGATTTCATGGATCAAAAGGAGAAGTTTGGTGACTTCTCAAGCTATATTATGTTTGGCTTCAGTTTTTTGAGGAGAAATATTTAGGTGTTTTATCTTACCAATTTTATTAATTAGGGCTTACATTCATGCCAAATGATTACACAAATAGCTGTAAAGATGTTAGGGTTTAGGTCATGATGAAAGATGACCTTGGAATCCTAAGATGAGTTAGGGCTTATATTGTATAGCATGGCTATACAAAAGACTTAAAGATAAGGTTAAGATTTAGGTTGCATAAGCAATCAACCTTGATGTCCTATGGTTTTGTTGTTTATATCTAAGGAACAAAGATTGGTTTAGTTGGGGAAGACAGGTTTTGCTGTTAAAGATGGTCGTGTTGCCCACCATGCTAGCTCCAAGCTCCTTGTCGCGACAAATTTGAGTTTTCTAGTGTGTAAAGTTATGATGTCAAATTAGGTGGCCCTATGGTTGTAGTTCTTTAAATTTTATAAGGGCATGTTAAAGTTGATTCGAGCGACACTGGTTAGGATCCTACGGTTCCCTCGTTCCGGTACCACTTTTTTCTTTTGGATTCACTTAGTCCAAATGAAGTTAGTAAACTCAACTTAATGAGTTCTATAATTTCATTTAGACCGTGGGAAGCCTTGTTAGCAACCATAGGTTACCTCCTCCGAGGGTGAATTTTCTCTTGGTTGATTTTAGTTTTAGTTTTGGTTTTAGTTTTTTGTCTATCCTGATAGTTTTAGTTTTCATACAGGGTAGCATCATTGTTTAGCATGCAAATTTGCAGGTATAAAAGTATAGTATGAAAGGACAAGAAAGTCAACGCTAAAACTGTAAAGGCGTACGTGATGAGTCTTCTCGTTCCACCACCTAAAACTCAAATGGCATGTTAAGGCAGTTTATATGAAACGGGGAAGTAAAATTTGGATGACCTATCTAACCTTTGGTCACATTTAGGTGGGTCCTTAGGAGTTTAATTAAGGATGATGTTGCGAAGCAAAATATATCAAGTATAGTAGATCTCCGAGGTATCTAACACATCTAGAGAAAAAAACAGATTTGTGTTAAGTCCTGAGTTATTTTAAACTTATTATGTTGCTTAATAATTCAGTCTGTAAACACCCTAATGCTCAATGAACATTGATGTATCAATTATCCCTAAGAGTAAGGTAATTATCATCCGTAATTTAATTTTGAAAATTATGTGGCTGAAGACCATTAAAGAGGCAAGTTAGTGTTATTGGAACACTTAACCAAATTTTGGTCCTAATTAGGCTTGTAGTGTTTGAAAGATGTCTTAGTTTTAATTTATAATTACGTTTCTAATCCACATTTAAATGAAACTTGATTTAACCTAAGTCACTACCAAGCCTTTAAGACCTAGATGAGTGTCTTAGTTCGTTTTGAAAAGGTTAAGCTTTAGGTGGTCGTGATTCATTATTTGAATTTTATTTGAAAATTAAAATAGGGGTATTAAATTGATTAATTATTGAATTAAAAAGTTATACCCATAAGTCTTGGGTTCATTTTATTTTAATAAACTTCCAAATTTTAAAAATTTAGAAATTTATTAACTTATCTTTTCAATTAGGAAAGTGAGGTTGGTTTCTACTAATTAACCACTTGTGTTTCAAACCTCCAAATAAACTGATTAAGATTAGAGGTTGCCCATTTCCCTCCGTGAATTAAGCCTAAATGTTAATTTAGGCTAAATTTCCAAAATTACACATTTGCCCTTAAGGCTCTAACACTTCATAATTCATCAAATTTAATCCAAATAACTTTAAAATTTTATCTTATCCTATTCTTGGGTCAATTAAAACATCAGAGGAGAAAATGTAATTTTTCAAAATTTAATTTAATTTATATAATTATTTTCATGCAAAAATAGAATTTTTCAAATAAAATTCCTAACTTGACACGTAAATCCTAATTCTTTGAAATTTCTACTGGAGGTAAACGTAAACTAGAGAAGCTTTTTTACCAAATTTCATGAATTTTTCAATTTTTTTTAATTTTTAAGAATTATTTTAAATTATGGGGTATATATTAAATACAAAATATTTTAAATTGAGAAAATTAAATTTTATATTTTTGTAAAATCCTCATGAGGTCAGAGAACTTAGAGGAGAAAATTTTATAATTTCTTGAAATTTATTTGATTTATTGGAATTATTTTTAATAAAAACCCATTTTAGCCTTTAACAATTATTCTTAAGCTTTGAAATTCAATATCTTTACTTAAAAAATCAGGAAAAATATCCTAATTGTTCTTAAGTGCTTAGGAAGCAATTTAGAACATTTCCATGAATTTTATTATTTTTCTAATTTTTATGGATTTTTAATTATTTAAATATTTAAAATAGGCTAAAAATGATGTTTTTTATTTTAAATACCATTTTATTTTTATAAAAATACACCTGATCATAGAGAACTCAAAAAAAAAGTTTTAATAAATTTTTGAGTTATAATTTGATTTTTAAAAATCATTTAAGTGTCAAAAATGTTGTTTATCATTAAAAATCAACTTAAGTAACCAAATGAACTCAAAATGCTTTGGAATTTTTATGATAAGTTCTCTGGATCCTAAACATAAGTGGAGATCAAAAATCAAGTTATTTTGTTGTTTGTATTTTTCAAAATTATCTTAATGATTTAGGGTTTGTGAAGATTAGTTGTATTTTGAATGACTTGACTCATGAGAAATTTTCTTAAAGGCTCTCTGGTCATCATCAAACTCCCAAAATTTTCTTGGATTTTTCTAGATAACATGCTAATTTCCATGAATATTTTAAGCAAATAATGCACATAAACTTGAAAAATATGATTCTCTATCTAGGGACCTCCTCTGACTTTGGAAAATTCAGGGAATGTTCCCTAAGACAGAGGCAACAACATGCTAAAATTTCAAGCCATAGTGTGATTACTACATGCATGGAGAATCAAAACATCCAAATCAGTATTTAATTAATTAAAAATAAAATATGCATCAAATGGACTCCAAATCATTTCCAGTTCCCTTATGTTCACCCGAGCAAGAGGGTATTTTTATTTTATTTTTATGATTTTCCTACACCAATATATGGATTTTTGGAGTTAGGAATATTTAAATAAATTGAAAAAATCCCTATTTATCTATTTAAACAGCACGACGCCATGTAGATCCTAGGCAGCTCCAAATTCCACGCGATGCGCTCCCATTTGTCGTCGCCATTTACATAAGTAGCCACGCATCCCACTATTTATGTAAGGAAGTGTTGTCCGGCTTCATCTCAACCGTCCATCCGATACACGCGCGATCGGACAACGCTCTGTCAATGTCCCTGATAGCCTAGCCCGAGAACCGTCTATCTTCTAGCCTTAATATATCTCTCATTTCTTAACCAAATTGGATGAATTTTTTTTAAATGCTCATCTAGACTAGACAAACACATCCATAAGGTGATCAAGACTTAAAGTTAACTCTAAGCAAATGGAGAATCAAAAGAGGCTCTGGAAGGAGAGAGATTTTATACCTTTGCTCTGAAAGGTGAAGCTTCGATCAGAGAATCTTGACACGTTCCTTGTGATCCAAAGAGGCTTGGGATTGACTCTTTGGTCTTGGTGTAAAGCTTAGGTATGATTTCAATCACGACCAGATTTGGGGGTTGGTCTAGAGCTATGGTAAAGGCTCTGTGAGAGGGGAATTTGATGAGGCTTAAGATTCTCTCACTGTTGTGAATGTGCGGGTGAAGTTAATCTAACTTTGGTAGACTGTGGTGGTGTATTGGGCTCCAACCTAATTTTTTGCCATATTTTAAGCTTAAAATTGAACTCCGGCAGTGGAAATTGGTGTAGGAAAACAGTTGGAATGCACTGAGGAGATCTTAGGGAAGATCTATCGTTAGTTTGGGGAGATCTCTCTAAGAAATTTTCAGCACACACCTCCCATGGCCGTGGGAGGTGCTTTTTATAAAAATGGCTAATGGGTGGCTTTCATGGCCAATTTGGGGGTGCATTATGCTGCTTAGGTGGAGGGCAGAGGAGCTCTACAATTTAATTTGGGTGAGCTGGCCTCTAGATTTGATTCAGGTGAAGTTCAATGCGGGTGGCTCTCAGTTTTGAGCTTCTCTGGTGACTAGGCCAACCAGCCATGGCAGAGGGAGGTGGCTAAGTGCTAGGGAATCCAGCGGAATCTGTCAAAGAAATTTAATGCAATGGGGTTTAGTTTTGGTAAGGGTATCTTAAGCATGTGTATTTTTGGAAATAAGATCTCTTAATTTGGCTTTGGCTCATCTAACTTGGGTTAGATGGGCTTTGGCTCTGTCTTAGGGTCTAACCAATGGCTGAGGTGGAGTTTATTTTATGACTTTGGGGTTGTTAAGCCATCTTTAATGCACGGGTTCAATGTGGGTCCAAGTGATCAAAGCTTGGGATTGGGCTAGGTTATCCATGTCAATTGACCAAATTGATTAACCAAGATTCTGTAGATGATTGTTATGAAGATTTTTGGTGAAGGGTTGAAGTGATTTTGAGTTTAATTGGTAGGTCAATTTGAGGGATTTTAAAATTTGGCCAATTTTGGCATGTTGGGTTAGACATGGGTCTAGGTTGAGCTAGCTTTGAGCTAAGTCTAAATTGAATGGTCCACATGATCAAGGGATATGTTTTGAATATTTTTCATGAAGGTATAGAGTGGAAATGTTTGGGTAAATGCCCTCAATTTGGTGAGATTTGGGACATGGTCAATTTTGGGTAAATTTTGGGCTTTTGGACTTAAGTTGAAATCAAATGAAATTGAGGCCTCACCAAGGCCAATTAAAGGTAAAGTTTGATTTGTGGGGATGTTATGAAGGTTTTTTAACACAAATTGTGGCAAATGGAGTAGGCCATGGGTTCAATTTGGTGGAACCAAGTCATAGGGCCAAAATTGGGTTTTTGGTTTAGCTCAAAATTGGGTTCAAATCATGGATCAATTGAGCTTGGATTTAGTCTAGATTGGTCACATCAAGGGTGAATTTGAGTTTAAAATTGAAATTCGGGTAAATTGAGACCAATTGGATAGACATTTGAGGCAATTTGGGGAAAATATTGGCCTTTAAAGAGCAATTTGGGGGTTTTGGTCAAAGATGGTAAAATTGGCCAAATTGGGTCATGTGATAGTTGAGAAAAATGAAATTGGGAATATTTGGGGGTTTTGTAGAGTTTTAAGGACTTTTTGGAATTTTTGAAATTTGGGCTAAGGAGGGGTATTTTGGGAATTTAGCCAATTTTGGATATTTTGGGTAGTTTGGGTGTTATCTAGGTGTTTGAAATGATTTTTCAACCAAGTTAGGTATTTTGGGTAGATTTGGGATTTTTGACCAAATTTGGCCCGAAGGTATCTAGGAAATTTGGGGGAATTTAAGGGCAAAAAGCTAAGTTGGGTGTCTTGGTAGAGTTGGAGTGCCAACCACCATCAGTAAACCTTGGACCAATGGAAACCCCATTTTGGGTCCTCTATGTAGTGGTCTTAGCCAAATCCTAGCCCAGGGCTAATGGGTTTAGGGGACTACGTACAGGAGTCTCTAGAATGTACCAAGGGACCAGAGCCTAGAAATTCTTGGGTTTACGGTAGTGAGTGATTATGAGTGTAAGTTATTGCAAGTGAGTGCCTTAGCCCTAGACCAACACCCAGGGTCAACCTTAAAGTCCAGCAGTCCTAAGGGTGACTCTTCTTGAGCTACCCCATAATGACTCCACCTACTAAGTGCTAAAGGTTAGGACCAATATGTGGAACTTCAAGTTGAGTAAAGAGGAGTGTTGAATTTCTAATGGTGAGGTTCCTTTTCTAATTTTCTAAGACTAGTCAGTAAGAAAGTCCTATGGCTAGACCTTAGGCTACTAAAGAGGAAAAACTAAACCTCAACCAAAAGTGAGGCCAGCAGTGTAGTGATTAATTTTTTTTTTTTAATAATTCAAATGCTTTTATGCATTCCTCATTAAAATCAAATTTCATGTCCTTTTCTAAAAGTTGGCATAATAGCTTAGTTATTTAAGAAAAAAATTTTATGTAACACCTGTAGAAACCAACGAGTCCTAACAAGCTTCTTTCCCCTTTAACATTAGACAGAGATGATAATTTTTTAATAACTTGAATTATTGCAGGATCTACTTCCATGTCATTTTCAAAAATTTTATGCCCAAGTAGAATTCCTCCTACAACCATAAATTGAAATTTTTCCCAATTTAGTACGTGGTTGAACCACCAGCTGCAGCTTCTATAATCGATCTAAGAGATCCCACTCATCCATTATAAAATGTTTGAATTATCAACCAATCTGGTAACAAGTGATGAGGGCATTTCCTAAGAAGATCTTTAAATCTCTCCCAAGCTTCATATATTAACTCTCCATCAATCTGACAAAATGATGTTATGTCATTTCTAAGTTTAGCAGTTTTGGATGGAGGGAAATATTTGGATAGAGATTTCTGTGAAAGTTCTCCCCAAGTTCTAATAGATCCTGGTGCTTACGAATTTAACCACATCTTAGCCTTATCCCTCAGTGAAAAAAGGAAAAATGTTTAAGTATAACAACATCATTTGAGACTCTGTCATATTTAAAAGTAGCACACAGCTCTAGAAAACTAGCGAGGTGTAAGCTAGGATCTTCATTTGGTGTACCTCCGAAATGATTGTTTTGTACCATTTGGATAATAACAGGTTTAAGCTCAAATGAATTAGCAGCTACATCAGAATTTTAGATAGATAAGTGAATTTCATCTGTTGTAGGATTTGCATAATCTCGTAGGGGTCTAGGTTTGTGTTCATTCTCTATTCCTCGATTGTTCATGTTTTTTTTCGATTTTATCAAAATTTTTAGGTTCCCTTCTTAATCTTTTAATCCTTTTAACAGTGTTCTAATTCCGAATCGTAGGGTATAAGATTTTTAGGTCCAAATTTATGCATATAATTTGAAATAAGTACTCACTAATATAACTAACTAAATATAAAAATAAGTTGCAATTCAAGTAAAAATTTTCTAATAATCCTAATTTCTCTGTTACTCTAATCGTGATTTGACTCACTCACTCAATCACTCCCCGACAACGGCGTCAAAAACTTGACAACGACTTTTATGTGCTTAGAATATAAGATAAATATGGATGTAATAAATATTCAATAATTATAAAGTCACACCTATCAACGCAAGTATACGTATCGCTCAAGTAATATAGGGCCCTAATAGAGTCTTAGATATCGATCCCACAGGGAGTGGTTTAGAACTACGAACTAAGATTTTAGAAAAGTAATACTTTAATCACAACAACAAAGTTCAATTTGTTTATCTGTCACAAATAGGCAATTGAAATAAATATCTAATTTTAATAACTATTAAATAACTAATGATACTAATGAGGGTTTAATTGTGATATTCAATATATAAGAAAGCATTCTTCTCCTTGTCAAGAAATTATAGAGAATGGATAAAGTGAATTAGTTGAATTTATTTTGTGTCAAATAAGAGCATACCAATTCTATACTCTTTGGTCCAGGCATAAAGAACCTTGACTGATCCTATGCTTGTTTACTGAATCTGCAACTATGTTGGAAGGATACCGGCACTCACTTCAGAGCTCCCACGTTTTAGTCTGTCACTCTAACATCTACACTTCAGCACCCAAATGAATGGACCGAATTGGAGATTTTAGTCTGTCACTCTAAAATCTCCAATTCTACGCCCGATAATATTATTTCCCTATTTATTTGCACCCAACTTTCAAAAGCTTTGATCTCCCTGAATCTTGGATGTAATCTCCACTTTAGTTGTAAAACTCAACATATTTTAACAAATCAATTGGATAGATTGAAAGTAAATTAAGATCGAAGTGAAAAGATCATCAAAATTTCTTAAACATTTTTATGGCTTCACCAATTTAAATCACCATTTCACAAGTCTCGAGACAAGGAGAAAGACAGAGAAAACTACTCAGATCTCATGGGGGAAACACAACTATTTCAACATTTATATATAAAATCAAAGTCATACAAAATACAAAAAGTAAATAACTTATCTATAAATTCTCCCCAAGAACACTCCTCAAAGTTCCTATGAATCTCTTCCTTTTCTTACAGCACATATAATTCTTCTTCAAAGCAGCAAGGAGGAAGAAATCTCTCACTTTCCCTCCACTCTTATAATTTCTTGAAGAATTCCTCACAATATTGGAACCTTTCTAACCTCTAAGAACTCTGTCTAGCACTTTCTAGACTCTCTCCCTCTTTTCTCTTCTCCAATTTTCGGCCAAAATAGTCTGTTAAAGTTGTGGATGAGCTTTCCTAAGAGTTCCCTAAGCATCCCTTCAAAATTTGCCCTTATCCAAAGCTTGAGTAGGCATAACCTCCGAGCTCGCCGTCAGCGGCCTCAACGGCACCGTTGACAGGCTTCTCAAGAATTTTGTCCTGTAGCCTCAAGAAAAACTCGTCGTCAGCGGGGTTGAGGCTTCGTCAAGGGCCTAGTTAAAATCTCCACATTTTGGTCCTTCTCGCTCCAAATTTGCTTATTTTTGCATCTTTTTGCTCCAATGACCCTAATTCATCATTCCTCCAATAAAACATCAAAAAGACCTTTCTTTAAAGTGTAGTATAATTAAAAACAGTATAAAATAGGCATGAATATCTCAACATATTTTCCTTGGGTAAGATGGTAAACAGCTAGGCCCCTCCCTCAGGTCCTTCTCTATCGTCACATTCTTTCCTTTATGGTGATGTATTGTCTTTAGTGGCCACCCTCAGTAGTGAAGGCAATCCCTCCTTTTCTCGGCAGCTGACTACAGTCATCAGAGAACCTTCGTAGTCCATATCAACTTGGTTAAAGTCCATGTTGAAGTTTATGGTGCCACCATGAAGTACCATGTCCTCATTCAGTGTGAGGCTCCAGCCATCCATGAAAGCAAAGATCAGCCTCTACCACGACATTTTTCTGCAGATGACAGAAAAATGTCAGTGGGTCGAAACTTTGCATGAACAAGAACAAAACATAGTATTTATTAAAGTAAATTTTAGTTTATTTTGGTGAAGAGAATTGTTTATTTTATGAATGAATTTTGTTTAATTTAGTTGAATATTAAGTTCAAAAGTAGAAAGGAGAAAATTTGAAGTTCAAATTTTTCTCAAAATTTTCATTATATTGAGGTTAATTACAAAATTTAGACGCGGTCATAGACATTTGGCCACATAGATAACCCCAAAACAATCATAGTTTCAAAGTTGCAAAACAAACCAAGGCAAGTGACATTAGGTTGCATAATAGGTTTCAGGTATCGTTCATTTATTGGTAACATGGGTCTTTCGCTCTAGAAGTCCACTAACTAGTAGGCTCCTCATGTGTAGACCTTTTCAACGACAAATGGTCCCTCTCAAGTTGACTCGAATGTTCTACCTATATTACGACATGCAAGAATAGGTCTTTTGAGCACACGTACGAGGTCACCAACTTTGAATGTCCTTAGACGGACCAATTTGTCATGGGCTTGTACCATCTTTTCTTGGTAAAGCTCCAAGTGTTGTTGTTCTTCTAGTCATTTTTCCTAAAGAATTTCCAGTTCTTCAAGTCAGAGTTTTGTACTTTCTCTTGTTGTGAGTTGGTTGGCAACAACAACTCTATGAGAAGGTGTCTGGATTTCTATCGGTAGCACGACCTCAAACCCGTACTTGAGTATATTCTGTGTACACTGAGTGGGAGACTTGATAGTCATCCAGTAGGTCCACAAGGCTTCTAATAGTTTGTTGTGATAATTCCTTTTGCTTTCATCCAATATTTTCTTCAAAATTTGTACTAGTGTTTTGTTGAAGGCTTCATCCAGGCCATTTGTTCTGGGATAGAAAATCATAGAGTATCTCCAATTTATCCCGTGTATTTTGGTGCTTTTGAAAGCTATCCAAATATCAGAAATTATTCTTTACGGTACTCCAAAATGGTAGACAATTTGGTTTTTAAAGAATTGAAGGACGTGTTGTGGCGTAACCTCACGTAACGATACTGCCTCTGCACGTTTTGAGAAGTAATCTATAGAGACAAGTATAAACCTGTGTCCTTTGGAAGATGGAGGGTCTATCAGATCTATTATGTCCGTGCTCTAATACTTGAATGACCACGAGGCAATAGTTGGGTGTAGCACATTCACAGGTTGCTGTAAGATCACCCCATGCACTTGGCATTGGTGACATTTTTTGACTGTATCCATGCAATCAGACATCTTTGCTGGCCAATAATATTCGAGTCTTTTGATCTTCATTTTTATTTTCGGCCCTGACTGATGAGCGCCACACAGTCCGACATGTGCTTCTTTGACAAAATTCTGTGCTTCGGCTTTATTTAAACACCGTAGCCACATCTAGTCAAATGATCTTCTATAGAGAACGTTTCCCACCAAGGCGTAAGACATGACCCTTCTTCTGTTATGATGTGCTTCAGACTTGTCTTCTGGTATCTTTCTAGTATGCAAATATTCTATTAATGGCTTGCACCAATCTTCATTGATGTTTGTAATTTTAATTATTGCTTCTTATTTTCTGAGCTTATGTAAAGTTTCATGGTCGATTTGAGACAAGGCATATCTTCCTTGTATTGTGATTTCAATGGAATCCTCCGGAGGACATGCCATTCCTTTTTGCAAGTTTTTCTAGAGCGTCAGCATGGGCATTATCTCCCCTAGGAATCCGGTAGAAAGTCACATCGGGGTTCTGCTCCAGCTTCATTGTGTATTGATCGTATTCTGCTAATCTTAGTTTCAAAATTTTGTATTGTCTGACGACTTGTTGGATGACGAGTTGAGAGTTGCCATAATTGGCAATGTTCGTTATATCCATTGAGATTGCCACTTCCAATTCAGTGATTAAGGATTCATATTCTGCTTAATTGTTGGTGCACGGCTCTATTAGGTGGTATGAAAACCTCAAAATACCCTTATCTGGCATGATAAAGATCAAACTGATCCCTGCTTTGCCTGGTATAACTATGCCTCATCCGTTGTCTTTTCTAGTTGGCGAAGCGCCGTCGAAGTACATCTCCCAGCGTTGCACATTGGAGAATTCTATTTGTAGTATTTGCTCCTCTGGTAACTTGTCGTTGAGTGAGGAGCAAGCTGACAGTGGGTGTGCAACGAGAAAGTTTGCTAGTATTTGTCCCTTAATAGCATGGAGGGGAACAAAAGTTATATCAAATTGCAATATGATGATTGACCATATTGCTAAACATCCGGAGAGTATTTGTCGGGTCATCAGATATTGCAACAGATTAACTTTCAAGATTAGAGTAATCTTATGAGAAATCATGTAATGTTAAGCTTTTGAGTGGTGAAACTTAACGTCAGACAGTGCTTCTCAATAGGTGGATACCTTATCTCCAATGGTATTAGGAGACGACTCAAGCATTAGAGTGCATTTTCTTTACTCTCATCATTGATTTGGCCTAACAGGGCTCCAACAGAGTCGTCTAAGGCCACAGTGTAAAGCATCAACGGTTTCCCTGGAATGTAATTAGATATTGTTTAACAACCTCAAAGGCCTACTCACATTTCTCTTCCCAAACAAATTTGCCGTCCTTTTTAATTAATGCAGAGAAAGCCTAACACCAACCTGAGAGATTAGAAATAAAGCGTCTCAGATATGCCAACTTCCCCTCAAAGGAACGTAGTTGTTTCAAGGTTTTAGGAGGAGACATTTCAAAGATAGCCTTAATTTTATCCGGATCGATCTCGATTCCCCGATGACGGACAACAAATCCTAGAAATTTTTTGAAAGTAACACTGAAGGCACACTTTAAAGGATTCATTTTGTGGTGATGTCATCTTAATCGTCCAAACACGATCCTCAAATCTACAAATGGTCTATTTTTTGTTTACTTTTGATGACCAAATCGTCTATGTAGCTTTCTACTTGATTATGAATGAGGTCGTACAAAATCTTCATCATTGCGCGCTGATATGTTTCTCCGGCATTCTTTAGGTCGAACGAAATCACTATGTAACAGAAAATTCCAATTGGTGTTTTGAAGGCTATAAATGTTGCATCCTCGGGAGCCATCTTGATTTGGTTGTATCCCGAAGATCCATCTATGAAGGAGAAAATTTTGTGTGTTGAAGCGATATCCACCATCATTTCTGGTGATGGTAGTGGAAACTCGTCCTTTGGACATGCCTTATTCAAATCTCTGAAATTGACACAAACACAAATCTGTCTGTTTTTCTTCTTAACAAGTACAATGTTAACTAACTACGTGGGATATTATTGCTCTTTTACAAAGTTAGCGTCTATTAATTTCTTCACCTCGATGTGACTTGTTGTTCTATTTCGAGGAGCATTCTCCTGAGAGCTTATTTTACTAGGGTTATATTCTTGTCCACCCCAATTTTATGAACTGTAACCTCTGCTGACAATATTGGCATTTCCTCGTAGCTCCATGCAAAGCAATTACTGAATTTTGTTAATAGTTTGATCAATTCTAAAGATTCTTATTGATTGAGTAGAGAACTTATAAATGTAGTTCGTGGTTGTTCTTCAGTCTCGAGGTTAATCTCTTTTAATTCATCAATGGTAGATTTAATTTCCTCCTCAAATTTTTGCAGAGCATCTTCTATTAGTTGATCAATAGAGTCATCATTTATATCGAGGCAATCTTATTCTGACTCACTAATAACAACCATGCAAAATTTAGAATCATCGACTGGTTTGATTGTACCAAATCCGAGACCCTCTTTTTAGTTGGGAGTTCGACTTTTAACATTTCATAATTTTTTAAAAAGTTGAAATTTATCTTTTGTTATTTATTTTGGTACGTTTCCCTGTTGAATTAACTTTTGAACACAATGTGAAAAGTAACCAAAAGACAATTCCATTAATTCATTAGACTCATCATCCAAATTTACATGTTTTTCAAGCTCAGTAGAGGTAGAAGCATAGTAAAATTTGATCGGCTTTGAACCAACACTATGGACTTCCTTGACCTCTAAACTCTCAACCTTTTGAGGGAGAATCGGAGTAAGATTCATAACATTAACATAGTAGTTTATCGGATCATACATTATTTCATATTCATTCTTCTCTGTATCTTCTAAGGATATTTTGTACCGAGGTTTCTATTATTTTTTCATTATTATTTCATCTTCAAAACTGTCTTCATTACCAATGTTGATAGTTGGCCTAGTCTGTTCAACGATTAAGTTGATTCTTCCTCGTCCACGTCCCTGGCCTCGACCTTGGGTGCTAGAACTAAAAGAAAATCCATTAACTCGTTGTAAGGGAGTGGTGGAAGATCGTTGAAGCAGAGTTGAATGTTTTCCTCTTTGTGATTTTTCCAAATCTTCATTTTTATTTGTGACAATTTCGTGAGAGAAGACATTTTTCTTTGGAGGCGCATAGTAGGTGGCATCTTCATGGATACCAACTTCATGCACTGAAAATGATTGTAAGTCTCCTTTAATTCAATTTTATAGATCATCTTTACAATATTTGATGCATTGGTGTAAGGATGATGGAACCATGTTGTGCTCATTAATCTATTATCAACCCAGTAGAGCATTAAAAGAGGTCTCGGCGTTGATGATATGAAATTTAGTGGTTGTCATGAGTTCTCCAACCTTCATAAGTAATGTAATTGATTGAAGGGCTTTTTCTCCCTTTTGGTTGAATCCTCTTAACATCATTTTATCAGTCGTAAGCTCTTGAGCTTCAATATCCAAATAGGCCAATTTCTGAAGGCTCATCAAGTTAAGAGATGCTCTAGGATCTACTAAACCTCTGGACAACACAAATCTACTAATGTTGACAAAGATGTAGAGTGGATGGTTGTGGTCGGTAGTACCAAGCAACAAATCTTCATTTGTGAAGGTTACCCCTTACTGTTCTTTCAACATAAAAACATCATCTGAGGATGTGTTGAATGAGCTAGGTAAATCTATGGGTCAAGCAAAGTTATAACCAGTGGCTCTCTCATCTCCTTTGACAGGATTAGAGCATCGTAGATGCTTAATCGGGCCGCAAACCTCCTAAGATGAGCTAGGATATTGTAATCTACTTTGTATGATCATCTAATTTTATTTTGATTTTGTAGTCCTTCCACTGGTGGAGGTGGAGGTATCTCTTTACGGATTTATTTGCTTTCCTTTATCTGTTAAAGTTGTTCTTGGTGGTAACACTTTTCCGCTCCTTAAGTTAACATCCGCGATTTCTTCTTCTTGAGCTAACATTGTTGAATCTTCTAGTGTTTCCTCTTCTTTGTTGGAAATATCTTGGTTGATGATAACTGGTGTACCATGGTGCTTGAGAATTGGCTCCTCACTCTCGGTGCTCTCGTAAGCGGTTTCATTGATGTCTTCTTTAAACTTGAGAAAGAGTTCATCAGACTAGAGTACGATTTGAGGATCATTTTGGGTATTAAGATTGAAGTTAGATTGGTCATAATCAGTTACGTTATCACTAGAAATAGTTAAAACGTAGCTGAAATTTCAATCATTACATTCATAAGACCCCGGAGGGACAAAAAGTTAATCATACAAAGTTAAGGGTTCAAGGAATTTCTTCCCCAAATCTGAGACAAAAATTATGATAGAGGCGGCCCCTATCCTACCCCCATTCTATCAACCTATGTAGTGACACTTTTCTTCCTCTTCTTTGTCCTTGACGATGACGGATCTCCTAGCAAAACCTTCATCTCGGGCTTGGTATGCTGCAAACTCTGAATGGAGGCTTGTCTTGAAGCAGACTGGATCTTGTCAGTATTTTCTTGGATGATCTGCTCCAGACATAATTTCATCCTTCTTCTTTGGTATATGCAAGAAGATTTTTTTTATGAATCATGTGTTTGATTGAGGACCCTTTTGAGTTCATCCTAAGCTGTACTCCATACACTGTTCCAGTATACGGATCGATTAGGGAGATTGGCTCGGCCAAAACCATATTCATTGAACTTTTTTCTGGTTCTCTTAAATATTCTCTCGGGATTGTAATGTTACCTTCTTTAAGGTTCCTCTCAGACCAGTCCTAAAAGATGAAACATCCCTCTATAGTGTATCCGAGCAACTGGTGGTATGAGAAATAAATTGGTTCATTTTTTTTATGAACCTCTTCGGGCTTCTTCAGATCTGGTAGTCTGAATTCCGACTTCTTCATATGAATTCTGAATATTTTAGGTATAACTTCATCTTTGAAAGAATTCACTATTTTAGACTTTCTGACAGGGACATTTTCTTATCCTATGTTTGAGGTAATCCTTCATGAGGCAGTCGTTGGTTGGATTGACTACTCTAATTCGGAGCATACTGTGATGAAGACTTGCAAGGATCCCTTACATATATCTTCATTGGCTCCTTTTCTCTGTCGATGGTCGCTACTACTCATGATTTCTATTCGAACACTCTGGTCACATTAGCTTTTTTGTGTGGCTCCATGTGCTTGATTTCTTTTTTAAGACTGTTGGCTTTATTGAGTAGCTTCTCAAAGGAATTGATGGTGAGTTTCTTGAGCATGAAAGCTACTGGCCCATGAATGCTCTTGAGTAGAATTTCAATCGCATGATGTTCCTGTAGCTGAAGTTCACATTTCATGTTAAGGTTTCTCCACCTCAAAATACAGTCCACCAAAGTTTCGCTAGGCTTTTGTTTTTCCATCTTGAGCTCTCCAATAAAAACAAGATGTTGTGCCCAGGTGAATCTTTTTATAAACAGCTGTTCCAACTAAAAAAAATATTTTAACTGACCCATTGGGCAAGTCAGCATACCATTTGAAAGCAATTCTTGACAAGCTGCTGACGAACTGCTGGAAGAGTAGAACTTCACTATTCCTTGTGTTGCCACAGCTGGCTCAGAGATGTGCTATATGTTGTCTGGGATTCCCAGTCCCATCAAATATCTTGAATTTTGGGGCCACAAAATCCTTGGGGAAAGGCATGACATCGAATTCCTCTGGGTAAGGTCTACCCTTTAAAATTAATGCACCACCCTTATATTGGGTTAAGGCGTCTTGCACTTGTTCAACCATTAATTGAATTGCTTTTTTGGTATAGCATCTGATGGAGAATCCTTTCTATGTTGCTTGTCTCTGTTTGCTGAAGCAACCTCTCTTCTTTCATTTGTGTTGTGTATGATCTCTGACTGATTGATCTCTGGAGAAGCCAATTACGGTGCTTGTGATTGCCCCTAAATAGTGGCCATGGAGATCATGGTTACGTCCATTTCTTCTATTCTTTTCTCCAATAGTCTAACTTGTTCATCCCTTAGGAGGATAACCCTATGCAACTAATCTACGACGTTCTCTTCGGTGTGAGGTTGAGCCTCGAGCGTAGATGTGGAGGTTCTTATTTCAATTACATGGACATCCATGAAATCTTCAAAATTTTCCTCATCTCTATCGACGGAAACTCCGTGTTCCCGAGCCAACTCGGAAATCTCGATCCTGAGCCTCTCAACTTTTTCTTCAATTATTGATTCCTTGATCGCTTCAAAATCTAGAGGACCCTAATGGACATCCTCTACTTGTTCCTCCATCTCGCTGGCTATTGTTGCAACGATGTCAGATATTTCGGATCGTGGCTTCATTCCATGTTCTTGTCCCGCAGGCTCACTGCATTGTATTGGTGCAGCGACCTTGGGTACCCATACCTTTTTCTTTTTTTATGATGACATCTTACGATGGACTGTCTTAGTAGAAACATCGATATGTTGAGGGAAAGTATGCTCCCCATGGTGTAGACCGGCTATACTGTCAGGTAATTATCTTGTCTTTGCCTTTGGGATTGTAGGAATATCTTCAAAATGGGTGACAGGTAAGATTTTTGAACCCAGTCTTGACATAATCGGTCGACAGCCTGCAGTCCTGGTGGCGGTATAATCAGTAGTAATCACTGCAGTATCAAACTTGTTCCCTAATTGAAACCAAATGGGGATGCAAGTAGGTGGCACTCAAGTTGTCTTGTGAGACTATCTGAAGAACTTTACGTCCTTCAAAATTTCCTTCTTAAGCAAGAGGAAATTGCATGTCCCACTTGTTTAAGTAACTTGCTAACTGAACATCTTTCTTTGGCAGCTATCGTTTTTAAAACTACACTAACTCGGGTGATAAGAGTGAACTTCTCTCTCTCCTCACCATGTCCATGAAGTGGTGGTGATGCAATGATAATTTTCTGGATACTTTTGTATCCATTGATATCCATCAGAGGATGGAATCTACTCCCTTGTAGGAGTGGATAAATTTATGGTAATCCTTATTCATCTTGATGAGGCTCCTCCTCAACGGGTGTCTCCTCAGAAGCCTTGGCTTTGATTGCCCTTAAAACCCTTCTGTTACGGTTCTTTTTTTGGGTTCGAGTCAGTGGTACAGTCCTTGAGCTTGATTTGATTTCAAATATAGGTGGTAGGACAGTTAATCCCTCACTCAGATCCTCAATAATCATTACTTCTTTCCCATTAGACGCAGCGGGGATAACAAGTTTAGCGAGTGTCGTGACGGCAGTAGTTTTGGCCATCTTGCAGGAAGGGAAGTCTTGAAGGCAGCTCAAGTTGAATTCTGCAGACGGTTCCTGTATTTCTGGAGTGGCAATCTTCATCACTACAAATGGGACTTTCTCAAGGATGACGTCAAGATCCTCAAATCGAGCTCCAACTTTGATGGTATGAGCGAGGTTACGGGCTTTATGGTTCGTTGGCAGGTTGCAGGAAAAGGTAAACATTGGGTAGGTCATTGCAGCAGGATTTAAAATAGAATGTTTTGTGGTTAGCTATATAGCCAAAATCTTATAATTTTTAGTGCAAGCACTGAAAGTAGAGGTTGATCTGCATACCAGGCGGGTCATAATATATGGTTATTTTTTAAATTTTTCTTTAAGAAAAATCAAGTGGTGGAAAATTTAATTAGTTTAAGAAAATTTTAAAGTGTGCACAACACAACACGATTTGGTTTAATTTGTAGAATAGCAAATCAAATTTGGAAGGGAGATGTGAAGTATTTTAGGACCCATGCGGGACCCATTTAGCGGCAGACAATGCCCAGGTAGAACTAGTCCACCGACACACCTATTGGGGGTCCGACCCCACATGAAAATTTACAGAGTCCTCAACGGCCTCCTGAACTCCTCAGTTCAAAGATGGTGGAACAGATAGTCCTGAAGTCTAAGGAGTTAGCCTTACTTTCCCAAGACAGAAATGGGTAAAGTATGCCGACGAAAGAAGGCAATTTGGTCAAAGAGGGACATGGACACTTTACCGATGTGTGAAGATAATATTTATTGATTTGTATGGAGAGAAAAACACGTCCCCAGTGGAGTCGCCAGAAGCTGTCAGCGTTATTTTTTGTTGGAGTAGTGTTGCCCGTAAGAAGCTATCGTTCAACAGAATCAAAATCCTGTCTCTCGATTCGGAAGGACGTTTTAATTTACATATATATATATTTAGTTTTATAAAAATATGAAATCAAACTGACCCATTAATTTTCATAGTTGAAATGAAAGAACGTTGTACCTCAAATCCTGTATTTATTCCAAAGGATTAACATAAGACTTGAGGAAGATGTTCGATAAAAAAACTAAGGAATATATGACATCCATCAGTTTGGTCTGTGAAACCTTTGTATTGGTTGACAAGTTCCCCTATTTAATATAAGGAATTATATAGGGTTTATAGTAAGCTGGGCTCAGACATGCTTGCTATAAGGGCAAGCCTCTATAATTAATTACATCTTAAATGACCAAATTCACCTAAGAACACTCTCGATAAACATCGAGAAATATTATCTTCGAGGAGTTTCAAAGGGTAGGACTTTTTTATGAGATCGGACGTAGAGGTGTGAAAGGGGATTTGTTCAAATTTGGAACATATTGTTGTAGAGTCCAAAGGAGGAAGAACTAAGTGATGTCATGGATCCATAGGAGAATCCCTGTGACTTCCTAAGCGATCCTAATGTTTGGCATCATTTCTAAGGAGAAATATTTAGGTGTTTCATCCAGCCAATTTTATTAGTTAGGGCTTACATTTTTGTGAAACTATCACATAAATAGCCTGGAAGATTTCAGGGTTTAGGTCGTGACAAACGAAAACCTAAGAATCCTAAGATGAGTTAGGGCTTCTATTGTATAACAGGGCTGTACATAGGCCTAAAGATAAGGTGAGGATTTATGTTGCATAGGCAAGCAACCTCGAATTCCTATGGCTTTTTTGCTTATACCTAAGGAAGGAAGACTGGTTTAGCTGGGGAAGACAGCTTTTGCTGTTGAAGATGGTTGTGCTGCCCACCATGCTAGCTCCAAGCTCCTTGTCGTGATGAGTTTGTGTTTTCTAGTGTCTCAAGTTATGAGGTGGCCCTATGGTTGTAGTTCTTTAATTTTTATGGGGGCATGTTAAAGTTGATTAGAGAGACACTGGTTAGGATCTTACGATTCCCTTGTTGCTGTACCACTATTTTGTTTTGGATTCACTAAGTCCAAATGAATTTACTAAACTCAAATTAATGAGTTACATAATTTCATTTAAACCATTGGAAGCCTCGTTAGCAACTGTAGGTTACCTCCTCCAAGGAATTCCCGATCATCTGATAGAGATATCTTAATTTAGTTCCAATTTGTAGTTTTTTGTGATGATTGTGATTAATTTTTGAGTTGTTTTATATTTTGAATGTTGTGGAGGTGAATTTTTTCTTGGTTGATTTTAGTTTAATTTTAGTTCTAGTATTCTGGTTATCCTGATAGTTTTAGTTTTTATGCAGACTAACATTGTTGTTTAGCATGCAAATTTGTATAAGCATAAAAGTATAGCATAAAAGTACAAGAAAGACGACGCTGAAACTATAAAAGCATACCTGACGAGTCTTCTCGTTCTACCATCTGAAACTTAAAATTCATGTGAGGGCAGTTCATGTAGAGGCAAAAAAGGTAAGGTTTTGGTAGTTTTCATAACCCTATGTCATATCTTGGTGGGTCCTTCGGAGTTTAATTAAGGATGATTTTGTCAAGCAAAACATATTAAGTTTAGTGCATCTTCACGCTATCCAACAAATCTAGAGAAAGAAGCAGGTCCGTGCTACTCTCTCGTTGCTTGGTGGAAAATCTTGAGTTCTTTTAAACTTATTATGTTGTATAATAATTCATCCTGCAAATACCCTTAGTGCTCAGTGAGCATTGATGTCTCAATTATCCATAAGAATAGGGTAATTATCATTCGTAATTCAATTTAAGAATTAAGTGGGTGAAGACCCTTAAAGAAGCAAGTTTAACAGACTTAGCCAAATTTTGACTTGGGCTTGTAGTGTTTGAAATATGTTTTAATTTTCAATGATGTTTACTTTTCTAATCCTTATTTATGAAACTTGATTTAGCCTAAATCACTACTGAGCCCTTAAGATTTTGGTGAGTGCCTTAGTCATTGCAAATGGAATTGACTTATAAGTGATGGTGATGATTTATGTTTTTTTCTGTTCATCAAAGAGGGGTAATAAATTAGTGAGTTATTAACCCCGAAAATCATACCCCTAAATCTAGGATCATTTAATCGGCTAGACTCCCAAATTTAAGTAATTTGAAGAAATTACAAATTTCTCTTTTTTAATTAGGACAAGTGAGGTTGGTTTCTACGAGTTAACTCCTACTGTTTCAAACATCCAAATATGTTAATTAAAATCAAAGATTTCCCATTTCTCTTTCTTAAATTAGGCCTAAATGTTAATTAAGGCTAAATTTCCAAAATTATGCATTTACCCGTAAAGCTCCATCACTTCATAATTCATCAAATTTAATCCAAAGAGTTTTTATCCTTCCTCACTCATGAGTCAATTCACACATCTTAGGAGAAAGTGTGATTTTTCAAAATTTAATATATCTATATAATTATTTTTAATGCAAAAATAGGCTTTTTCAAAGAAAATTCCTAACTTGATCAAGGTAAATCCTAATCCCTTGATGTTTTACTGGAGGCAGGCTTAGACTAGAGAAACGTTTGCACCAAATTTCATGATTTTTTGAATTTTTGAATTTTATTCGAATTCCAAATTTCAGGTTTATTAATTATAAAATTTTTAAATGTGGAAAATTATGTTTTATATTTTTATTAAATCTCTCTGATGTCAAGGGACATAGAGAAATAAATTTCACATTTTTATGATTTTTCTTTGAATTATTGGAATTATTTTAGTAAAAATTCATTTTTAGCCTTTACAAATTATTTTAAATTTTAAAATTTGATATCTTTATTTTAAAAAATCAGGAAAGATATCCCAATTGTTCCTAAGTGCTTAGAAAGCAATTTAGAACATTTCCGTGAATTTTATTATTGTTTTGATTTTTACTATTTTTTAATTATTTTAAATATTTAAAATAGGCTAAAATTCAAGTTTTTACTTTAAATACCATTTTACTTTTAGAAAATACTCCCGATCACAGAAAACTCAAAAAACAAGATTTTATAAATTTTTGAGTTATATTTTGATTTTTAAAAGTCATTTAAGTGCCAAAAATAATATTTAACTTAAAAAATCAACTTAAGTTACCAAATGAACTCAAAATGCTTTGAAATTTTTATGGTGAGTTTTCTAGATCCCAAACAATAGTGGAGATAAAAATTTAAGTCATTTAGATGTTAATTTTTTATTTGTACTTGATTTACACAAATTAATACAAGGTATTCACCTTTAGCTAAGGATAAAATTCATGAAATGATTCAAAGCATCACAATATTTTTTCTAGACTTCTCTAACCACAAGAAACCTACTAAAATTGTTTTCATAATTTTCCAAGTGATATTTTGATTTATATAATTAAAATAAGCCAAAATGGTCACCTTAGCTTAAAACTATGAGTTAGAAGCATATATATGCTTTCTGACCTTAGAAAAATCAGAGAACATCTCCTCTATGATTGGGAATAAACCCTCAAAATTTCAAGCCATGGTGAAATATTTTAAGCCATGGAGAATTAAAATACCACAGAGGGTATTTAATTCTAAAATAATATGTTTGAAAAATAATTTTTATTTTTGGTCCACACTATTCTCCTTTGTTCACTGATTAAGATTGTCTTTTTCTGTTATTTTTATAATTTTTTATAGAGGAAGATATAGATTTTTGAGGTATAGGCATTTAAAATGATTCAAAATTCATAATTTTCTACTTATCCATGTGGCGCCAACTCATCCTCATCCGCTCCAAAGGCTCCACGCGTCACTTCCCCATTTGACGCCACCAACCATGTAGCCTCCATGCAGACTGCACTTTATGCAACATGGATCTGTCTGGCTTGATCTCCTCCATTAGTTGAATACACGCGCGATCGGACGACTCTCCGTTATCATCCCTAAGTGACCTAAACCGTAAGCCATTCACACCGAAACCTTAAGATCTTGGCCTAGACTCAACCAAATCTCATGGGGTTTGCTTCTAAACCCTTATCTACTCAAAACAAAATACAATATGAAGTACATTAAATTAATTTTGGTGCATGGGTCTAATTTGGGTCCAAATGGCTAAAAGTTCAGTTTGGGTTTGGATAGCAATGACTTTGAGCCCAATTGATTGTTCAATATTGTGTATATGATTGTTATGAAGATATTTTGTGAAGGATTGAAGAGATTCTGAGTCCAATTGGAAGCTCAATTTAAAGGATTTTGGGATTTTGGTCAATTTGGGCTTGTTGGACTAGACTTGGGTCTAGGTTGGGCTAAGGTTTGGTTAAATCCAAATTGATGGTTGGAAATGTCTATAGAAATGTCATGAGAGTTTTTAACATAAATTGGTTGCCAATTTTGGCGTTAAGGCATTCAATTTGGTAGAATTTGGAAACACACAATTTGGGGTAAATTTTGGGATTTTTGGACTTAGGTTGAAATTAAATGAAATTGAGGCTTCACCATGGTCAAATAAAGGTTTGATTTAGTATTTATGAGTGTTATAAAATATTAGGATCCAAATTGGGGCAAATTGAGATGGCTATGGGATTTAATTTGGTGGGATTAGGTCATAAGGCCAAAATTGGGGGTTTAACTTAGATCAAGATTGAGCTCAAAGCATGAGCTAATTAGGCTTGGATTTGATTTATATTGGTCATATGAAAGGTGATTTTAAGCTTAGAATTAAAATTTAGGGGATTTGGGTCCAAATTGATGGACATTTAACGTAAATTTGCGGAAATTGTGCCTTTAAAGGAAATTTAGGGGGTTTTGGTCAAAATGGTCAAATTGGCCAACTTTGCTTCAATTCAAGGGTTCAAATTTGTTTTGGAGATATTTGAAGTGATTTTGGAGGTTTTGCGAAAGTTTGGGGTGCCAAGGGATTTTTTATAATTTTGGGAATTTTGGGGGTATTTTGGTAATTTTAGAATTTTTGGGTGACTTTGGGTAAATTGGATATTTTGAAATGGTTTGAAATGATTTTTGAACAAATTTGGGTATTTTGAGAGAATTTGCGAATTTTTTGCTAAATTGAAGGTTTCAAGGGCATTTAGGTAATTTGAGTGGATTTAGTGGCAAAAGGATAAGTTGGGTATTTTTGGTAGAATTGGGATGCCAACCACCATATGTGAACTATGGATCAATAGAATCCCTATTTGGGTCCTCTATGTACTACTCTTAGCTAAACCCTAACATAGGGCTAGTGCGTTTAGGGGACCATCTACATGAGTCTCCCAGTAGAATCAAGGGATCAAAGTCAACAATATTGGGTTTGGGGTTGTGAGTGATTTTGGGTGAGAGTGAGTGTGGGTGAGTGACCTAGCTCCAGAAAAACACCCATGGCTAACCCTAAGGTCAAAAAGTCCTATGGGGGGCTCTTCTTGAGCTCCCTTATACTGACCCCACCTACTATATGCTAGATGTTAGAACCAATATGTGGAACTTCAAGTCGAGCAAGGAGCAGTTTAGAATTTCTAATGATGAGGGTTACGTTTCTAATTTTTAAGAATAGTCAATAGGAAATTCCTATTGATAAACTTATGCAAATAAAGAGGGAAAACTAAACATCAACCAAAAATGAAGTCAACAAGGTCCAAGCTAAATGAGGTCAATTTTTCCTCCATCTCATCGCATCTCACTAGCTTACTTCCAATTTCTAACGGAATCACTACACACATAAATAAGGTACATTTAAAATGATTTTATAGAGTATAATCCTAAAGATAAGATTATCCCTGATACATTGGCTCCTTTTAATTAAGCACCTCAAATAGTTATAAGTATAGTGTAAGATCATCCACATATTATTCATCAAATAGATTATTGACTTCTACCAAATGAAAACAAATCCAAGTAAAAGGAAGTTAAAAAATTGGGATGGAACTGTCACTGTTTAAATTCAAGACGTCTCTTGTAAAATTCAAGTCCGGGTGAGAACCGAGTCATAGTGGACTCGTCAATCCAACTACTACAAGAGATTAACCAAGTCTAGCCGTAATAAGAAGTTAAGGAATCATCTCCCTTATGACACCAACAAAGATCAAATCAAAGTACTAACAATCTAAACATCCATAAATCATCAATCAAAATGATCAATCCACATTAAAGCAAACACAATACAACACTAACAATCATGACTCTTAAGCATATTAAATCAAACCACACAAATAACTATGGTTTGCCTCCATAAAGTGCTTAGTTTAACATCGCTAGCCCGACAAATGATTCCACCTTGATCAAAATTCAAATTAAGTAATTCTTGATCAATCGCCCAATCTTTTCTAGTTTCAGGGATTCCTATAAATTCCTCAAATTTAATTTTTTCTTTCAGTTTTTCCTTTTTAGATTGATTCATAGCATTATTTCTCATATTTCCTTCTAGATCCAATTACAATACTTAAATTTTTATATGAAAAGTTAGAATCAATCATATGTCCAAATAAAATTTCCTAACTTACTAAATTAAATTGATGTTGTTTCATTCCAAATTGGTCAAGCTTCCTTGATATGTCAGCAACATGAGATGCAAGAATTGCAATCACATCTGTATCATGAAGGCTGACTACATTTTTAGGATTTGCCCTTATAGAGGGCCATTGAAATTCATTTATGGCCATTTCTTCAATTAACACATATGCTTTATTAAATGAATTTGACATTAATGATCCACCAGTGGAAGTGTTAATTGCAAACATAAGGGATTCCACTAACCCATTGTCAAAGGTTTAAATTATTATCCAATCAGTTTGGGCATGGTGTGGAAATTTTCATAGGATTTCCTTAAATCTTTCTAAAGCATTGTATATTGATTCCCCTTCATACTGACAAAATGAGATAATATCATTTCTAGGTTTAGTAGTCCTTAAAGGTGTAAAATACTTAGTTAGGAATTTTTTAGTTAATTCCTCCCATTTCTTAATAGAGTCAGGTGCCAGTGAGTATAACCACATTTTAGCTCTATGAACCAAGGAAAATATGTTGAGATTTTCATGCCTATTTTATAATTTTTTTAATGATATTGCACTTTAAAGAAAGGTATTTTTATGTTTTGTTGCAGGATTGATGAATTAAGGTCATTGGAGCAAAAAGATTAAAAAAGGAGCGAATTCAGAGTGAAAAGGACCAAAATGTGGATATTTGAACTAAGCCGCCAATAACGCCCTCGACCCTGCCGACAATGAGTTTTTCCCGAGGCTACAGGATAAAATTCTTCAGAAGACCGTCAACGGGGCCGTCGAGGCCGCCGACGGTGAGTTCGGTGGTTATGCCTACTCAAGCTTTGGATAAGGTCAAATTTTGAAGGGATGCTTAAGCAACTCTTAGGAAAGCTCATCCACAACTTTAAAAGACTATTTTAGCCGAAATTGGAGAGCCTCAAAGGGGGGAGAGAGTCTAGGAAGTGCTAGAGAGAGTTCTTAGAGGTTAGAAAGGTTCCAATTTTGTGAGGAATTCCTTGAGAGATTGTAAGAGTGGAGGAAAAGTGAGAGATTTCTTTCTCATTGCTACATTGAAGAAGAATTTTGTGTGTTGTAATGAAAGGATGAGATTCAGAGGAACTTTGAGGAGTGTTCTTGGGGAGAAAGTAGAGATAAGTTATTCACTTTTTGTAGTTTATATGACTTTGATTTTATATATGAATTTTGAGTTTTGTTATGTTTTCCACATGAGATCTGAGTAGTTTTCTCTGTCTTTCTCTTTGTCTTTAGATTTGTAAAATGGTGATTTAAATTGGAGAAGCCATAAAAATGTTTAAGAAATTATGATGATCTTTTCACGTTGATCTTAATTTACTTTTAAAATGACCAATTGATTTGTTAAAATATGTTGTGTTTTACAACTAAAGTGAAGATTACATCCAAGATTCAGGGAGGTCAAAACTCTTGGAAGTTGGCTGCAAATAAATAAGGAAATAATATTATCGGGTGTAGAATTGGAGATTTTAGAGTGACAGACTAAAATCCCCAATTTGGTCATATTATTTGGGTGTTGAAGTGTAGATGTTAGCCCTCAGGTGAGGGGAACGTGGGAGCTCCGAAGTGAGAGCCGGCATCCTCCCAGCCTAGCCGCAGATTCAGTAAACAAGCGTAGGATTAGTCAATGTTCTTTATGCCTGGATCAAAGGGTAAAGAATAGTTATGCTCCTATTTGACACAATATAAATTGAACTAATTCACTTTATCCATTCACTATAATTTCTTGCCAAGGAGAAGGTTGCTTTCTTAAATATTGAATATCACAATTAAACCCTCATTAGTATCATTAGTTATTTAATAGTTATTAAAATTACATATTTATTTCAATAGCCTATTAGTGACAAATAAGCAAATTGAACTTCATTGTTGTGATTAAAGTACTATTTTTCTAAGATCTTAGTTCGCAGTTCTAAACCACTCCCTATGAGATCGATATCTAGGACTCCATTAGAGCCCTATATTACGTGAGTGTTACATATACTTGTGTTGATAAGTGTGACTTTACAATTACTGAATATTTATTACGTCCATATTTATATTATATTTTAAGCATATAAAAAGTCACTGCCAAAGTTTTTGGTGCCCTTGTCGGTGAGTGATTAAGTGAGTGAGTAAAATCACAAATAGAAAAAAGGACAAAATAGGATTATTAAAAAAAATTTACTTGAAATGCAACTTATTTTTATGTTTAGTTAATTATATTACTGAGTACTGATTTCAAATTGTATGCATAAATTTTGACCTAAAAATCTTATTCCCTATGATTCGGAATTAGAACACACTGTTAGAAGGATTAGAAGATTAAGAAGAGAACCTAGACATTCTGATATAATGCAAAACAACATAAACAATCAAGGAATAGAGAATGAACACCAACCTAGACCCCTACATGATTTGCAAATCTTACAGCAGATGAAATTCACTTATCTATCCAAAATCCTGATGTAGCTGCTAATTCATTTGAGCTTTAACCTGCTATTATCCAAATGGTACAAAATAATCAATTTGGAGGTACACCAAATGAAGATCTGAACTTACACCTCGCTAGTTTTTAAGAACAGTGTGCTACTTTTAAATATGACAGAGTCTCAAATGATGCTGTTAGACTTAGACTTTTTCCTTTTTCACTGAGAGATAAGGCTAAGATGTGGTTAAATTTGTTAGCACCAAGATCTATTAGAACTTGGGGAGACATTCACAGAAATTTCTATCCAAATATTTCCCTCCATCCAAAACTGCTAAACTTAGAAATGACATAACATCATTCGGTCAGATTGATGGAGAGTCAATATATGAAGTTTGAGAGAGATTTAAAGATCTTCTTAGGAAGTGCCCTCATCATTCATTACCAGATTAGTTGATATTTCAAACTTTTTATAATGGATTAGTGTGATCTCTTAGATCAATTATAGATGCGGCGGATGGTGGGTTTTTAATGTCAAAACCATTTGATGAGGCTTATTCATTAATAGAAGAGATGGCTACCAACAATTTTCAATGGCCCTCTGAACGGGTAAATCCTAAAAGAGTAGCTAGTATCCAAGATTCTGATGCAACATCTATGTTAGCTTTGCAGATTGCTGCAATATCAAAGAAATTAGATCATTATGGGATGAATTATTCTCCAACACCTCTTATGATGGAAGAGAATTCATCTAAGAAATTTGTGGATGTTCAACCTTCATATGAGACCTTAAATGCTATTAATAGGCCCAACAACCCTTATTCGAATTATTATAACCCAGTTTGGAAGAATCATCCAAATTTTAATTGGAATAACAATTCTTCTACAAATCAACAATGGGAAAACAACCCAATGAACCTATTAGGAAATTCATCCAACCAAGGAAATGTAAACTATAGACCTTATCCTCCAGGATTTAACAGTAACACTCAAATTAAGGAGAAGAAGTTGTCTATGGAAGAGCTTATGTTAAACATGGGTCAACAATTGTATAATCGAGGAAATCAAATACAAATTCAAGGAAATCAATTACAAAATTAAGGAACTGCTATTAAGAATATTGAGAACTAATTGGGACATATCGCCACTGCGCTTAGTAACTGAACATTAGGAACTTTTCCTAGTACTGCGGAACCAAATCCTAAAGATCAAGGAAAAAAATCAAAGAGATACAATTACAAAGTGGAAAAGAATTGGAAACAAGAGTGCAAAAATAAACTGAAACTAAAAAAGAGAGAGTGGATACTGAAAAAGAAAAGGATCATGAATACCCAGATTTAGAGTATCCATTTACACCAATGAAAATTACTGTGGAGAAAACTCCACCACCGTTTCCTCAAATATTGAAGCAACATAAACAGAATAAATAATTTTCCAAATTTTTAGAAATTCGTAATAAGTTAACAGTAAATATTCCCTTTTTAGAAGCTTTTGAGCAAATGCCCAATTATCTGAAATTTATGAAAGATATACTGAACAAAAAAAAGAAATTCACGGATAATGAAACTGTTGCACTTGGCGAAGAGTGTAGTGCAACTATTCAGAAAAAGCTTTCTGAAAAACTAAAAGATCCTGGTAGTTTCACTAAAAATGATAAATTAGATTATGTTCAGGAAAGATTTAAGATGTTGGATATTATGGAAAATGCCGATAAAAATCTATTTCTATCAATTATAAAACAACCTGAACTTGAGATGAAAGTATTGCCTAGCCAATTGAAGTATTTGTTTTTAGGAAACTCATCAACATTACCTGTTATTATATCTTCAGAATTAAATGATCGGCATGAGCAACGACTGTTAAATACATTGAAAAGATATAAGAATGTTTTTTGTTGGACCTTAGCTGATATTAAGGGAATCAATCCTTTAATCTATATGCACAGAATTATATTAGATGAACAATATAAACCAAGAGTTGATCCACAAAGGAGATTAAATCCGATGATGGAAGAAGTAGTTAAGAAGGAAATTTTGAAATAGTTAGACACTGGAATTATATATCATATTTCAGATAGTGCGTGGGTAAGTCTTATTCATTCTATTCCTAAGAAAGGAAGAGAGACTGTTGAAACAAAAGAAAATAATGAATTAATACCTGTCAGACAAGTTACTGGGTGACATATTTGCATTGATTATTGAAAATTAAACACTGCCACAAAGAAAGATCACTTCCCGTTACCCTTTTTAGATCAAATAGTAGATAGACTTGCTGGACACAAATATTTTTGTTTTTTAGATGGATATATTGGTTACCATCAAATTCATATTGCTCTTGAGGATCAAGAAAAGACAACATTTAGTAGTCCTTTTGGAACTTTTGCTTTTCAAAGAATGCCTTTCGGATTATGTAGTGCACCTGCAACATTCCAGAGATGTATGATGTCCATATTTAGTAAGTTAATTGATGATGGATTGAAAGTATTTATGGATGATTTATCTATATTTGGAACATCATTTGACGCATGCTTAAATTATCTTGAAAAAATTTTGGAGTTATGCGAAAGAACTAATTTGGTTCTCAATTGGAAGAAATGTCAATATATGGTTGTAGGAGGAATTGTGTTAGGGCATAAAATTTCGGAAGATGGTATGGAAGCGGACCCTGCAAAAATTCAAGTTATATCTAAACTAACACCTCCAACTAATGTAAGAGAGGTTAGGAGTTTTCTTGGACATGTTGGATTTTACAAGCATTTTATTAAAGATTTTTCAAAAATTACAAAACCTCTATGCCAACTTTTAGAAAAGGACAAGAAATTTGAATTTACTGAAAGCAGTTTAAATGCCTTCGAGTTATTAAAGGAAAAATTAATCACAGCCTCTATTATAGTTTCACCTAACTGGGAGAAACCATTTGAACTGATGTGTGATGCTAGTGATTATGCTATTTGTGTTCTCCTTGGACAAAGGTATGAAAAGATTTTTAAAGTTATATACTATGATAGTAAAACTCTTAATGATGCACAAATTAACTATACTGTTACTGAAAAAGAGTTACTAGCCATTGCGTATGCTTTAAATAAATTCAGATCTTATTTAATCGGAGCTAAATGTGTTGTTCATACTGATCACTTTGCTATTAAATATCTGATGTAAAAGAAGGATGTCAAACCAAGGTTAATTAGATGGATACCTTTGATGCAAGAATTTGATCTTGTGGTTATTGATAGAAAGGGAACTGATAATCAAATTGTTGATCATTTGTCAAGATTAGAAAATCAAGAATCATCTAACACTGACAACAAAATTACAGACAATTTTCCTGATGAACAACTTTATACTATTAATGAGTGTAAATACCATGGTATGCTGATCTTGTTAACTATATTGTAAGTGATATTTTGCCACCTATGCTGACATTGCAACAACAAAGGAAATTCATTCATGATGCGAAAGCATATTTTTGGGATGAGCCTTATTTATATAAACAATGTAAAGATCTAATTATGAGGAGAAGTTTACCTTATGAAGAAACTGAACTAATCATTCAGAATTGTCATAATTTTGAATTTGGAGGACATTTTGGGATTGATAAAACTGCTTATAAAATTTTAAAAGCTGGATTTTATTGTCCTACTATCTTTAGAGATGTTTATAGATACATAAAAACTTGTGATCGATGTCAACGAGTAGGCAATATATCTAGAAGAAATGAATTGCCTGTCAATTTCATGTTAGAAATTGAGATCTTTGACGTTTAGGAATTAGATTTCATGGGACCATTTATTCCTTTATTTGGGAACTTATATATATTAATTGCAGTGGACTACATTTCTAAGTGGATGGAAGCACATGCTTTACCTTGTTGTGATGCTAAAAGTGTTTCAAGGTTTTTAATGAAAATTATTTTCACCAGATACGAAATGCCTATAATGATTATCCCTGACGGAGGATCCCACTTTAGAAATACATATATTCAGAGATTGGCAGAAAAATTTAATATTATTCATAGAATATTTACTGCCTATTATACTCAAACCAGTGGGTTAGTTGAAGTTTCTAATAAAGAGATTAAACAAATACTTGAATAGACTGTACACCATAGTAGAATAAATTGGTCCACTAGATTGGATACCGCATTATGGGCTTACAGGACTGCTTATAAAACTCCTATTGGAATGACTCCTTACAGACAGATTTTTGGAAAGACTTGTCACTTACCAGTAGAATTGGAGCATAAAGCATATTGAGCTATTAAATAATTCAATTATAATTTGAAAGATGCTGGTAAGAAGAGATTGTTACAATTAAAAGAATTGAAAGAATTAAGAAATGAGTCTTATGATAACGACAAAATTTATAAGGAGATATTAAAGTTATGGCATGATTGGAAGATTAACTAGAAGAACTTTGAATTAGGACAAGAAGTTTTTCTTTACAACACTAGGCTGAAGTTATTTCCTAGAAACTTTAAGTCACGTTAATTTGGACCCTTTACAATGACTCAAGTTTATACTTACGGAGCAGTTGAAATTGAAGATCAGAAGACGAGAAATAGATTTAAAGTAAATGGACGCAGATTAAAACCATATTATGATGGTAAAAGACCAAATTTTAAAGAGGTTTTAATAATCAGTCAACATGAATGACACCTGAATAAGTCGAGCTGATGACGTTAAACCAAGCGCTTTATGGGAGGTAACCCATATTTATCTTTATTTTTATCACAATTATAGTTGTTTTTATTCGAAATTATCATTAGTTTGTGGTAGTATTAAGCTATACTACTCTTATTTACCCTTGAAATATCTTAAAATTTGATCCATGAATTGGAACGCATTTGGACCAGTAACAGTTCAGACAAAATTAATATAGAGCAGCGCCAACGGCGCCATCAACCCCGCCGATGGCGAGACCGGCAATTTGTCGGTTAATTGGGTTCAAATGGCAGTTTTTAGCAGTTTTTACGCGGGAATTATCTTTTTAAACTCAAAAATTCAATTTCTAGTTCATATTTTCCCTCCAAAAATAAAGTGAAACTCCACCAATTTCATTCCTATGCCATCCATTTCCCCTGATAATCCCAGAATGTGAGTTTTCAATTAGTGAAAGTTTATTAGTGCGGAAGCTCATCGAATCTTCAACAAGTTACCGACGAAGAAAAGATTGACCAAGGAACGAGGATTCATAAATCATGCATTGAATAATCCTATGATGGATATTGAAGAAATGATAGTGCGGCAAAGATGGGAAGTGATGTGCTACACTACTACCGTCGAGATTGTTCCAGTGGTGAAAGAATTTTATGCAAATTTACATGGAATCAACCAAGGAGTTGTTTATGAGAGAGGAAGAAGGATTACTTTCACTCATACGTGAATCAACAAATTATATATGATATAGAATGTTCCTGTCTGCCACTATTTCAATTTCATCCCAACAAGAAACCAGATCAATGAGATTTACCAATATTTAACGGACAAAATTGACGACTGGGAAACAAGAGAAAAAGAGTATGTTAGTTTTTCTGCGACACTTCTAAATCCCGTTTCGAAACATTGACACTTTTTCATTTCTACAAAACTGTTACCGATAATGAAGATCGGTAAATTTTATAAAGAAAGTGTCATTTTGAATTACTGCATCCAAAGGGGACTGTCAATCAACCTTGGATCAAAAATTGTGAAGTCGGTTCTGGGCCTGGTAGTTCATGGATCAACTTATGGGCTTGGACATCTCTCCACAATTTTCTCACTTTGTAGTGAGTTCTAAGTGTTCTATGAAAATTTGGAAAAGGTACTGCTACCTTGTAAGCCTTTGGACCCAAGTGAGAAATTCTCAGTTTTTTAAGATGAAAACGACATGGCAATTATAGTAGATCAAGCATCTCATAATTCACTGCCAGTTCAACCCTTAATCCCTGATAATTCTTTGGTGATCCTGTGCCTAATCAAGAAATTGGAAAAGGAGGTACAAAATGTCATGAATTCGATTAATAATATCTTTGATTTCTTTGATCATCTAGACTGGATGATGAAGGAACATTTTGAGCACTATGGACATTTAGAAGATAACTTGATACGACTGATGAGGAGGATGAAGTAATAGAAGAGGATTCCACTGAAGAATTTTCATTCTGACCCTTCTACAACCTCTTCATTCATGTGAAATCAATGGGTCATCTCAGAGGAGAATCGAGTACCGAGTCTGAGGATTAGTCGATTTATATTACTACCTATCTGTCTATCTATGTATTTGCTTTGCTTTAAAATTATGTTTTTAGATCTCTGTATAGTTGAAACTAAGCATATGATGTTCTGTTTTCAGCATTTTGAGTGTTGTGGTTTGGATTGCGACGCTGAATTAATGTGTTGAGGTTGCGAAAATACCAAACTTAGGTGTGTTATGTAAGGTATAATGTACCCCTTTTTTATATATAAATTTGATTTTTTGTATTGTGAAAGTTTATATGTGCTAAGTACATCATTTAATCACTTAAAATTATGTCTATAATGATTGAAAAGATGTCGTTAAGCCTTGGAATTGATCAAAATTGTGAAAATCCAGAATTTGGACAAAATCAATAGATCCCGCCGACGGCGCCCTCGACGCTGCCGACGATGAGATTTTATCAAGACTTAAGATTTTAATTTCAATAGAGCACGCCAACGGCGCCACCCACCAACGGCGAGCTCATAAAAAAACACCTTTAACCACGATTTTGACCTGTCAACCTCCACTATTCATCATCCCCTTCCTCCTAAAACGCCATTTTTGACCTAAGTCTTGAAAGATCTTGGATTGGGAGGCGATTTTAAGGCTTTTTCACACCGGATTTAATCATCTTTAGGTAAGAGCTTCACTCCAAACTAAAAATATTTAATTTTTACCATGGATTTCTTCCACATTGAGGAGATCCGAAAAACTTGAGAATGTAAAGAAAATTTGGGAAGAAATTCATGGATCTTAGTGTTGAACTCTTAGAATTGCTATTGATAGCCATAATTTGTATATTTGAAGTAGTTTTTTGAATTTTTCTATAATTTGATTAGATTTAAATGGCTCCACGTCAAAAGAGAAGAGTTGAGTTCGACGAGTCTTGCTTCGTCAATGCGATGGCTCAAACAAAATTTAATTCCATATTTAAAGGAAAGAAGTGTATACAAGATTGAGTTTTGAAAGTCTGGGAGGAGAAATCAAATGAGTTATTGCCGAGCAGATGTTTAAAAACTTTTGTTACACCACCAATAAAGTTGATGCAAATGTTGTGAAGGAGTTCTGCGCCAATGTGATTTATTCTGATGACGGAATCATTCAAGTGCATGGATTTCCTGTTGAGTTTACTACCGCCCGCATCAACACCTTTTATAAATTTCCAGACTCTTATAGCTTCCAATATGAATCCTTTATTACGATGGAAGGCCCCCTTAATGATGTGATCAAGTTTCTCACTGATCGGAAAAGAACATGGAAGATAAAGCAGCGAGAACGGGTAAATTTTTCTGCTTCCATGTTGAATGCCACCTCTATGGCGAGACACTATTTTATTTCCTCTACTTTGTTACCTACCTATCACCAAAGTGAGGTAAGTAGAGATAGATCTATTATAAATTTTTGTATTCAGAATAGTAGAACTATAAATGTAGGGAGAATAACTCTTACAAATATATTGACTAAGGCGAGGAGTGAGACTAATTGAGGTTTATGAAATCCTGGAGTTATTTATGCAATTTGTAAACTTTCTGGAGTAGAATTTGGAGATGAAGAATGGGTTTATCGAATGAAACCCATTAGTAAAGCTAATTGGAATACTTATGAATCCCATGAGAAGTGGAGAACTGGGAGTATAAGTCAAGAACCTTCTACTAGTAGAGATGTTCCCTCTACAAGTTATGACCTTCCACCTTCAAGTTCCCCTACCCTCTCTGATTTGATGAATGAGTTGACCTTATAGCGGAAGAGCATAGAATTGATAAGTGAAAGGATTGAAGATTTAGAACGTCGACACGATTATGATAGTGAGTTCCTTCAGAGGCATTCAAATTTTCAGGTAGCTTATTACGAAGCTCAGGCCCGACACTACAGAGGTCTGCCTGATGTTACTTTTCTTGAGTGCCTCCGATATACTCAGTATCAACCCAATCCACCTATTGATCAAGGCGACAAAGACATAGCATGGGATTTTGATATTGAATGAAATTGATGTACTTATATTTGTATTTTTATTTTTGTGATCTTTCGTAATAGAAATGGATGTTTGTGTATTTGGACATCCATTTTTATTATTCTGTGTACTTGAATAATTTAAATTTTTGTTATAAAGTTAATATTATAGTTAAATGTGCATGTGTAGTTTAATAGATGTTGAGTTGTATTGTGGATTGTAATGTAATGTAATTTTTATTTTGCATTTTAATTTTAATTGTTTAGTATTGTGGTTGTGTTAGGAAATATTGTGCTTGTTTTAGTGTTCTACTTATTTCAAAATTTCATTACCCAGAAATTCTTCTAAGGATTTATATTTATAGAAAGCTCTCAATATTACAGACCAGGTGAAGTAAAAATTTGAGAAGGCCTGCAAAAATTTCAGAATGATGAAAGTGCCTACAATACTGAGGTATGATTTATATTTATAGTTTTTTTTTCCATCTGTATTATTTCATATTTAAAAATTTAAGTTTGGGGGGGAAGAAAAGGATTAACTATTAGATGTCCTCTATTTCAATATTTTAAAAATTATTTATATGATTTTATGTAGTGGTTTAATTCACGCAACTATATTTTATAGTTATTTAAATATTATGGTAGATTTAAGGAAATATTTTTGTAATGAAAATTAATTTTATAACTTAAGATATTTAGTATAAGAGAATAAGATTATAGTTAACTATTTAAAGTAAAGGAAACTATATCTTGAAGTATTTAGAATCTGGAAATTCATTTGAGAAGAAAAGATTGGGGCTCAATGATGTAAAAACTATGAAATATTTATACGATAAAGGAATGCTTTGAGTTTCAAATTTAGGGAAACAAAAGTGAAGTTCAAAATCATTAAAGGCTATCCAGACATAGTAATCCCACTTGAAAAATGAAAAAGAAAGGATTGAAAAAAATCCCTAAAAACAAAAGAAAAATATATAGGATTGAAATCAATACAAATGAAAAAGAGAAAAGAAAGAAAAAAATTACGAAAGTGAGGAGAAGCTTGACGATATGCCTAATCAAAAATTGGCTTCACTGGACCAACCTAAAGGGAAAACCTAATACATTCCTGAACTTATATTTATGCATTGGATCTTTTACTAGTAGTGTTCACATGAAGTTCCTATCATTTCAACATTCTAAGTGACTTAATATTGCAACATATAGTCTTTCTTGAAAAGAAGAGAAGACTAGAACTCTTAAACTTGATAACTAGATAATCTTGTGGCTACAAAGTTAATTCATTTACATGAATTTTTTCTGAAAATCTCACTATGATATTTATTTAAGTCAAACTTATAGTATTTCTGAATTAAAACTTTACTGCAGTAGATCATAACTTTTATATAGTACTAAAATTACTTGAGGACAAGTAATAGTTAAGTTTGGGGGACTTGGACCAAAGAAAATATGATAAGATTTTCATGCATATTTTATATTATTTTTAATGATATTGCACTTTTAAGAAAGGTATTTTTGATGTTTTGTTTCAGTAATGATGAACTAGGGTCATTGGAGCAAAAAGATGCAAAAAGGAGGGAATTTGGAGTGAAAAGGTGGAGATTTGAACTAGGTCACCGACGACGCCCTCGACCCCGCCGACGACTAGTTTTTCTCGAGGCTACAGGACAAAACTCTTCAGAAGTTCACCGACTGCGCCCTTAAGTCTGCTGACGGCGAGCTCAGCGGTTATGCCTACTCATGCTTTGGATATGGCCAAATTTTGAAGGGATGCTTAGGCAACTCTTGGGAAAGCTCATCCATAACTTTAAAAAACTATTTTAGCCAGGAAGTGGGAGAGAGTCTAGGAAGTGCTAGAGAGAGTTCCTTGAGGTTAAAAAGGTTCCAATATTGTGAGGAATCCTTCGAGAGATTGTAAGAGCGGAGGGAACGTGAGAGATTTCTTCCTCCTTGATGCTTCGAAGAAGAATTATGTGTGTTGTAAAAAAAGGAAGAGATTCAAAGGAACTTCGAGGAGTGTACTTGAGGAGAAATTAGAGGTAAGTTATTTACTTGTTGTAGTTTGTATGAATTTGATTTTATATATGAATTTTGAGTTTTGTTGTGTTTTCCTCATGAGATCTGAGTAGTTTTCTCTGTCTTTCTCCTTGTCTTGAGATTTGTGAAATGGTGATTTGAATTGGTGAAGCCATAAAAATGTTTAAGAAATTGTTATGATCTTTTCACTTCGATCTTAATTTACTTTCAATCTGGCCAGTTGATTTGTTAAAATATGTTGAGTTTTACAACTAAAGTGAAGATTACATCAAAGATTCACGGAGGTCAAAGCCCTTAGAAGTAGTGTGCAAATAAATAGGGAAATAATATTATTGGGCGTAGAATTGGAGATTTTAGAGTGATATACTAAAATCCCCAATTCGCTCCTATAGTTTGGGTGTTGAAGTGTAGATGTCAGCCCTATGGTGAGGGGAACGTGGGAGCTCCGAAGTGAGAGCCGATATCCTCCCAGCCTAGCCGCAGATTCAGTAAACAAGAATAGGATTAGTGAATGTTCTTTATGCCTGGACCAAAGAGTAAAGAATAGGTATGCTCCTATTTGGCATAATATAAATTAAATTAATTCACTTTATCCATTCACTATAATTTCTTCACAAGGATAATGCCGCTTTCCTATATATTGAATATCACAGTTAAACCCTCATTAGTATCATTAGTTATTTAATAGTTATAAAAATTACATATTTATTTCCATTGCCTATTAGTGACAGTAAGTAAGTTGAACTTTTTTGTTGTAATTAAAGTACTATTTTTCTAAAATCTTAGTTTGAAGTTCTAAACTACTCCCTGTGGGATCGATATCTAGGACTCCATTAGAGCCCTATATTACTTGAGCAATACGTATACTTGTGTTGATAAGTGTGACTTTACAATTGTTGAATATTTATTACGTTCATATTTATCTTATATTTTAAGCATATAAAAAGTAGTTGTCACTCTATCCCTTAGTGGGAAAGGGAAAAGCCTTAATCTAACAACATCGTCTGACATGCCATTATTACAAAATGTATCATAAGGTTCTAGAAAACTTCATAAGTGTAAATAGGAATCCTCCGAAGGAGTTTCCCTAAACTGATTGTTCTACACCAGTTGGATAATCTTAGGATTTAGTTCAAATGTGTCAGCTTCTATGATAAGGTTTTGTATACTTAAGTGAATTTAAACTATCATAGGATATACATAATCCCTCAAAGTTTTATGATGATTTTCTAAGTTATTACCTTGAATGTTTTCCATTTCCATTTCTAGTTTTTCACATCCTTTCTATTTTTTTTATTTTTTTTCTTTTTTCTAACTTTGGATCATAAGACACAGGTCCTGCAGATCCTTTATTTCGCATACGCAACACAACAAACAATACATTAAAAATTAAACAAACAATACATTAAAAATTAAACAAACAAAATTAAAAATATATTCAATACAACAAAACATTTTCACGAACATCTTATTTTTCACACAAACAATTTTTTTCTCACAACACTTTTTCATACATAAAAAACTTTTCACACAAAAACGATTTTTATGACACTACAATTTTTCCATGTTTAAGCCTTATTACTTTAACAAAAATTCTCCCAAAGTTCTTGCCGAAGCTTCCCCACAACGACGCCAAAAACTTGAAGCAACTTTTTTATATGCTATGCTTCATGAAGTTGACACCACTACTTAAACATTTTAATCCCCGACAATGGCACCAAAAACTTGATGCGAATTTTTTATATGCTATGCTTCATGAAGTTGACACCACTACCTAAACATTTTAATCCCCAACAATGGCACCAAAAACTTGATGCGACTTTTTTATATGCTATGCTTCATGAAGTTGACACCACTAGTTGAAGATTTTAATCTCTCACAACGGAGCCAAAAACTTGATGCGGACTTTTTTTTTTATTAATTTTATATATTCTATATAGTCACAATGATATAAACGCAAGTATATGTATCACTCAAGTAATACAGGGATCTAATGGAGACCCATTTATCAATCCCACAGGGAAGCGAGGTAAGAGGTCCTTAGTCAAATTTCTAGTATACTACTATCAGGACTTAGATTGGAATGTTGATTAAAATGATGTTTTATCTAGTAACTACTCCTAAATGCAAATGTCAAATGTAATGATAATAACTATTCCTAAATGCAAATGTTAATTCTAAAGATAACCCCTTTTTGGATATATTGGTTTGGAGAATTTAGAGATGTTAAAAATTACTATTCTTATGTAGTGAATTGGATAATGTAAAGGAATGAGATGCATTAAACATTGTATGTGTTAAATAGGAGCAATCCTTTTCTACATTTCACCTAGGATTAGTCCCTAAGTCTGTGGTTAGGCTGGGAGGATACTTGCTCTCACTCCAGAGCTCTCACTTCCCTTCACCTGAAAGCTAACTCTCTCTTTAGTTTCCATACACTAGGACCAAATTGGGGATTTTAGTCAGTCACCCTAAAATCTCCAATTCTACGTCCATCAAAGTATATTTCACTGCTAATTTACATCCAACCCCCATGAACTTCACAATCCATTGAATTTGAATGTGGTTCCACTTCGTTGAGAATTAAACCGCCCTCTCATGTCTTAATGGAATTACAACAAATTTTAACACTGCAACAGACCTTTATTGTAATGTTAATGAAGTGCAAGTTAAAACCATCACATTTATAGTTAAAACTTCTTCTAACATGCATCCTAAAATCCTAAACATGAATCCTACTCATTGCAAAAGAAAAGTAAAAGGAAAATAATGACATAATTCTCTCATGCCACTATTTTCTAATAATAAGATAGTATAAAAAAAATGCATCACAAAACATGAAGAAAACACAACGGAATACTTCATTTCATCTAAGAAAATCAACTAATTAAGTGTTTAGAAAATCATAAGATAATGAAGAACACAATACTTAGCATTTTCGCCTTGAAAGAAAGATGAAAATCTCTCTCACAAAGTCCCCCGCTGATCCATGCAATGCTAGAACATTCCCTTACTGATTCTCTCAAAATCCCCTCACCAATCTCTCCAAAAAGGTAGAAATCAACATTTCTACTCCTATTCTAAGATCTCTATACATTCTCCTCAATTTTCTACTCACACACACCACTTTTTTTGACATAAAAGCACTCTACTATAGTGTAGGGACGAATTTCCCATAAGAAGCCTCAAACAACCTTCCAAAAAGCATCCAAATACAATGAATCTTCTAGAAATTCATCAAAAATTGAACCCGAACTGTCTTGTGTGTTGTCGACGCAGTTTTGGGCACAATCGGTGCTATTTTCACGTTGCTCTCTGCACTCTAGCATTATCGGTGTCGGTTCTGGCGCCATCGGTGCCCACCCTGCGCAGCTCCACCATTTTTCTTTGTTTGGCCTTGTTTTAGCTACGTTTCACCCCGTTTTAGTAGCACTGTTTTCGTAACATATAGACCTACAAAATAAGCAAAAAAATCCTACCTTTAAAGTGTAATTTCTTCGAAATATCTGAGAAGTATAAAAGAGATTAAGCATAGAAAGACATATCGAAATGTGCTAAGATAAAATTTTCTTTCTTATTCATTTTTTGCTACAAATTGCACCATTTTTGCTTATTTTTCTCTAAAACTCCATTTCCTATACCTGAAACAAAAAATATACAAAATACCTTCCTTGAAAGTGCAATATCATTGAAAATCACCAAATATAGGCATTAAAAGCATATGAAAAATTGGACCTTTTTTAGGTGTATTAGCTAGATAACTCATGGCATACCTTGTTGCCTATGTTCGACTGATCGAGGACTATCTTAGCCCACTAATAGAAGACAAACATGTGTGATAGAAAAAATAAGAAGGTTTATGATTCTTCAACCAATTAGCTAGAGCCCAACCTGCAAATCAGCCTACAATTCTCGGTCGACTGTCAGCAACAGACCGATCGATCGTCTTGACCCGACCACCTGCAACATCCACACATAAACTGCTACCAAAAGTATAGGTTGCCCGAAATCTGGAAGGAAAGATCGATCAACAACATCTTAATAAACAAAAGGAGAAATATGTGGGATGTAGAATCCAGGAACACCAAAAGTTGCTAAAAGTGGCCACAAAATATGTGACTGAAATATCCTACAACACCGTCATTAAACTGGGGGTCGAAATGTAAGTTCTATCTTAGTGACCCTCTATTTTCTATAAATAAAGGGTCCAACACTTTTAAAAGGGCTTTTTGTCACTCGAAGCTAGACTCACACTTCAGAGGGAGCTCATTCCTCCTCCCCATCTCTGTAATGTCTCTAAAATTGTTAAAAAAATGCATCATAAAGCCCTAAAATGCCCCAATTTGCCCTTATGGGGCAAGTTTTTGTGTGATCTATTAATCTATCCTCTCTAGTCCCACCACTCTGATCCCGACTCATAGGACAACTTTGGATTCAATAGTTACAATTGACATTAAGTACAGGTTGCCCATTAGAATCAAAGGAGTATTTGGGTGGGCAAACTATCAATCCAAGCATAATGAGTCAAATTCGTTGGTTATAAAGAGATTGAGTATTGGTGAAGACTAAATTGGATGGTTGATTGTGACAATATTTTGAGCAAATAGGCTGAATGCCTTTTCCTTTGCTTTCATTCCAGTAAATAGTTGTTTGTACTATCTAGTTTAGGTACATAATATTAAGTATAATCTAATTTAAGTAACTTAATTAATACATAATCATAATCTAAATATTCAGCTAAAAAGGAGAGAATTCGTGTAAATATAATATTTCCTTCTTTGCATTATTGCAAAGAAGGAAACACTTTTTTATGATTTCTTTTATTCCTGATTGACATCGCCCTTCAAATTGATGTTGGCTGGTCAAGAAGCATCAATTTGTTGACAAGAAACTGATGACGCTCTCGAGAAAGAGCGTTAGTAAACATATGAGCCGTTTGAAGATCAGAAGTGATATGAGGAAGAGATTTAACACCCTCTTCACAGGCTTCTCGAATGGAATGATAGTCCACTTCAATGTGTTTTGTGCGTTTATGAAAAATGGGATTAGCAGCAATCTGGATTGCACTAGTATTATCTGCATGAAGAGAAGTAGACTCCAGCTGAGGAAAACCAAGCTTAACCAGCACGCCACGAAGCCAAATGATTTCAGAACAAGCAGTCCAATCAACATCACTATAGGCTGTTAAGGTTATAGGAGACTGCAGAAAAGAACAAACCACGATACGTCGAACTGCAGCTAAATGAAAATGTGTAGGGGCTTGCATAAATTGACTAACTTGTTGCACAACAAATGAAATATCGGGATGCGTAATAGTAAGATAATTGAGACTGCCGATCAGTTGTTTATATAAAGATGGTTCAGATAGAAACTCACCATCATTCTGTTGATATTTGACATTTACGTCCAAAGGGGTAATGTCTTGCTTTTTCCTCGTTTACAAATAGAACAATCAACTATTAAATTCTTATCTGTATAAAAAACACCACTTTTATGTAAATGCTTCAACACCATATTATTTGGATGACTTAGTCTTTTATGCCAGATGTCTGTCTTATTCTCAACAACTGAAGATGCTAATGAAATATTCTGAGGAACAGCAAATTGTAATGGAAATAGTCTGTCCACTTTAGGCCCCTTCGCTATCACCTTCCCCGATACATGATCCTGCACAATACAACCATCACGAGAAAAATGTACTTCACAGTTATTATCCACAATTTGACCAACAGAGAGTAAGTTAGTAGATAATTTAGGAGAAACCAAAACATGTTTGAAGGATGAGTTAATATCACCAACTGTTGTAATTGGAATATTATTTCCATTAGCAACCTGAATATGTTGAGTACCAGTGTACGGTCGTTGGTTATTCAAAAGCTCAGCTGTGCTAGTCATATGATTTCTGGCACCTGAATCAACAAACCAAGGAGAAGTAACTGAAGAAATAGTTTTACCTTTCCCTTGAAGGCTGAGAGCAGAAAATGCAGAGAGAATCATCTGTTGAACCATATAGGGTGTGACAGTTGATTGATTTTTGTCAGCAACAATAGAAGTCGAGGCAGGATTGTCAGATACCGTGGCATGAAGTGCTTGAGGTTTGCAATTTTGGGGTCGTGTTGGGCACTCCGTAAGAGTATGTCCCTTTTGATTGCAATAATTACATACTTTATTTTCACAATTTCGTGCAATATGGCCAAATTTCTTGCAGCTGTAACACTGTACTGGCCCCTTCCCTTTGGTCTTAGCAACATATGCAACATTAATTCTTTATGATGATCCACGTGTTGTACTGTTAGTAGTTTGTGTTGCTAATATTTATTCTTCACGCGGTAATTGCCCGAAACAAACATCCAAACATGGAACCGGATCTCTATTCAACAACCCAGCTTGAGCAGTTTCAAATTCAGGTCTCAGTTTCTTTAAGAACTGATCACGACGACTTTTTTCATGAATGGCTTGAAGACTAGCTAAGTTCTCCTTTGACACTTTAGCATAGATAATACCAGTATATTCGCTCCATAAATTTAAAAAACCAGAATAATATTGATCGATTGAAAGATTACCCTGACTATAATCACTTATTTCAAATTCCAATTGGAAGCGTTTTGCAGAATTATCTTGATTATAAACGCGCTTCAAGTATTCTCACATCTCTTTAGCTGTGTCAAAGGATCGTAAATTGTTCACCATATATGCCTCAAAAGATCCCAAAATCGAGGAAACAAACCGTGCAACCTTTGCTTCCCATTGACCAAGATCTTTCTTCTCAGTAGTGGTTGGGGTAGATCCATCAATATGAACACAAAGCTCCTCTTTTAAGAACATTCTGAGTTGAAATTCCCATGCGGAATAATTCTTTCCCGTAAATTTGATAACTAAGACTTCAGAAGACATTTTAAAATAAATAAATTTCAAATCCAAAGGCTAGCTTGACGATCGATCGAACGATCGGGAGAGATCGAGGCACGGTAGATACGAAGAACTTCAGGCGAGGCACGACAGATGTGAAGACTGCGGAGTGGATGCAGGATGCGAAGATCGGAGAGAATGACATATGTGAAGATCGCAAATGGCAGATGACGAAAAGCGAAGATGCCACATTAGAGGAACGAGAGGGAGCGAACCTCAGATGCGAATGACAGATGCGACGATCGGAGCGAAAGACAGATCGCGGCAGATGACAAAAGTTCCTCGGTGACCGGCAGGTATCGCGTTGATGAGCGAGTGGAGATGTCTGAAGATGCCACACCAGAGGAGAAGTACAGAGATGTCCGCACCAGAGCGCTCGGGGATTTCCAGAGATGTCGCACCAGTCATAAACTCAGCACCAGAGGTCCGATCGAAGGCGATCGACTTGAAGCAGCTGTAGAAGTCGAACAAAGCGAACGAAGATGCCGCAGAACTCAAAGACAAGAACAACCTCTCCATTGAGGAAGCAGTCAAAGTCGAAGATGTCGGACATAGATAACAAAATCTAAAATTTTAAGGGTTCAGGCTCTGATACCATGACAATACGTTGAGCAAATTAGCTGAATGCCTTCTCCTTTGCTTTTATTTCAGTAAATATTAGTTTGTACAATCTATTTTAGGTACATAATATTCAGTATAATCTAATTTAAGTAATTTGATTAATACATTTTCATAATCTAAATATTCCGCTAGAAAGAAGAGAATCAGTGCAAATATAATATTTCATTCTTTGCATTATTGTGAAGAATGACACTCTTTATTATAATTTCTTTATTCCTGATTGATAGATTGCAGATAGTGTAACTGTAGCAATAGTTTTGATGTTGGCCATGACGAATTTAAGGGAAGGTGGGATAGTGAGGATGACAACTTAGATGAACAGGGAATTCTCAACTCCATTGGTTTGTGCTGTATAAAAAGAATCACCCCAAATATGGCTACTGAACTCATTTCATTATGATTTTTTATTCATGTTTGATCTAAAACTGTTATTAATCGATTGATACCTAAGTTTTCAGTCAATTTATTTGGTTGGATCATTTTTTTAATTCCTTGCGTTAAGACTGAAAGAATCGGAAAACGCAGCGTAATTTTCATCCAAGCCAACCATCTCAGGGCATTAAATATCCGGCATGGTGATTTTACGCCAACTACTTTTAACGTCGAAAATTGCGTTGATCGGTTGAACGGGACGTAGATGCATTTACACCGTCCTTTTATATGAGGCGGATATCAATGTTGTGCGCCGGATCTCTCACGTCACGTCGGACATTAAACGGCGAGGCCCGATGGGCCCCTTAAAATGGCCACATTTCATCATATTATCAGTAAATACAGTAAATTTCAGCGGGGTCCACGAAATAGACGGTGATGGAGCACTCGGCTTCGTACACGTCTAGTCATTCAGATATTATATAACAGATTTGTCCGATTTTCATAGCATTCATTTCAATGAATACCAATAAATACAGAGTGTTATTAAGATTATATTGAAGCAAAATGTTTATATATATATATATATATATATATATATATATATATATATATATATATTTTTTAAACTAATTTCGGAGAAATTTATTTTCATCAAAAATAAAAAAAATGAGGTAGCGACCAATAAATGCAACATCATCTAAACAACTCACGCAAAAATAAAAAACTAAAGAACCGAAGAACAGGTACAATTCATACAATAAAAACCTCAAATGTCATTTTCAATATAAATATAAGAAATTTCTAAACAATCACCCTTGATCACAATTAGTTGGAGTATCAGACGCAACAAGAACTAAAATCCAAAACAAGTATTTTCTTGTAAAATTACGATACACCCCACCAATACTATCATGTAATAATTTCCCACTGCCATCAATATGAAATTTTAAACTGCCTCTCAATGGTTTCTTCCATTAAATCAAATTAGTCACAGGTTTACAATAATATGGAATCACAACATTAAATATATCAAACATTTTTATCACATCTAATTCCAAAAGTTTTTTCATATATTGAATTTAAGCATTTGGTAAATATAATTTCTAGTAAAAGTAAAACATGAAAGCCGAGAAATTAAAATACATTTATGTTTAGAATCATTTTTGGCAAATCAAAGAAACCTGCAAACAACAATTAGAATAGATGAAAAGATCATAACTCCACCAAATTGCTTTCAAAAGTTAAAAAAACCATCAATCGAAAAATTCTTTGCGTCATTTATCTTCTTATCACAAAAGATAAAAACATTAGACCAAACCTCATAAAAATAAGAGCAGCTAATGAAATTGTGTTCCAAATTTTCTTCATTTTGATTGCAAAGATAACACCTATAAGGGATTTTTAAATCCTTCATTTTAAGAATATTAACACTTGGAAGAATTTGGTGAATAAGGCTCCAACAAAAAAATTAATGAGAAGGCTTTATAAAAGAATTTCGACGGGCTAAATCCAAACCATTAGAAATCGATAAAAAACTTAGCAAAAATGTTAGAAAATTAATTACTAACTTGACTTTTCATATTGACTTTATCAATAATATTAGTAATAGGAATTTTAACAATTAAAGTAGCCTGCTCTTGGCCAACCAACCTGCAAAGCAGATGCAAGTCCCAATTATCATTAATCCAACAACTATTAACAGTAATATTTACATCAGAAGGGCCCAAATAGTAATTAGCTAAAGGAGCCTCCCCTAACTCCAATCATACAAAACGCTACAATCACCTTTACCAATATCCCAACATAAGAAATCTTCAAAAATTCTGGCAACTTTAATCATTTCTTTTCAAATAAAGGAGTCCGTAGGATTTGAAGTAGTAGAAAGAGAGTTAGACTTGCCATAGTATTTATTCCTCATCAACGAGGACCAACCACAAATACCATTCCTAAACTGAAACCACAATTTCATAAGACTAATTTCTTAGATTCAGAAATACTTCTAAATCCCATTCCTTTTGAATGATTTGGTTTACATATTTTCCTCAAACTCATAAAGTGGATTTTGGAATCCTTAACAGCCCAAAGGAATTTATTAAAATTATTCTCAATTTTTTAAATCAAAATATAAGTAATTTTCATAAAAAATTGAAGTATAAAGAGGTAAAGAGCTAAGAATACTTTTTAAGTAAAGTTACTCTAAATCCAAAAGAAAGAAGAAAACTATCCTACAACATAATTCCCTTATTAATTTTCTTAGTATAATTATTAAATAAATGAGTTTTTCTCTCACCTTTATCTAGGTTGAAGCCTAAATAAGTAAAAGGCATATTTCTTTTATTGCACATGGTAAAATCATGAATCCAATTTTTCAACATATTTGATATATTTTTAAAATAGCAAAAGAAACATTTATTCACATTAAAAGATAAACCAAAAACATTTTGAAAATGTTCAAGACCAGTCCAAAGCCTCTTAGTGGGTCCCTTATTAGCATTAGTAAAGATTACTAAATCATCAACAAAAGCAAGATGTGAAATCACAAAATTCCTCTTAATAACATAATACATACTAAGATAATTCCTCTTAATAACATAACACATACTAAGATAATTAGAGAATAACTTGTTAAGATGTCTAGACAAATAATCAAAAGTAAAAATGAAAACATTCAAAGATAAAAAAAATCACCTTGTTTGATCCCATTAGAAGAAGTAAAAAAGCTATAGAATCACCTTATTTTATTCCATAGGATAGCTTTAGAAGCCACTGAGGTTCTCCTTAGAATCTATGACAACCTCTAGTTTATCTCCCTTTGAATTCCTAAAATCAATGTTCCAAATTTCAGCCATCTCTACTTGGCACCTCTTTTTCTGATCTTTGAAAAGCCCTATCCTTTTGAATTCTTTGAAAAAAATAATTCCTAATCTAAATCAAGAGTTTTCTTAGGTGACTTTGGTTATCTAAGTGTAATTTACTATAGGGGCTTGCCCTTGTAAGAAATTTTAAGAACCCAGTTTAATATAAACCCTGTATAATTCTATATATCAGTAAAAAGTCAACATAACAAAGGATTTTTTGTAGACTAAAATGGATATCACAAATTCTTTAGTTTATTTAATTGAGCACCACTAGCAAGTAGTGTATCTATCATTCTACGTAGATATATTGGTTGTGGTGTTGTGCTCGATCATTTTAACTATTGCAGGTATGAGATCAGTTCAGTCTTGTATTTTCTAAAATTAAAATTTTTATTTTTTCTAAATTATATATGTATAAATTAAAGTTAAACATCTTTTAAAACCGGGCATTGGGATATCCATTCCTACGATCGACAATTTCTAATTTTGCGACCGACAAATTCTGTTGACTCCGTTGATGAATTATTTTCTCAGTCTATTATGATTATGAGTTTTTATCTTCTTACATCGGTAATGTGTCCATGCCCCTTATCGACCAGAATACCCTTCTTCTATTGGCATGCTTTGCTCATTTCTTTCTTTAAAAAATACAGTAAACACTTTTGAACTTTAAGGTCATCTGCTAAACCACCTTTAAACATAGAGGGTCAGGTCTGTCGACACTATTTTTGGTGTGGGGTTTGCCCGTAAGAAGCTGTCGGTCATTGGAATTGAAATCCCGTTGCCCGCTTCGAAAGGACGTTTTTTTAAACAAAATTTAGTTTTGAAAAAGATGAAGTCAAACTGACCTCATAATTTTCATAGTTTAGATGAAAGAGCGCTTTACCTCAAATCTTGTATCTATCCTAAAGGATGAAGACAAGAGATGAGGGTGAGGCTTGATCAAGTAAATTAAAGAAAGTTATGACATTCGTTTGGTCTGCGAAACTAATGTATTGGCCGACAAGTTCCCCTATTTAATATAAGAAATTAAATAGGGTTTATATTATGCTGGATTCGGGAAAAGCTTCCTAAAAGGGCAAGCCCCTATAGTTAATTACATCATAGATAATTGAAGTTACCTAAGAATACTCTCGATAAAAATAAAGAAAAATTACCTTCAAGGAGTTCAAATGGTAAGGACATTTCAAAGATATCGGACTAAGAAGTGTGAAGGGGATTGGTTCAAATTTGGAATATTTTATTTTGGAGTTCAAAGGAGGAAACACTAGAAGATGTCACGGATCCGAAGGAGAACTTCGGTGACTTCCCAAGCTATCCTATTATTTGGCTTCAATTTATGAGAAATCATTTAGATGTTTCATCCTGCAATTTTTTTTTATTTATTAGGATTTACATTTGTGTGAAGCAATCAGCATAAGTAGCCTTGAAGATGTGAGGATTTAGGTCATGACGAATGACAACCTCAGAATTCTAAGGCGGGTTAGGGCTTAGATTGTACAACAGGATTGTACAAATGCCTAAAAGATGTGTTTGAGGATTTATGTACAACCTTGATATCCTATAGCTTTGTTGTTTAAAGCTAAGGAAGGGATGTATTAGTGTAGATCCTCTTGCTGTTGAAGATGGTCGGGCTACCCACCATGTAAGCTCCAAGCTCCTCGTTGCAGCAGAGTTCAAGTTTTTTAGGTCATTTGGTTATAATGTCAAATCAGGTGACCCTATGGTTAAAGTTCTTTAAATTTTATTATGGGCATATTAAAGTTGATTAAAGCGACACCGGTCAAGATCCCACGGTTCCATCATCCCGACACCACTATTTTATATTGGAATTACTTAGTCCAAATGAATTTACTAAACTCAACTTAATGAGTTCCATAATTTCATTTAGACCGTGGAAAACCTCGTTAGCAACCGTAGGTTACCTCCTCCGAGGGTTCCCGATCTTCCAATAGAGACGTTTTAATTTAGTTGAAGTTGTATTTTTTGTGATGTTTTTTATTAAGTTTTGAGTTGTCTTATATTTTTGAAATGTTGTGAGGGTGATTTATGCAATTTTATATTTTCTATGCAGTTATGTAAATACAAGCATAAATAAAAGTGCAGTAGGAAAGTACAAGAAAGACTTTAAAACGCTGTAAACTGTAAAAGTGTAATTGGCGAGTTCTCTCATTTCACCACTCGTAACTCAAAATGCATGGCATAGCAGTTTATGTTTATAGAGCTGGAAAAGTAAAGTTTTGGAAACCTTCCTAACTCTTGTTGTGTTTTGAGGGTCCTTAAATTTTAAGGATAATATTATTAATTAAAACATATTAAGTTTAATAGATCTCAAAGGTATTCACCAGGATAAGAGTAGGGAGCAGGTCCATACAACCTTCTTAATGTCTGGTAAAAGGCCTTGGATCCATTTAAACTTTATTATGCTGCTTAATAATTCATCCTAAGAACAACCTAATGCTCAGTGAACATTGATGTCTTGATTATTACCAAGAATAAGGTAAATGTCATTTACCTTTCAATTTGAAAATTATGTGGGTGAAGACCCTTTAGGAGAAAAATTAGTGTTATTAAAAATTCTTATCCAAATTTTAGTCCTAATTGGACTTGTAGTCTTTTAAAAGAGTTTGATTGGGTTGATTTTTCAAATCCTCTTTTAACAAGTGGATTTCAACTTAAGTTCACCACTAAGTCCTTAAGATCTAAGTGAATGTATTAAGTGTGTGTATTGATTTTAAAAAGATTTAAAACTTTAAGTGATCATTATCAAGATCATTTAAACATCATTTTGATTATCAAATAAGGGTGTGAAATCATTGATTTCCAAAGTTATACCCCTAAATTCAAAAGTCATTTTATGCTACTGAAGTTTCCAAAATTTTGATAATTATGGCAATTATTCTTTTATCTTGTAATTTGGCAAAGTAAAGTGGGTTTCTACCAATTAAACCTATTTTTTTGTCAAAATTATCAAATGAGTTAATTAAGATTATAAATTACCCATTTCCCATTTTGATTAAGCCTAAATGTTCATTAAGGCTTAAATATCCAAAATTACAATTTTGTCCCTAAGGGTCCAAATTTTCATAATTTGTCAAATTAAAGTCAAACGACTTTGGGATTTTTATGTAACCCTACTGATAGGTCAATTAAGACATGAGAGGAGAAAATGTGAATTTTCACAATTTAATTCATATAATTATTTTCATGCAAAAATATGCATCTTCGAAGAAAATTCCAAAAGATGATCAGGACAATTCCTAATCACTTGAAATTTTCACGTAAGCTAGCCCTAGATCAAAAAGTCATTTGGCCAAAATTTCATAAATATTAGAATTTTCTGTGATTTATTAAAATTAATTGACGTTTTGGGGACTTTAATAAAAATTAAATATTTTAAGTGTTGAAAAATAGATTTTTTTTATTTTTGGAAAATCTCTGTGAGGTTAGAGAACCCAAAGAAATTTATTTTGTGTTTTTTTTATTTTTATTTGATTTGTTTTAGAATTATTTTGTGAAAATTCCATTTTTAAACCTTAAAAAATTAATTTAAGGTTCAAAAATAGATATCTTTATTTTTGAATTCAAGAAAAATATTCTATTTTTTTCTAAGTGTTTAGGAAGTTATTTATAATATTTTTATGATCTTTGTGATTTTTGTAATTTTTAATATTTTTTTTATTTATTAAAATAATTAAAAAAAAGGA
>NEWO01000063.1:828768-840648 GCA_003013225.1 Phalaenopsis aphrodite
GAGAAAATTGAGATTATCGGATCAATTATGAATCAGAAGTATTGAACTGATTCAAAGTAAAAATTGAAATTATTGGATCAATTATGAATCAGAAGTATTGAACTGATTCAAAGTAAAAATTGAAATTATCAGATCAATTTTAAAAAGTTATGAATCAGAAGTATCGAACTGATTCGATGTGAAAATTAAAATTATCGGATGAATTATGAATCAGAAGTATTGAACTGATTCAAAGTAATAATTGAAATTATTGGATCAATTATGAATCAGAAATATTGAACTGATTCAAATTAAAAATTGAAATTATCAGATCAATTTTGAAAAGTTGTGAATCAGAAGTATGGAACTGATTCGATGTGAAAATTGAAATTATCGGATCAATTTTGAAAAGTTATGAATCAGAAGTATCAAACTGATTCAATAAAAAAATTGAAATTATTGGATCAATTTTTTTTTAAAAGTAGTAAATCAGAGTTATCAGACTGATTTAAAATACCCTGTGTTTCAGAAAACGTAATGTGTAGAAATTTATGTTATTTTGAAAAAGATTTGCAAGATTTATTTGCAAGTATCATATAGAGTTTGTGACTCATTATTGATTTATACAGTCATTTTTACAATATATCATGTATATATCTCAAAGATGGAAAGTACATTATGCTATACGCATAACTAGTACATCTATGAGTACATAATATAAAGTACAAAACAAGCTGTCTTCATATATTTATACATCTGCATGCCTGCCAATAGAAGATCTTCTCGCAAACTGTGTTATGAGTTACTAAAGAAGCTGACCTTCTAAGCTGTTGTTTTGGGATGGCCTAGTGGTGCAACGAGTTTATAACTCATATGGTTGCAACACTTCAAGTTCCAGATCTGGTTGAAATCCGTATGGAGTTTTGTCATCACTCATCCTTCTGAAAGTTATCGACACTCGACGGTGTCGGACTCCCGGAATGCAATGTTTCGCTATATCGGCTCCATTTCCTTTCAGAATTAGAACGGCCCCTCTTGGTAAAGAAATTTCGACAGATCCTCGGAATTCACCTGGACCGATTATCTCTATATCTATACCGAACAGTATCCTGCCCTCTGATATGAGGGAGACCGTACCAAACGGACGAACAAAATTGTAATGGTCAATATGCGGAGGGATACAATCCCTTTCTTCATAGATATTAATTATGCAACTATTGGGGATGCAATATGATGGAATTATGCCCCATTGGACCATCCGTGTGATCATCCATCTTATCATGGGTGGCATTGGCTCCACCTGCACATGTTGTAAAATTCCTAGAAGATTTCCTTGTCGATCTATCTTATAATTGCAACAGCAGCCGCATTGTATCGTAATGCAACCCTTGCCTCTCATCCATTTTTTAGGTTTGGAATACGTTTTTCCGGATAGCAGTCCTGCTTTGCCTCTGATTCGGAGGTCGAACACATAATCAAGTACTTCTTGTTGCTCTGTAAGAGAAAAGACCTTTGTATATAATTTCAATCCCTCCAGAATATTAACATAGTCTCCATCGACTATTTCAAAATGTTCGAAAACATTGCAATTAACTTTATGTATTTTTGCAAGCTCGACTCTGCCTGAATATGCTGGATAACGGGCTTCATCATTTAACCGATTATTAATGATTGGTTGCCATGTTAATGGTGGTATTATTTCCACCGAATTATACGCCTCAATTTGAGTTGGTGCATGAAAACTGTCCCATGGATGATGATGAACTGTGTTTGTATCATCGATCGGCAAATCATCATATCTTATCAATTCATTGGCTGATGAGTCATCATCATAATTACCATATTGTCCCAGATGTAAGACATTGCAACCAATGCATTTTACAAAGGCTCCTGTAGAGTGTCATTGATCCAATGTTGCAGAATAGCAAGTGGAACAAACCAAACTAGAATTGGAGTGAATCCATGCTGGTGATGGTTCCGGACGCTGTACTGATTGTACTTCATCCTCTGTCAATGGCAGACTGTCAGAAGACTCCCTCATGTCGACATGTATCCTTCCGGGATTGCAAATAACTTTGCTTTTTCTTTCTGCGCTTTTGCAAGAGCTCTTTGTTTTCTCTGATCAGCATTTTTTCGCTGAGTCCTACGCAATGAGGCGAAAGGTATTTTCTGATTGTCGGCAACTGTCAAATTTCCTGCCGAAGTAGCTATCATGGAAGGCAAACGGCGGCTTGGCCCTTCCATTGGATCTTGTTCTTCAATAATTTCTTTCCCTTTTGAGGAGGAGAGAATCCTGGTGCTGAATTTGAGCAATGAGTGCAATCCCTCCTTTTCTTGTTCTCCAACAGCATCCATTAGTGGATTTTTGTATTCTACGTTGATATCATCAAATTTCATATCGAAGTTGATTATTCCACCTTGCGGTACATCTTCTTCGTTTAAAGCGATGTTTAAACCGTCTTTGAAGGCAAAGATTAGCCGCGGTCCTGACATCTCCTCCTTAAATTAACAGGGAGACATCAGTGAGCTGGAATTGTTTATGAACCAGAACAAAACATAGTTCAATTAACGTATATTTTATCTTGTTAATATATATGTAGAAAAGGACGGATGTAATATGCGATACTAAAAATTTTCATTAAATTTTGATATTGATTAAAAAAAAATTTTATCTGGTCATAGACTTTTTAGTACATATAAATAACCCCAGAACTATCTGAAGTTCACAAAAAATTTCATATGTACGCGGGAAACTAACAGCGACAAGCGTCGTCATGTCGCATAGTAGGCCTTTAGGTATTTTCCATTTATTGGAAGCATAGGCCTTTCCCCTCGAGAATTTATGAGTTGGTAAGCGACTCCAGCGTAGACCTTCTCAATGACAAATGGTCCCTCCCAAGTCGGCTTAAATTTTCCACCTATCTCCAGCGACGCAAGAATAGGTCTTTTGAGAACAAGGACCAGGTCACCAATCTTAAATGTCCTTGGGCGGACCAGTTTTTCATGAGCTCGTATCATCTTTGCTTGGTATAGCTCCAGATGTTGTTGTGCTTGTAGGCGTTTTCCTTCGAGACTTTCAAGTTCTTCAATTCTGAGCTTTGCATTTTCTTCAGTTGTAAGTTGGTTTGCAATGACGACTCTGAGAGACGACATCTGTATTTCTAATGGTAGTACGACCTCTGACCCGTACACAAGCATGTAAGGTGTACATTAAGTGGGAGTTCTGAACGTCATTCGGTAGGCCCACAGAGCTTCTAACAGTTTATTGTGCCAGTCTCATTTATTTTCATTGAGTATTTTTTTCAAAATTTGTACAAGTGTTTTGTTGAAGGCTTCAGCTAACCCATTTGCTTTCGGATAATAAATTATGGAGTATCTTCAATCTATCCCGTATTTTCGGACAAAGTTGTTGATTTTTGTGCTCTTGAAAGCTGCCCCGTTATCAGAGATAATTCATCGCGGTACACCAAAACGGTAAAAGACTTGGTCTTTGAAGAACAGTAGGACGTGCTGAGCTGTAACCTCTCATAGTGGAACTGTCTCTACCCATTTAGAGAAGTAGTATGTCGCTGCAAGTATTAATCTATGTCCTTTGGAGGATGGAGGATCTATCGGACCCACTATGTCCGTACCCCAAAACTCGAATGGCCACGAGGCAATAGTTGGGTGTAGCACATTCGGTGGTTGGTGTAAGACCACTCCATGTATCTGACACTGATGACATTTTTTCGCTGTATCCATGCAGTCAGACATTATTGTTGGCCAATAATATCCGAGTCTTTTGATTTTCATTTTCATCTTTGGTCCCGACTGGTGAGCACCACACAATCCGACATGTATTTCTTTGACAATATCCTGTGCCTCGGCTCTGCTCAAACACCGTAGCCACATTTGATCGAACGATCTCCTATAGAGAACACCATTTATGAGAGCATATGACAAAGCTCTCTTTCTAATCTGGTTTGCCTCGGACTTATCCTCTTGCAGCTTTCCAGTATGCAAATATTCCATCAATGGCTTCCGCCAGTCTTCGTTGATATTTACAATCACATTTATTGTGTCTTCTTCTTTTCCGAGTTTATGTAGGGTTTCCATGTCAATCTTGGATAGAACATGTTTGCCCTGTACTGTGGTTTCTATGGAATCCTCCGGGGGGCATGCCAATTCTTTAGCGAGTTTTGCTAGAGCGTCGGCATGCACATTATCTACCCGAAGAATCTAATAGAAAGTCACGTTGGGAATCCGCTCCAACAGTTTCATCGTGTACTGGTAATATTCTGACAGTCTGGGCTTCAAAATTCTGTATTGTCCAGCAATTTGTTGAATGATGAGTTGGGAGTCACCGTAGATGGTAATATCTTTTATGCCCATTAAGATTTCCAACTCTAATCCTGTAATTAAAGCTTCGTATTCTGCTTCATTATTGGTGTAAGGCTCTGTCAAGTGGTACGAGAATCTCAGCACACCCTTGTCTGGAGTGATGAAAATCAAACCAACTCCTGCTTTGCCTGGTATGATTGTGTCCGAGCCTTTGTCTTTTCTGGCTGAAGAAGCACCGTCGAAGTACATCTCCCAATGTTGTGCACTGGAGGAATCTGTTTGTAGAATTTGTTCGTCTGATAACTCGTCATTGAGTGGGGACCCAGCTGGTAACGGGTGTGCAACAAGAAAGTCTGCTAGTATCTATCCCTTGATAGCACGTAGGGGAACAAAAGTTATGTCGAATTGCAATAATATCATCGACCATCTTGCTAGACATCCAGAGAGTGTTGGTCGTGTCATTAAATATTGCAACGGATTAATTCTTGAAATCAGAGTTACCTTGTGAGAAAGCATGTAATGCCTAAGCTTATGGGCTGCAAAAATTAAAGCTAGACAAGGCTTCTCAATTGGTGGATACATTATCTCCATCGGTATTAGACGACGACTCAGGTAATATAGTGCATTTTCTTTGCCCTCGTTGTTAACTTGGGCTAGTAAAGCTCTGAGCGAGTAATCTAAAGCAGTGGTATAAAGTATCAAAGGTCTCCCTGGGATAGGGGCTGCCAAAATAGGAGGTGTCATTAAATATTATTTAACGTCCTCAAAAGACTGCTGGCATTTTTCTTCCCAAATAAATTTGGCATCCTTTTAAACCAATGCCGAGAAAGGCTGACACCTACCTGAGAGGTTAGAAATAAAGCGTCTCAGATATGTCAACTTCCCCTGAAAGGAACGTAATTATTTCAAAGTTTTAGGGGAAGGCATTTCTAAGATAGCTTTAATCTTCTCCGGGTCGATGTCGATTCCCCAATGACGAACAACAAATCCAAGGAACTTCCCAGAAGTGACACCAAATGCGCACTTTAGGGGATTCATCTTGAGATTATATTGTTGTAATCGTTAAAAAACGATCCTCAAATCGTACAAATGGTCTAATTTTTGTTTACTTTTGATGGCCAAATCATCCACGTAGCATTCTACTTCATTGTGAATGAGGTCATAAAAAATCCTTGTCATTGCTCGTTGGTATGTTGCTCCGGCGTTTTTCAAACCAAACGGCATTACTGTGTAGCAGAAAATTCCGATCGGTGTGCTGAAAGCTGTAAGTGCTGCATCTTCAGGAGCCATCTTTATTTGGTTGTATCCTGATAATCCGTCCATGAAGGAGAAGATTTCATGTGTTGAAGCAATATCCACCATCATTTCTGGTATTGGTAGTGGAAACTCATCTTTCGGACATGCTTTATTCAAGTCTCTGAAGTCGACACAGACTCGTATCTGTCCGTTTTTCTTTTTAACTGGAACAATATTAGCTATCCTTGTGGGATATTGTTCTTCTCGTTCGAAATTAGCTTTTATCAATTTCTTTACTTCGGCGATGACTTGCTGTTCAATTTTGAGGCGCATTCTTCTTGGGGCTTGTTTTATTGGGGTTATATCTTTGTCAACCCCGAGTTTATGAACTGCAACTTCTATTGACAATCCTGACATTTCATCATAACTCCAAGCAAAGCAATCTTTGAATTATGTTAACAATTCGACCAACTCTGAAGATTCTTCATCATTGAGTAGAGAACTTATAAATGTTGGTCGGGGATGTTCTTCAGTCCCGAGATTTACTTCTTTTAGTTCATCGATAGTTGATTTGATTTCTTACTCAAATTCTGGAGGAGCATCTTCCACTAGCTGATCGGTAGGACCATCCTCTATATTGAGGATATTCTCACCAAAAACAACCATGCAAAAATCCGAATCATTGACTGGTCCCACTGTACCAAATCCGAGACCCTCTTTCGATTTTGGAGTGCGATTTTTAGCATTCCATAATTTCTCAAAAAATTGTAGTTTGTCTTTTGACATTTGCTTAGGTAAATGTCCCTGTTGAATTAACTTTTGCACATAAGGTGAAAAATAACCAAAAGGTAATTCCATTAATTCATTAGGATCATCCAAATTTACATGATCTTTAGAGTTTACAGGAGTAGAAGCAAAGTAAAACTTGATCGGCTTTGAACCAGCACAAGGTACTTCCTTAACCTCTAAACTTTCAACCTTTTGAGGAAGGATCGGAGTGAGATTCAAGGTGTTCACATAGTGGTTTATCCAATCGTACATCGTCTCATATTCGCTTTTCTCATCATCTTATAAGGAGATCCTGTACTAAGGTTTCTTTTATTTTGTCATCATTATTTCATCTTCGGAACTGTCTTCATCACCAATGTTGATGATCAGCTTAGTCCTTTCAACAATTGTATTGGCTCTTCTTCGTCCACGTCCCCGGCCTCGATCTCGAGTGCGTGAACTAAAAGAACCTTCACCATCATGCTGTAAGGAGGTAGTTGAATGGTCTCTTTTTTGTTCTTTTTTTGAATTTTTATTTGTTGTAACTACTCGGGAGAAGACAATTTTCTTTGGAAGTGTATAATAAGCAACATCTTCATCAATACTAACCTCGTGTATTGAAAATGGCTGTAGATCTCCTTTAATGCAATATTCTTGTTTTTCTTTGTAGCATTTGATGCATTGTTGTAGAGACGATGGAACCATGTTGTTCTCATGAATCCAAGGTCGGTCAAGTAGAGCATTGAAAGAGGTCTCGGCGTCGATGATATGAAATTTTGCGATTGTTGCTAGTTCTCCAACCTTCATAAGTAATGTAATTGATCCAAAGGCTCTTTCTCCTTTTTGGTTGACCCTCTTATCATCATTTTGTCTGTTGTAAGCTCTTGGGCTTTGATGTCCAGATAATCTAGTGTTCGTAAACTTATCAAGTTAAGGGATGCTCCAGGATCCACTAAAACTCTGGATAGCACAAATCTGCCGATGTTGACGAAGATATAGAGTGGTCTGTTGTGGTCGGCTGTACCAAGTAGTAAATCTTCATCTATGAAGGTTACTCCAGATTGTTCTCTCAATGGGCAAACTTCATCTGAGGATGTGCTGGCCAACTGAGCTAAACAAATCTCTGGATCAAGCAAAGCTGTAACTAGAGCTTCCCTCATCTCCTTTGACAGGATCAGAGCGTCATAGATGCTTAGTCGGGCCGGCAACTTCCTAAGATGTGCTAGCACGTTGTAATCCACTTTATTTGTTCTTGTGGCTTAATCTTTATCATGTTGTTTTTCCACTGGTGGAGGTGGAGGTAACTCTTCTTGAATTACAATTTGTTTTCCTTTATCCGTTGGAGCTGTTCTTGGAGGTAACACTTTTCCGCTCCTTAAATTTATTTCTGTGATTTCTTCTTGAGATGTTGCTGTTGAATCTTCCAATGTATCTTCTTTATCAGAAAGTTCTAAGTTGATTATTAATGGCGTGCCATGGCACTTGAGGATTGGTTCCTCACTTTCGGTACTGTCGTAAGCAGTATCGTCGAAGTCTTCTTTAGTATTGAACGTATTAGACTCAAGTACGATTTGAGGATCATTTTGAGGATCGAGAACGATATTAGGTTGGTTATTTAAGTTATCACTAGAAATAGTAAAAACGTAGCCAACATCATTATCATTACATTCATCAGGTCCCGGAGGGACAAAAAGATAATCATACAAAGTCATGGGTTCAAGGATTTTCTTTCCCGAATCCGAGACAACATATCTAGTAGAGGCAGACCCTATCCTACCCCTAGTGCTACCAACAAAATTCTTCTTTTTCTTTATCTTTTTTAATTTTGATGACGATGGTTCTTGTGACGAAGTTTCCATCTCTGATCTGACAGACTGAAGATTCTGATATGTAGTCTGTTTGGAAGCGTTCTGGATTTGTTTTATCATTTTCTTGGAGGATTTGCTCCATGTTGTATCCCATCCATCTTTGGTAGATGAGGAAGATCCTTCTGATGATTCCTGTATATAATCCAAGACTTTCTTGAGCTTGTTCCAAGTTGAACTCCCTCCGTCCTTTTTAGTGTATGGATCAAGTTGGGAGATTGGTTCAGCCGAAATCGCATTTATCGAACCTTTTTCAGGTTCTTTTAAATATTCTTTTGGGATAGAGATATTCCCTTTTTTAATGTTCTTCTCAAGCCAATCCTTGAAAACAAAACATTCTTCAATTATATACCCCAACATTCTGTGATACGGACAGTAATTTGGCTTATTTTTCTTATTAATTTCTTCAAGCTTCTTTGGTTCTGGAAGTCTGAATTCTGGATTTTTCATCAGACTCTTGAATATTTTGGAAATAGCTTCATTTTTGAAAGAATATACTATCGCCCATCTTTCTACGAAGGATACCTTTCTTCTTTGAGACTGCTCTCCTTGAAATGGTTGTTGACTAGACTGGCTAGTCTGTTTCTGAGTTTGTTGAGATGAAAGCGGACGAGGATTTTCTGCATATATCTTCATTGGTTGCTTCCCTTTATCGACGGTTGCAACTGTTCCAGATTTCTTTTCAAAGGCCTTGATTACTTTTGCCCTTTCACTAGAATCCATATATTTAATATCTTCTTGAAGACTACAAGCTTTCTTTAGTAGCTTCTCGAAGGTTTTGATGGTGAGTTCTTTGAGCATGAAAGCTACTGGTCCATGCATGCTTTTGAGTAGAATCTCAATTGCATGATGTTCCTGTAGTTGTGGTTCACATTTCATGTTGAGGTTTGTCCACCTCAAAATGTAATCTACCAGAGTTTCTCCAGATTTTTGTTTTTCCATCATGAGTTCTCCAATAGAAACATGATGTTCCGCGCCGGTGAATCTTTTTACAAATAACTGTTCCAATTCTGTAAATGTTTTGTCCGAATCGTTGGGCAAATCAGCATACCAGTCAAAGGCAACTCCTGCTAAACTGGTGACGAACTATTGGCAAAGCAAGGCTTGATTACTTCTTGTGATACCACAATTAGCTCTGAAATGTGCTAGATGCTGTCTGGGATTTCCGGTCCCATCGAATATTCTGAAGTTCGGAGGCACAAAACCCTTAGGAAAGGGTACGGTGTCAAATAACTCTGGGTAGGGTCTACCCTTTAGAATTAATGCACCTCCTTTGGATTGTACTAAGGCATCACAAACTTGTTCAACCATTTGTTTGAAATCTTTTTCAGGTATGGTTGTTGATGTAGAACCTTTTCTTGGTTGCTCTTCTTTGTTGGCTGATGTTACCTCTGTTCTTTCTTCTGTAATGTGTATAACCTTTGGTCGATTGACTTCTGGAGATGCTGACTGTGGTGTTTGTGACTGACCTTGGATTACGACCATAGCAGTCATAGTGCCGGTCATTTCTTCTATCTTTTTTTCTCCAATGAACTGACATGTTCATCTTTTTGGAGAAGGGCTCTTTGTCTTTCTTCAACGACCTTTTCATCTCGTGAGGATGCAGAAGCTCTTATTTTAATAACATGGATACCCATGAAGTCTTCTTCAAGATAGTCACTGTAATCAAAGTCTTCATCTTCTTCACTTATGGAGACTCCATGTTCTCGAGCTAACTCATAGATCTCACCTCGAAGTTTTTCGACTTTCTCTTCAATTCGTGATATATCACTTGCTCTTGGAGAACCTTGTGGGGTTTCCTTCTCCATTTCAGTGGCTGATATTGTAATAATATCAGATGCTTTAGATTCTAATTTTATTTCTTGATCAGGTTTATCAGACTGTATCGGTGATACAACCTTGGGTATCCACATCTTTTTCTTCAACAATGATGGTTCAGGATAAGGTGTCCTAGCAGAATTATCAACATGTTGAGAAGGAGTATGCTCCTCTTTGTGTATACTATATACAATGTTAGATAAATATTTTTTGCAAGATTCTTGGACCCAATCTTGACTTTATGGGTCGATGTCTTGTAGTATCAAAGCTATTTCCCAAACGGGACCAAACAGAAATATGAGCAGATATATTTTGTTTGGATTTAATATCCCTCAAAATCTCTTCTTTCAATCGAGGAGATATTGTGTGTCCCATTCATCTGAGTAACTCATAGACTGAAAAACCTTCTTTGACAGCCAATTGTTGAAAAATTGTACTGACTTGAGAGATGGGATGGAATTTCTTCCTTCCCCTACTCTGTTCACGAGAGATTGGCAGAGTAACAGCAATCTTTTGGACATTTTTGTGTCCATCGGTATTCATAAGAGGATAGAATTTGCCTCCTCTCAGCATTGGATAGATTTCTGGTAATTCTTCTTCCTTCTGATGAGGTTCCTCTTCAGTAGGTATTTTCTCAGGGATCTGAATTTTAGTTGCTTTTCGGGCTATCCTATTATGGTTTCTTTCCTGAAACCGAGTCAACGGTATTGTCTTCGAACTTGATCCGATTTTGAAAGTTGAAGGTAAGGCAGCTAACGCTTCAGTCGGATTTTCTATTATCACGATTTCTTTTCCCTTAGTAGCGGGGACAAATGTCTTTGTGGTGTTATGGTGACAGTAGCAGAGGTCTTGATTTTCTTGTGAACAGGAAAGTCATCAAGGGAGTTCAAGTTGAATTCAGCAGCTGGCTCTTCTACTTCTGGAACAGCAACTTTCACAACAACAAAAGGAGCCTTCCCGAGGGTGACCTCAAGATCTTCAAATCCTGTTCTAAACTTGATGATAGTAGCAACGTTGCGGGCCTCGCAGCTTGTTGGCAGGTTGAAGGTGAATGTTAGCGTTGTGTAGGTCATTGCAGCAACTTCGCAAAAGAAAGTGCTGGGGTTAGTTATATGGCCAAAGTGTTGTAGTTTTAGCGCAAACACTAAAGCTAACAAAGAGAAGTCTAAAGACCAGGTTAATAAAAATTTCAAAATTTTCAAAAAGAATTGATTAAAATTTACAAAATTTGCGTAGTATGACGCAATTTGGTCTAATTTGCAAAATTAAAATGTTTTAGGACCTAGTGCGAGACCCACTTTACACAACGCCCAGGTGGAACTAGCCCACCTACACACTTATTGGGGGTAAAGTATGCAAAGATGGTTGAACAGATGATCCTGAAGTTCAAAAGAGTTGACCGTACTTTCCCGAGATAGAAATGGATAAAGTTTGCATTACCGATGTATGAAGATATTTTTGACTTAAATGGAGAGAGAAGCTTCTCCCCAGTGGAGTCGCCAGAAGCTGTCGGCACTATTTTTGGTGTGGGGTTTGCCCGTAAGAAGCTGTCGGTCATCGGAATTGAAATCCCGTTGCCCGCTTCGGAAGGACGTTTTTTTAAAAAAATTTAGTTTTGAAAAAGATGAAGTCAAACTGACCCCATAATTTTCATAGGTTAGATGAAAGAGCGCTTTACCTCAAATCCTGTATCTATCCCCAGGATGAACACAAGAGTTGAGGGTGAGGCTTGATCAAATAAACTAAAGAAAGTTATGACATCCGTTTGGTCTGCGAAACCAATGTAATGGCCGACAAGTTCCCCTATTTAATATAAGGAATTAAATAGGATTTATATTATGCTAGATTCGGGAAAAGCTTCCTATAAGGGCAAGCCCCTATAGTTAATTACATC
>NEWO01000063.1:841201-977394 GCA_003013225.1 Phalaenopsis aphrodite
AAGTTGATTAAAGCGACACCGGTTAAGATCCCACAGTTCCATCGTCCCGGCACCACTATTTTCTATTGGAATTACTTAGTCTAAATGAATTTACTAAACTCAACTTAATGAGTTCCATAATTTCATTTAGACTGTGGAAAACCTCATTAGCAACCGTAGGTTACCTCCTCCGAGGGTTCCCGATCTTCCAATAGAGACGTTTTAATTTAGTTGAAGTTGTATTTTTTGTGATGTTTCTGACTAACTTTTTAGTTGTCTTATATTTTTGAAATGTTGTGAGGGTGATTTATGCAATTTTATATTTTCTATGCAGGTATGTAAATACAAGCATAAATAAAAGTGCAGTAGGAAAGTACAAGAAGGACTGTAAAACGCTGTAAACTGTAAAAGTGTACCTGACGAGTCTTCTCGTTTCACCACCTGCAACTCAAAATGCATATCAGAGCAGTTTATGTTTATAGAGCTGGAAAAGTAAGGTTTTGGAAACCTTCATAACTCTATGTTGGTATTCAGGGTCCTTTAATTTTAAGGATAATATTATTAAGTAAAACATATTAAGTTTAATGGATCTCTAAGGTATTCACCAGGTTAAGAGTAGGGAGCAGGTCCATGCAACCTTCTTAATGTCTGGTAAAAGGCCTTGGGTTCATTTAAACTTTATTATGTTGCTTAATAATTCATCCTAGAAACAACCTGATGCTCTGTGAACATTGATGTCTTGATTATTCCCAAGAATAAGGTAAATGTCATTTACCTTTCAATTTGAAAATTATGTGGGTGACGACCCTTTAGGAGACAAATTTGTGTTATGAAGAACACTTATCCAAATTTTAGTCCTAATTGGACTTGTGGTGTTTTAAAATAGTTTGATTATGTTGATTTTTCTAATCCTCTTTTAACAAGTGGATTTCAACTTAAGTTCACCACTAAGTCCTTAAGACCTAAGTGAATGTATTAAGTGTGTGTATTGATTTTGAAAAGATTTAAAACTTTAAGTGATCATTATCAAGATCATTTAAACATCAATTTGATTATCAAATAAGGGTGTGAATCATTCATTTCCAAAGTTATACCCCTAAATTCTAAAGTCATTTTATGCTAATGAAGTTTCCAAAATTTTGATAATTATGAGAATTATGCTTTTATCTTGTAATTTGGCAAAGTGAAGTGGGTTTCTACCAATTAAACCTATTTTTGATCAAAATTATCAAATGAGTTAATTAATATTATAAATTACCCATTTCCCATTTTAATTAAGCCTAAATGTTCATTAAGGCTAAAATATCCAAAATTATCATTTTCATAATTTGTCAAATTAAAGTCAAATGACTTTGAGATTTTTATGTAACCCTACTGATAGGTCAATTAAGACATCAGAGGAGAAAATGTGAATTTTCACAATTTAATTCATATAATTAATTTCATGCAAAAATATGCATCTTCAAAGAAAATTCCAGAAGATGATCAGGACAATTCCTAATCACTTGAAATTTTCACGTAAGCTAGCCCTAGATCAGAAAGTCATTTCGCCAAAATTTCATAATTCTTTGATTTTTTTGTGATTTATTAAAATTAATTGAAGTATTGGGGACTTTAATAAAAATAAATTATTTTAAGTGTTGAAAAATAGATTTTTTTTATTTTTTGAAAATCTCTCTGAGGTTAGAGAACCCAGAGAAATTTATTTTGCATTTTTTTTAATTTTTATTTGATTTTTTTTAGAATTATTTGGTGAAAATTCCATTTTTAAACCTTAAAAAATTAATTTAAGGTTCAAAAATAGATATCTTTATTTTTTAATTCAAGAAAAATATTCTAATTTTTCCTAAGTGCTTTGGAAGTGATTTATAAAATTTTTATGATCTTTGTGATTTTTGTAATTTTTAATACATTTTTATTTATTTATTAAAATAATTAAAAAAAAAATTAAAAATTAAGTTTTTATTTTAAATATCATTTTATTTTTATTAAATCCCCCTGATGTCAGAGAACTCAAAAACTAGGTTTGATAATTTTTGGAGTTATATTTCGATTTTTGAAAATTATTTAAGTGTTAAATTTGATGATGATCTTTAATAATCAATTAAAAATATTAAATAATCTCAAAATCCTTTGAAATTTTTATGGTGAGTTCTCTGACTCATGAGCCACAGTGGAGAACAAAAATCAAGTGATTTTCATCTCTATGTACTCCAAATTAAATGTTTTAAGCAAATTAGGGTTTACTCAAAATAGTAATGTTTTTTATTCTTAAAAATCATGAAATTATTTCCTGAGACTACTCTGGCCATAGGGAACTTACATGAATTTTTGTAGAATTTTCTAAGCCACATACAATTTTCTATAATTATTTGAGTAGAAAACGCATAAAAACTTAGAAAATTAAGATCTCTGTCTAGAGATCTCCTATATCTTTGGAAAAATGCTCAAATTGTGCACCTAGACAGAGGCTACAACATTTAAAAATTTCGGGTCAAGTTGATAATCCATATGAATGGAGAATTGAAAAACCCCTAACCCTAATTCATTTTTTTAATAATAATTTATGCATCAAATTAATGTGAAAATAATTCCATATGATTTTCCTCTGTTCAGTGACCAAGAGGGTATTTTTTTTTATTTTTTTGAATTTTCTTATGCAAAGATATGGATTTTTGAAGTTTAGGGGTTATTTTCTGAATTTATTAAATACCCCTATTTATTTATTCAAACCACGGGCTGACTGGATCATCGGAACCGTCGAACAGCCACGCGACGCGGTTCTATTTGACACCGCCTTCTGAGTCAGCTGCCACGCGGCTCGCCATATCGTTCCAAAGGATCATCCGGCTTGATCTCCACCATCTATTCAATACACGCGAGAATGGACGGTATCCGTTCATCGTGCCCGATGGCCTTAACCGAGAGCCGTCCAACTTAAAACCTTAATATCTCTCTCGTCTTGAAGAGACAAACACATCTATATGGTAAACATACTATGAAATCAAGCAATCATAAATGGAGAGCTCGCGAAGGCTCGGGAGAGTAAGTGAGGTTATACCTTTTGCTCCGAGAGGTTTGGCCTCAATAAGAGATTCTTCACACCTTTGTTGGGTCCCAAAGAGCTTAGGGATGAAGCATCTGGCTCTTGTGTAAGGCCTATATATGATTTCAACCACAACTGATTTTGTGTGTTGGTTGAAAGCTATGGTAGAGGCTATTTCAGAGGGGGAATTAATGGGGGTTTGTCTTCCTTCACTGTTGTGAAGGTGTAGAGCCAATTTGTTTGAAGTTTGGTGTTGTGTATGTTCGAATTGAAGTTTGTCCTGGTTTCGGGCATGAATTCAAACTCAAAATTGGATTTCTGTGGTGGAATTGGGAGAGGGAAATGGATTGTAATGTGCTAAGGGACTCTTAGAAAATCTCTCTAAGGAGTTTGGGAGGCCTTGGTGAAAATTTTTTTGTTACCCCCTATTCATGGGCGTGGGGGTACATTTTATAGAAATTGGCCAAGAGGAAGCTTGGCTAGCCAATTGAGGGGTTAGCCCTACTGCTTAGGTGTTAAGCAGAGGAGCTCTGAGCTCAATTTGAGCTGAGGTGGCTTCTTAGCATGAATTTGGGTATTGTCCATGTGGGGGCTCATGGTTTTGAGCCTTAGCTTGGGTTAAAGTGGTTAACCAAGGGTTGGGTCATGGTTAAAGCTTAAAATGAGCAGTAAAAATGACACCATAGAGTATTGACAAGTGGTATAACAAGTACTTTGATTTAACCTTCTCTTTATCCCTTTAAAAATTTTTAAAAAAATAAATATCAAGCTTAACCATGGGTTGGTGGCTGGTTTTAAACTCAACCCTAGAGTCTAGGATGAGTTAAGGTAAGGCTCATTTGACCATACCAAGCTCAATTGGTTTGGATTTGGCCATAAGTCCAAGAAGGTGCATATGACCAAATCTTGTGTTTGGACTAGGTTAGACATGTCAATTGGCCCAATTAAATATGGCATTTGGTGTAAGAGACCATGAGAAATAACTTTCATGAAGGGTGAAAGTCATTTTGAGGTCAATTGGTTAATCAATTTGGTGGATTTTTTATTTTTGACCCATTTTAAGCATGTTGGGCTAAGTTTGGGTCAAACTTGGGTTAGCCATTGGCTAAGTTCAAATTGATTGTTGTGTTTGGTGTAAAACATCATGATGAACAACTTTCATGAAGGATGAAAGTCATTTTCAAATCAATTTGGTAGTGAATTTAGTGGATTTTGATGAAATTTGGATTTAGACCTAAATTATGCATATGGGGCTAATTTGGGTCAAACTTGAGCTAGCTTTGGACTAAGCTCAAATTGATTGTTGTGTTTGGTCACAAATGACCTCACAAAGGATTTTCAACAAAAATTGGATTCCAATTTGAGGTTTAGGGCATTCAATTGTTGGGATTTGGGGTGTTCGCCAATATTGGGGCTAATTTGGGGTTTTGGATTTAAACCAAATTGGATGATCAAAAGGTTTTACCAATGCAAATTTATGGTCAAATTTGATGTAAAATATTGCTATGAAGCAAATACAACATTTCTTTGGGTCAATTGGCATGGTTATAAGTCTAATTGATGTGATTTGGTCATTTAGCCAAAATTGGGATTTTGACCTAAATCAAAATTAAGCTTAATTCAAGGATCAATTGAGCTTAAATTTGTAACAGTTTGATCAAATAAAATGTTAATTTAAGTGTAAAATCAGATTTGGGGACAATTGGAACCAATTTGATTGATTTTGGGTTAAAAAGGGTTTTGAAATTAAGCCTTTAAGGGCCAAATTGGATGTCTTGGTCAAATATGGTCAAATTTACAAAATCAGGCCACATGGTAGTTTACAAAAATGAAATTGGGAATATTTGGGATTTAATGAGATTTTCTGGGAAGTTTTGGATTTTTTTTTTAAATTTTGAGCCATGGAAGGGTATTTTGTTAAGTTGGCCAAATTTTGGAAATTTTGGCAATTTTGGATAGTTTGGAGGTTTTCAAAGTATTTAGGATGATTTTTGATCAAAATTGGGTATTTTGGGTATATTTGGGAATTTTTGGCCAAAATTGGGGTCCTAGGGGTAGTTAGGTAACTTGGGGGTGTTTGGGGCAAAAGACCCAAGATGAGCATTTCAAGTAGAATTAGATAGATATCGATTCTAAATGAACCATGGATCAATGAAATCCTCATTTTGGGTCCTTATGTATTGGTCTTAGCTAGGGTATTGTGAGGGTTTGGTGAGGGTATGGTGAGGGTATTGTATACCTTAGCTCCAAACCAACACCCAGGGTCAATCCCAAGGCCAAGTAGCCCTATAGGAACTCTCCTTTAGTTCCCTCATAATGATCTTACCTACTAACTGCTAGAGGTTAGGACCAATATGTGGAAATTCAAGTTGAGTAAAGAGAAGAGTTTTGAGTTTCTAATGTTGAGGGTACTATTTCTAGTTTTCTAAGACTAGTAAGTAGGAAAGTCCTATGGCTAGACCTAGACTACTAAAGAAGTTTCTAGACCTCAACCAAAAGTGAGGTCAACAAGGTCTTCTTTAGGGATTTTTCTTTTGTGTGGATTTGGACCTTAATAGCTGTGTTGGTGAACTAGTTTCATCTGAGAGATGAGTGTGGTGAAGTCAGTTCTGCATCGGGTCATAAACTTTACCTTTTTCCTTGTACCTTTCAGGTTTCGATTGTTATTTTGCAAATCAAGCCAAGTTGTTGCAAATTTTAACCACTTGCTTAATTTAATTAAATTCTACGACATTTAGTTTGGTTAACAAACAATAAGATTAAATTAAATTTTAAAATTCTCTAAAAGAATCAAATAAAAATAATAAAGGTGTGCCCAATCCATAGAACAACCACTTGTTAATTTTTAGTGTTTGCAATAAAGTTGCAAGGTGTTGGTCGAATACTAACCTTCAGAATATTGCTTTTCAAGCTACTACGATGACATTCCCAACTCTCACCTTCTTCTGTAACTTGTTGACCAACCTCAATGCTCACAACATCACCTCCATGATCAAATTTAGAGTAGGATTTGACGAACTTGAGGATGTGCTTAGAAAAGCTCCATTTGACCTCATAAAGGTTGCCACCTCAAAAATACAAGAATTATCTACTGAGTTCAACTCAAACTGCCCCTAGGTTTTCCGTTAAGTCTGTCGTTCCTGCACTCGTTGATCTCGAAACTGCTTATATGCAACAATATAACAATGACTTTAATTATAATTTTCACTTATATTTCCTTACTTTGCAACAGAACCAAAAACTTGATCCTCAATAAAATAAGAGTTTAACTTTTTAATTTATATATTTATTACGATTCTACGCAAGTATACGTATCGTTATCAGATAATATGTGAATTTTTTTTTAAGACCTGAATATCAAACCCACAAGGAAATTATGCAATATGCACTATTGAACAACAAATTTTCTATTCTAAAAAGATAATAACTTAAACTATAGATATTTTCATAGTATTAAAGTTCAAATCTTTTTTTTTGGTATTTTTCATATTTTGACAAAACAATAAAAACTAAATAAGTTAACTCGTGTTTCTGTAAAAGAAAATCACTTGATATGAAAATACCTTTCTTCATATCATGAATCAATATTAAGTATAGGAATTTTGTTGTAGAAGTATACTAATTGTGTTATGTCAAATATGATCAACTATATTATTTACCCTTACTAGAGATGCTATTAAGAAAATTAGTTAATTTAAAGTTTGAATAGTTCTGAAGACTGGCTAGGCAGGTAACATACCAGTTCTCACTCTAGAGTTCCCTTGATTCCCTCCACTTGGGAAGCTAACATCTCGTATCAGAACCTAAAACAATAAATGAAGTTGGGGGCTTTAACTTTTCACATTAAAGTCTTCTAACTCTACACCCTTCAAAGATTATTTCCCTATTTATTTACACAAAATCATATGAATTACATTCCCATTCAAATAACCTCATGTGATTCTGTCCAATTGTTAACTGAGACAATACCATCCTGGTTCTTACATGTTCTCAGAACAAATTTTAACATCTAGACATGCCAAATCAATAATTAAATGAAGTACATGGATTTAAATCATCACAACTTCTTCCAACTTTAAATATTAATACTCTCCATAACTTCCATACAACACTTTTAATTACTTATCATTTTAAGGAGAAAGATGCAGAAAACTACTCAAAATCCATGGAGAAAATAAAACCACACTTTAGTTTAAAAGTAGAAATCATTGTCAAACCAACAAGAAATCTCCATTAAAACCAAAAGTAGTTCAAAATAAAAGATAAAAACTTATCTCAACTCTTCCACCAAACTCTTGAAGTTCCTTTGAATCTCTTCTCTTTTACAACACTCAAAATAAACTAAAAATAAAAAGGATAAAGTAAAATTATGTGGTGCCTGAAAATCACTCCAAAACTATCTCTCAAAACTCCTCAAGACTCCTCTTCAAACTCTTTTCAAAACTTTCAAGCACACCTTTAAATTTCTCAACTTCCTTCTTCTATAAATTTTCGAATAGGTGCCTTCAAAATTCTTTAAAATGTGGCCAAATTTGATGTATTCTCCAAGGGATGCCTTCTTTCACAAGTCTTTTAATAATATTTTCATTCGTAGTGGTCATAACCATCTCTTTAGCCAATATGTGTCTCAATTTTATCTTCAAAATTTGTCCAAATGAAGAAAACTATCAAATAACAGCCTCTGGCGCTTAAGCACGGGGCCCTTGGCGCTTAGACGTAGCCTTCTTTGTTTCACCGGTGCTTAACTTCCGGATCTGGCACTTAGCCGTCAAAACACTTTAGCACAATTTCCACTTTTTTGCTCTAAATTTGATCATTCTTCACTCCTTTTAGCATTTTTTGACTTTTTTACTTGTACTTGAAAGTAAAACACACAAATACCTTCCATTAAAGTCCAATGTCTCGAAAAATAGGTACAAAAATGCATCTAAAATTACTATATATTTTAGGTGTATCCAAATCCCTCAAACTTAAAATGATATTTGTTCTCAAGTGACACTTCAATCTTTAAAAATCAAATAAGTATGATACGTATATGAGTTTCTTTAGAAGTTACTAAAATTCATATTTTGAAATATAGTAGTCGAATTTAGAAAAAAAAATTTAGTAAATGAGACCAACTTAAAGTTTTGAAATTTTTAATGTTAAGAAAGATGAAAATATGAGTTCCTATCTAATTCAAAATTATTGTAGATTGTCCAAATTTAGAATTTAGTCCTCTTATTATCTCCACTTAAAAAAAATTATGAAGAATAATTTTACTTACTATATTATATTCTCAAGCTTAAGAGTTTCACAAGTCTTATACTTTAAAAAGTTTAAATGTGGAACCAATTTTTGATTATGCACTAATCCTCAAGCTTCTCCTCCATTGCTTTTTTTTCTTTTCTTTTCTTTTTCTTTTTCTTTTTCTTTTCCTTTTTCTTTTCTCTTTTTTAGTCAATGATTACTATATCTGGATAGGCCTTTAATGGTTTTGAATTCCACTTTTCCTTTCCTAAAGCAAAGTCCTGATATAAATCTTTTACATAAAAAAATATAATACTAGTTTTGAAAATTATTTTCAATAAAAGAACTTTAAGTATTAAAAATAAAAGTCTAAAATTCTAATTTTTTTCAAAACTATAATTTTTTTTACTAAAGATAGTTACACTATATTTAACATTTTATACACTAAAAACTTTTAACTGAAAGTTTTTCTTCATTACTCAGAGCTTTAACTAAATTTTCTTGCTCATTTCTAAAATCAAATTTTAATTATCTAATATAACTTCATATACATATTCATTTTTCATCTCAAATAAAATTCACTTGTAGCACTTTTGAGAATAAATAGAATTCAAGCTTTGAGAATATTTTTCATCCCCTCGCGCCTCCCTAACTTAAATTTTTAATAGATTAAACAGTTTAACAATAAATATAAATAAGGAGAAATGAAAATTTGAAATAGCATGCTTACAGGAATTTTTATACCCTAATTATACAAGTATAAAACTAAATGTAGGAGTAAAATTAATTTTTTTAAATTAATTTTCTATCATTATCATTTTAATTCATCATGTAGAGATTCAACAGACTTTCAAGTAGTGGGTACAAACATAAAAACAAACTGACACACTAACTTTGATTTCCAATCTCAACATAAAAACAAACACACTAACATGATAAAACAAAAATACAGGGTAGCCATTTTTTGAAATTAAAGTTTAAAACTAAAACTAGCAAGATTTTTAACTTTTAGAAAAACATAGAAATAAGTTCAATTAAAATAATAATCAACACACAACAACAATTACTACCCTAGAATTTTAAAACAAATTACTAATAAAGCACAACATCACAATACAATTAAACAAAATAAAAGTCTCACACATCACAAAATCCAAACCAATACACAAACAAACATGTTTCAAGTATAAACATAGAAATAAACAACACATCACAAGTCTCAAGTTCAAAGTACGTAGTCTAACACATATTACAAACATAAAAACAAATCACTCAATCCTCCTCCTCATTATCTTTAGAATCACACTATTCCAGACATTTGTAGTTTCATAATAAGGGTATCTAGGATATGGAGTAAATTACACTATTGGGTTACCCCTAATGAGGTTTTCCAGAGATGAGTGAAATTTCTCTTCATAATCACTTTTTCTTCTGTTATGTCAATCATTGTGATCTGCAAAACTTTCTAAATTTGTTACTTTATCGACGGTATAGTTGTTATTGTCCATTTTCTTCTATAATAATTGAGTTTGAGTTTATGTTGACTCACCTCTAGTAATACATGGTCTTGAGGTAGATAGTCTAGATGTAGAAGCAGCAAGTGTAGAAGCAGTAGACGTCTCCATTCCATAACTCCATGCAAATCCTCCTCTCCAGCCAAAAATAGAATGCTCCAAAAATGACTTCACATTAACACTAGTAATTGGCTTCAAAGACAACAACACTTCCTCCCAGCTATCATATCTCACTCCAGCTTGCTCACATAAAGAAAAGATCAAGGAAGCAAATCTCAGACCTGCACTAGTAGCGGCAGTGGCAGAACTGATGATAGTTAATAAATCAACACTCCAATGTTGATGAGCTTTCCTTCCTGGATACAATAATTCAATGTCACACTCTCTTTAATAACTTTACTGAGATGATTTGTAGGGAATAGACGGGATGAAGTAAAATAGTGTCAAGCCTTCAAAGGTGCACTTAATTTTGACGTGGCCAAGTTGAATCTCCTCTCATTTGTGATCTTCTAGAGTCCTCTTCCAACAGTCAAATTAGAAATAATCTCATCTAGCTCCGTCTCAGTAGGACTATAGTTTGCATAAAAATACAAAATCTCGAGTGGCAAATGATAAAACATATTGATTACTTCTGGTGAAAAAGGTACCAATTTTCCTCGAACCATAATTTTATCCTCTTCAGCTTCAGGGAGGTTTGTATAAAACTCCTGAACTATAGAAATAATAGCCACAATAAAAAAATAGCAAAATCAATCCCACTATCGGCGAACGATCATATCTTCTTTAGATCCACCAGAACTTTTGAAATAATGCTCTTGGATAAGCTTTCATGATTGCAGAGCATCACTGTACCTATCTTCAGCTTTCAAACTCACAAATTTTCTCGAATAGGAATGACCTTTTCCTTTACTCCTCTTAATTCTTGGAGTCATTCTATAAATTTCATAAAATTCCACAATAACTTAAAAAATCAAGTATAATCCACTAAACTCAACTCTTATAAGTATAAACTTCACTTCCTATGTAATTTCCATAGATTTTTCCTCGTTTTTCACCATGAATAGTGATTTTTGGTTTCTTCCAAATGTACTCAAAATACATGGTGAAAATCCAAAATTTTTACATAGAAGTAAAGCTCTTACCTTAAGAAATCTGAATCTAGCAAATTTTGCTCAAATCCACCAAGAAATCTCCACTTAATGGCTTGCCCTAGCTCTTTAAATCACGATTTCGAGAGGAAGAAGATGACAACAAGGGTGAAAATGTCAAATTTTGGGTTTAATTTTCACTTTTAACCATTTGCAAATTGGTATTCGTTAACCGGCGCTTAGGCGCATGCCTCTCGAGTTACATTGCGCTTAAGCGCAAGAATGCGAGTCTCAGGCGTCAGTAAAAAATTTTTGAGATTTTTAAACTTATGTAAAATGCACTATTAGCCTAAGTAAACCACCCTTAAATGGTCTTATAACACTGAAATGACTATTATCATCTCCTACAACTCTCCTCTCTCTCAAAATTCTTCCATATAACTCAATTCAATTGGAGACAAAAGTAACACTGATTTTAAAAAAAAACAAACATATACATTCATTCACAAACTAGTACAAGTACATGTAACATTTGATTCTCACTCCAAATAGTCTCGGATGAGAAAATTTTCTAATTACAAACACTTAACAAACTTAAACAATTAAACACATATAAGTCATAAACACTAAAAACAAACACTAACAAGTAAACACAATGACTTCTAACAAACAAACTCAAACGCAAAACTTAACTCCACTCTTTTTTTGTTGGAAAAAACTCCAGTCTTTCATTAGTCTCTCCTTGGGCAATGAGAATATAAAGTTGATAAAATAGACGGTGGTGAAGAGCTTTGATACTATCTTCTTCAATCCATTTCTGTTTAATATACATCTCCATATCTGCTTCCTCTATATAACTAGTATGGCTAAATTGCATTTTTAGTTGCCATCCAATATGCTCAAGATCTGCATGAATCATAATTACCTTTGTTTCTAGTAAAGCCATGATAGTCTCAATTATGTTAATCTTTTCCGATATTTCCTCAATACTAACGACTAAGAAACTGTTATACATCTATTGTGCACTTTGAATAATGAATTTATTCCTCATTGTCTCTTCCTTCTTCTTCAAATCCATCTCTCATGAAGACATATTCTCAAAATCTCTCTCTCTCTTAGACTCTTAAGGCTAAAAATGATCTGGGGTGAAATTTCTTCACAAACCCTTCTTTTTATAGGCCTAATTCCTTCTAATAACTTCTAGGCACATCTTCAAACTACCTTGGCACGTTTTTACAAACTAATTTATGGTTAAAGCTTCTAGATTATTAATTTAGCACATGTTGTTTAACTACCGCGCTTAATTGCCGAATATTGGCGCTTACGCGCCAGTGCTCAATTTTGCACCTGTCAACTTAACGTCCAAATTCTTATTCTAACATGCCTAGGTTACTAAACAAAGTCTTAAAATTAACACTAACACATAATAGTATCAAAAATCCTATCCCAAATTTTCTTAATCATACACAAACAACAATCAAAGAAAAACCATACTAATAATTATGGGTTGCCTCCAGAAAAAAGCTTGGTTTTAGGTCGTCAGCCCGACGTAACCACTGCTTATTATGGTTGACCCAACATCATTATATTGTAAAATTTATGTTGATACCCTATAAAATAAGGTTTCCGTCTATGCCCATCCACTTTAAGTACTTTCTCAGTATTAGGATCTTTAATACCAACAGCTCCATAATGATAAACTTTCATCACAACAAATGGGCACATCCACCTGGACTTAAGTTTGCCTGGAAATAATCTTAAGCTTACATTGTATAGCAAAACTTGTTGTCATGGCTGAAAATTTTTAGTAAGAATCCCTTGATCATGTCACATCTTCATCTTTTCTTTGTAAATTCTAGCACTTTCATAAGATTGATTCCTCATCTCTTCAAGCTCATTTAATTGCAATAATCTTTTCTTACTAGCATCTTTTAAATTATATTGAATTCTTTAATCGCCCAATATACATTATGCTCAATTTCAACTGGTAAGGGACAAGCTTTCCTAAATATTAACCTATATGGGGACATTCTTATAGGAGTTCTATATGCAGTCTTATAAGCCCAGCAAGCGTATTCAAGTTTGATTGACCAATCTATTTTTTTCAAATTTATAAATTTTTCCATAATTTTTTTAATTTCTTGATTGGATAATTCAGTCAAACCACTTGTCTGAGGATGATAAGTAGTAACAATTATATGATTTATATGACATTTCTTTAATAATTTCTCCATTATGACAGTTCTGAAATGACTTCCCCCATCAGGTATAATAACTCTTGGCATCCTAAATATACAAAATATGTTCATTTTCAAATTTTTGCAACACTTTGAGCATCACATCAAGGTAAAGCAACAGTTTCTATCCATTTGGATACATAGTTCTCTGCTAACAGTACATATAAATTCCCGAAAGATGGTATAAATGGTCCTATGAAATCTAATCTTCAAACATCAGATGTTTCAACTTTTAGCATATACTTGAGGGGTATATCATTTCTTCTAGAAATATTATCTGGTTGTTTACATATATTACAAGTTTTAATATAAGCATTTGCATCTCTAAAGATAGTAGGCCAATAGAATCCAGATTGTACAATTTTGCATGTTGTTTTATCAACACCAAAGTTTCCCCCAAAATCAGAATTATGACATTTTTGGATAATTTCATAAGTCTCTTCTAAAGGTATGCATTTTCGAATAATAAGATCCTTTCCTTGTTTATATAAAAATGGGTCATCCCTAAAATAAGTCTTAGCTTCAGAAATAAATTTCCTCTTATGTTGGTATGTCATTTCATAAGGTATAATATCACTAACAAGAAAGTTCACAATGTCAGCATACCACGGAACATGCCACTCATTAATTTCAAAAAGTTTTTCATCAGCTTTTTCAAAACAGAGTGGTTTTTTTTCTCTCAAGCCTGGAAAAATTACCAGCAATTTGATTTTCAGTTCCCTTTTGATCTACTCTTGTAAAATCAATTTTTTTGCAAAAGAAGAATCCATCTTATTTCTTGGTTTAGCATCCTTCTTTCTCATTAGATACTTAGTAGCAGAATAATATGTGTGCACTAAGTAATGATTTCTAATTAAATATGATCTAAATTTATCAAAGGCATATACTATTGCTAAGAACTCTTTTTCAGTTGTTGTATAATTAATTTGGGTTTCATTAAGAGTTTTACCAGCATAGTAAATTACTTTGTAAATTTTATCATATATTTCTCCTAAAACAACTCCAATAGCATAATCACTAGCATCACACATCAGTTTAAAAGATTTTCTCGAATCTGGTGAAATTATAATTGGTGTAGTGACTAATTTTTCTTTTAATAACTTAAAATCTTTTAGGCACTAATCAACAAATTTGAAAATTGCATCTTTCTCTAGTAAATAGAATAAAGACATAAAAATTTTTGAAATGTCTTTAATATATCGCATGTACATTACAACATGTCCTTAAAAACTTTTAATTTCCCTTACATTTGTTGGATAAAGTAAATCCGCAATCACTTGAATCTTAGCAGGATCTACTTCCATACCATTTTCTGATATTTGATGTCTTAATACAATTCCTCCTGCTACCATAAATTGGTTTTTTCCCAATAAAGGACTAAATTTGTTTCTTCGCATCACTTAAGAACTTTTGATAAATGTTTTAAACACGAATCAAATGAAGTTTCAAACATTGAAAAATAATCCATAAATACTTCAATTATATTTTCAATTAAATCAAAAAAAATTGCCTTCATACATCTTTGAAATGTAGCAGGGGCATCACATAAACTAATGAACATTCTTTTAAAAGCAGATGCACCATACAGATTGGTAAAAGTTATTTTCTCTTGATGTTTAAGAGTTACTTGTATTTGTTGATAACCAATATATCCATCTAGAAAATAAAAGTATTTATGCCCAGCTAGTCTATCCTGCATTTGATCTAGAAAGGGTAGTGGAAAATGATATTTCCTAGTGGCAAGATTTAATTTTCTATAATCAATGCATATTCTCCGCACTACAACTTGCCTACTAGGTATTAATTCATTCTGTTCATTCATAGTCACAGTTACTCCTCCTTTCTTAGGAACACAATGAATTGGACTAACCCATGCACTATGTGAAATAACGTAGATAATTCCAAGATCTAACCACTTCTAAAATTTTTTTCTTTACAACTTCTTTAATAACAGGATTTAATCTCCTTTAAAGCTCTTCCATATGAATTCTATGCATACAAATTGAAGGACTGATTCCTTTAATATCAACAATTGTCCATCCAAAGGCTTTCTTAAAATTTTTTAGAATTTTTGTCAACCTTTCTTCTTCTTCTATCGATAAATTTAAGGAAATTATAACTGGTAAATTAGAGGAATCTCCTAATAAGATATATCTTAAATGACCAGGAAGTAACTTCAACTCAAGTTCAGGAGGTTTTTCAATTGATGAACAAAATGATTTATATTTTCTTATTGTATCCGAAATTTCAAAACTTTCTCGAACATAGTTTGAATCTTTCTTACAAAGGTCTTCACATTGATCTAATTCCTCTTCTTGCTCGTGTGTTAAATCTTTTTCTATAGATTTTTCTTCATAAGTAGTTTTGAATTGACATTCACTCAGATATCTTATAACATCCATTAAATAACATTCATCATCTTTACCTTTTGTAAGATACTTCATTGATCTTGCAATGTTAAAAGTAGCAGTTTGATCATTGAGGCACATTATTAACTCTTCTTTCTGCACATCTGTCATTGCTCTTCCTATGGCTAGGAAAGGTCTCTCCAAAATGATAAGTATCTCTTTATCTTCCTCCATATCTAGCACAATGAAATTAATAGGAAAGATAAATTGATCAACTTTCACTAGGACATCTTCTATAACTCCTTTAGGGTACGTTATCAAACAATTTGCTAACTGCAGAGTTACAGTAGTTTGGGTTATTTCTCATAATCCCAATCTTTTAAATATTGATAATGACATAAGTTTAATGATTGCGCCTAAATCACATAAAGCTTTTCCATAAAATCCATCTCCTATCGCACATGGAATTGTAAAATTACCACGATCCTTAAGCATTTCTGGAAGCTTTTTCTAAATTATAGCACTGCACTCCTCACTAAGTGCAACAATCTCATTATCTTCAAACTTTCTATTTCTGTTGAGAATATCCTTTTTAAACTTTACATAGCTTGTCATTTGTTCTAAAGCTTCAGCAAGTGGAATATTAATTGCAAGCTTCTTAAAAATTTCCATAAATTTTGAAAATTGCTTATGCAACTTCGGTTGACAATGTCTCTGAAGAAATGGAGGTGGTTGTTTTTCTAAGTTAACTTTAGGTGGAGAAATAGGTCTTTCGAAACTTTTCAGAGCGTCTTCTTTTGATTCTTCAATTTCTTCTCTCTCTACTCTAGTTTTTTTTAGAACCCTACCTTCCAATTCTCTTCAGCTTCTAAGTTAAACGGCTTTCACTTGCTCTTTATTTTGGTGTTTTAGATTTGTTTCAATATTACTGGGAAATGTTTCTTTTGCTATATTACTTAATAAATTTGAGATTTTTCCAAGCTTAATGAATTTGAGATTTGTCCAAGTTGATTCTCAATACTTCTAATTGTAGCTCCTTAACTTTGTAACTGATTTCCCATTTAAAACACCACTTCTTCTATAGATAACTTCTTCTCCTTAAATTATGGATTACTGTTGAAACATGGAGGATAAGTAGATCTATAAATATTATTCCCTTGGTTCTTCCAGTTTTCTAATGGGTTTACTTGATTTTCTCTCATTGCTAATTATTACCACTCGTAGTATTATTCTAATTAAAGTTGGGATGATTCTTCCAACCTAGGTTTTAATAATTTAAATATGGGTTAGTTTACTTGTTATTTATGGAATTTAAATTCTCTAATGATTCTTGAGAATCTACCATTTGATATAATGAATTCTCTTCAATCATGGAGATTGGTTGAGAAGAATTCCTTTTAAATTGGTTTAACTTCCTTAAAATTGCAGCAACTTGATTTGCTAACATAGTAAATGCATCAGATTCATGAATATTGGCTACTTTCTTTGGATTTACCCTCTCATAAGGCCATTGAAAATTATTGGTAGTCATTTCTTCAATTAAAGCATAAGCGTCATGAAATATTTTGACATCAATGAACCACCAGTAGCGATATCGATAATAGATCTAAGAGATCTAGCTAATCCATTATAAAAGGTTTGAATTATTAATCAATATGGTATTTTATGGTGTGGACACTTTCTTAAGAGTTCTTTAAATCATTCCCATGCTTCATAAATAGCTTCCCCTTCAAGCTGATTAAAAGATGTAATATCATTTCTAAGCTTCGTAGTTTTTGATGGTGAAAAATATTTAGCAAGGAATTTTTGTGCTAAATCACCCCAATTTTTGATTGATCTAGGTGCTAACGAATTCAACCACATCTTAGCTTTATCCATCAGTAAGAAAGGAAATAATCTAAGTCTTATGACATCATCTGATACACCATTATATTTAAATGTAGTGCACAATTCTAAAAAATTAGCAAGATATAAGTTTGGATCTCCAGTTGGTGATCCCCCAAACTGATTATTTGATACCATTTTGATAATAATAGGTTTAAGCTCAAATGAATTAGATACTACAGTGGGTTTTTGAATACTACATTGAAGTTCATCTACCGTAGGGTTGGCATAATCTCGTAAAGGTCTAAATTCTTGATGAATATCAGCATTTTAATTATTTTGGCTTGACATTTCTATCATTTTTTAGATTTTTCAAAATTTTTAGTTTTTTTGGTTTTTCTAATTTTTTTAACAGTTCTTTCTATTTCAAATCGTAAGGCACTAGTCCTTCAGAACCTGAACTACGCATGCACTAACATAAAATAAAATAAAATAAAACACACTAAATAAAATACTATAAATTTTTAAAGTTTAAATAAGACTTTCTAAAAATTAAAATTTTCTTTTTAAATTAATCTTCTTATTTAATTTCTTTGGTGACAGAGCGAAAAACTTGATCCTGAACTGCCTATATGCAACTGTATAACAATGACTTTAAATTATAATTTTCAATTATATTTCCTTACTTTGTAATAAAACCAAAAACTTGATACTAAAGAAAATAAGAGTTTAACTTTTTAACTTAAATATAAATTGGGATAATGCACAAGTATACATATCATTATCAAGTAATATAGAACTTTTGATTAAGACCTAAATATCAAACCCACAGGGAAATTATGCAATCTTTCCAAATCAAAGAAATATCCAACAAAATTATAGGTGTCAAGAAAGGGAAATTAACTATGCATGTCAATTATCAGACAATTACACTTAATATTTCCAAATCAAAGAAATATTCAACAAAAGGTAAAGATGATGAATGTTATAGAATGGATGTGATAAGATTTCTAAGTGAATGTCATTTCAAAACAAATTATGAAGAGAAATTGGAAATGAAAGAGTTGGAACATGAGCAAGAAGAGGAATTATATTATTGCGAAGATTTTTACAAGGAAGACTAAAACTATGTTTAAGAATGTTATGAAGTATTGGTCACGATAGAGAAATATACATCTTTTTGTCCATCAATTATAAAATCTCTTGAGCTTGAGTTGAAGTTGCTTCCTGAACATTTAAAGTAGGCCTTTTTAGGTGATTCCTTAGCATTACCAATTATAATTTTCTCAAATTAACTATAGAAAAGGAACTGAGTTTGATGAAAACCTTGAAGAGTTACAAGAAAGCCTTTGGATAGAACATTGTTGATATAAAAAGAACCAGTCTTTCAATTTGTATGCATAGAATTCATATGGAAGAGAACTAGAAACCCAGGGTTGATTCTCAAAGGTGACTAAATCCTGTTGTAAAAGAATTTGTTAAGAAAGAGATTATAAAGTGCTTAGATGTTGGATTTGTCTACCCTATTTCAGATAGTGCGTGGGTTTGTTTGATTCACTTTGTTCTTATGAAGGAGGAGTGAATGTGACTATGAATGAACATAATGAGTTAATACAATTAAAAAAAGTTACAAGATGGAGAATATGCATTGGTTATAGAAAAATAAATCTTGCCACTATGAAAGATCATTTTCCACTACCCTTTCTAGATCAAATGTTGTATAGACTAGTTGGGCATAAATACTTTGGTTTTCTGGATGGATATAATTGTTATCACCCAAATACAAATAGCTCCTGATGATTAAGCGAAAACAGCTTTTATGAGTTCTTAGGGTACATTTGGTTTTGGAAGAATGCCCTTTGGTTTATGTAATGTCCCTGCTACATTTCAATGATGTATGATGGCTATTTTTTTTAATTATTTGAGAATGGAATTGAAGTTTTAATGGGTGATTTTTTAGTGTTTGGAACTTCATTTGAATCATTTTTGGAATATTTATCAAAAGTTCTTAAGTGTTTTGAAGAAACAAATTTAGTCCTTAATTGACAAAAATGTCAATTTATGATAGCAAGAGAAATTGTTTTGAGACATCAGATTTCAGAACATTGTATGGAAGTAGGCCCTCCAAAAATTCAAGTAATTGCTAATTTACCTTACCCAACAAGTGTGAAGGAAATTAAGAGTTTTTTAGGACATGTTGGATTCTACTTAAAAAACATTTTGAATTGCTAAGTCTCTATACCATTTACTTGAAAAAATTGTTAAGTCTCCATGTCATTTACTTGAAAAGATGTAATTTTTAATTTTGATAAGGAGTGACTAAAAGCTTTTGAATTATTAAAAAAAAAATTATCCACTGCACCAATTATTGTTTCACCAAATTGGGAAAAACTTTTTGAATTTATGTGTGTTGCAAGTGATTATACAATTGGAGTTCTTTTATGACAAAAGCATGATACGATTTTCAAAGTAATCTAGTATGCCAGAAAAACTCTTAATGAAGCTCAAATTAATTATACCTTGACTAAGAAAGAGTTATTAGCAGTAGTATATGTTTTTGAAAAATTCATATCATACTTAATTGGAACTAAATATATTGAGCATACTGATCATTCTATTATTAAGTATTTAAAGAAAAAGAAGAATGTAAAACCAAATCCTATATGAAGGATTCTTCTTTTGAAAGAATTTGACTTTGAGATAGTAAATAGGAAGGGAGCTAACAATTAAATTGCTGATCATCTATCCAAGATTGAATTAGAAATATCACTCTATTTTAATAATAAATTAATGAACATTTTCCACATGAGGAATTTTTCAAAGTTAATGAGTTGGGTGTTCCATGGTATGCCAACATTGTGAACTTCATTGTTAGTGATACTATACTCTATGGAATGACATACCAACAGAAGAGAAATTTTTTATCTAAAGCTAAGACTTATTTTTGGGATGACCCATTTTTACATAAACAAGAAAAGAATCTTATTATTCGAAGATGTGTGCCTCCAGAAGAAACTTATGAAATTATCAAAAAAAGCTTATGAAATTATCAAAAAAAGCCATAATTCTGATTTTGAAGGACATTTTAGTGTTGATAAAAAACATACAAAATTTTACAATCCAGATTTTATTAGCCTACAATCTTTAGAGATGTTAATGCTTATATTAAAACTTGTGATCGATGTCAACAAGTAGGAAATATTTCTAGGAGAAATGAGATGCCCCTCAATTATGTGTTATAAGTTGACATATTTGATGTTTGGGGATTAAGTTTTATGGGACCATTTATGCCATCTTTTATAAATTTATATATATTGTTAGCAGACTATGTAATCAAATGGATAGAATTTGTGGCTTTGCCTCGATGTGATGCTGAAAGTGTTGCAAAGTTTTTAAGAACTAACATATTTTGTAGATATGGTATGTAGAGAGTTATCTTAACTAATGGGGGAAGTCATTTCAGAAAAGCAATGATGGAGAAATTATTAAAGAAATATCATATTAACCATTAAATTGCTACTTCTTATTATCCTTAGATAAGTGATTTGGCTGAATTATCAAATCTTGAAATAAAAAGAATATTGGAAAAATCTGTGAATCCAACAAAAATGGATTAGTCAGTCAAACGACTTGTTTTGTGTGCTTATAAGACTTCCTACAGAACTTTTATAGGAATGTCCCCATACAGGCTAATATTTGAGAAAGCTTGTTATTTACTAGTTGAACTTGAACTAAAGGAAAATTGGGCTATGAAAGAATTTAATTTCACTTTAAAGGATGTTGGTGAGAAAAAAACTATTATAATTAAATGAGCTTGGGGAGATAAAGAATGAATCTTGTGAATGTGCTAAGATTTATAAATAAAAGATGAAGATGTGGTGTGATCAGAGGATTCCACAAAAATTTTTAGCCAGGACAGCAATTTTTGCTATAAAATACATGTTTAAGACTAATTCCAGGCAAACTTAAGTCCAGGTGGATGGGCCTATTTCTTGTGATAAAAGTTTATCCCTATGGAGCTATGGATATTGAAGATCCTAAAATTGATAAAATATTCCAAGTGAATATGCACGGGCTAAACCATTTAGGGGATAAACTTAAATTGAGTGATCTTAAGTTGTTGGGTCAACCAAAATAAACACCGATTACGTCTGGCTGACGACGTTAAACCATGTGATTTGTGGGAGGCAGCCCATAGTTATCGTTGAGTTTTTTTTAATGTTATGTTGGTGTGTTTGATTTAGAAAATCTTGTTAGTATTTTGAATTTATAATGATTTGGTGAAGATTATAAGACCTTAAAAGATGACTTATACATGTTAGAATGAGTTTTTAGATGTTAAGCTAACCTGTGCTAAATTAAGCACTTGCGCTTAAGCGACAATATCCAGCGCTTAAGCATGACAGTTAAAAACATGTGCGAATTTCAGTTTATAGAAGTTTTAACCACAAATTTTTAAGCTTTAGCTTGGGATAGATGTTTTAGGACATGCTTAGAAGTTATAAGAGGGTTTAAAGTCTATAAATAGAAAGGCATGAGGAGAATTCTCACCACGCTTCCATTTAAACCCTAAATTCTAAGTGAAAAAAGAGAAAATTTAAAGATGTTACCTTGGGAGAGTGATTTGCAAAAAAAAAGGAGGAAGCAATGAGGAAGAATTGATTAGTGAGAGTGTGCAAGAGTTATACAACGATTTCCTAGCCATTAGTATCAAACGAATAGCAGATAAAATCACTAAAATTGAGGCTGACATGGCTTCAATTGAAGCGAAAGAGATGGAAGTTAAAGCACATCTTGATCAAATGGGATGACAACTTAAGATATAGTTTAGTCATACTAGTTTTATAGAAGAAGCGGACAAGACTATGTATTTGAAAAATAAATGAAGTGAAGAAGATTCAACCATAGTTATTAACCATCATCCACTCTATCAGATTTACATTCCAAATGCTGAAGAAGAGATTTATGATAAGTCAGAATTTGTTCCACCGATGAAGAGTGGAATTAAGTTCTTTGTTTAATGTTTGTATGTTTAGATATTTTTTGTAAACGTTACATTTGTTTAGTGTATTTTTAATGCTATGATATTTTAGTGTTTGAGTTAGAAACTATCTCATCCAAGACTCTTTGGATTGAGAATCTATGTATTGAAGAAGTTGTAATTGTTTGTGAATTAAGAAACCTATTTATTTGTGTGCAATTTAGTGTTATTTTAAGTTGAATCAAATTATTTAAGATTGGTGAATCTTAAGAAAGAGGAGAGTTTAAATAAAAGAATATAGTTGTTACAGATTTATGAGACCATGTGGGGTTTGTTGACTTAGGCTAGAAGTGCATTAACTTAAAACCAAAAAAATCAAAATTTGTGCACTGGTGCCTAAGTGCCAAGACCCTGTGCTTACGCGTTGCCTTAGCCAAGCGACGGTTCCTAAGCGTCGAACCATTCACGCTTAAGTGTCGGTTCACGTAAACTGGTTTACGAACGGTTTAACATGATTATTGGGTTGGAAAACTCAATTTTTGCCCTCGACATCTTCCCATTCTTCTAGGTTTTGTGATTTGGAGATTAAGGCATCCTCTAATTTAAAGATTTCTTGGTGGTTTGAAGCAAACTATGTTAGATTTAATCTTCTTGAGGTAAGAGCTTCACTTCTATGTAAAAAATTTTTATTTTTACCATGTATTTTGAGCACATTATGGATCTATTTGAAAATCACTATTCATGTTGAAAATTTGAGAAAAATCTATGAAAAATACATAGATGTGGCAGTTTAAGCTTTTAGAAATTAAGTTTAATGATTTGGAGTTGAATTTGGGATTTATTGTGACTTTTATATGATTTTTAGAAATGGCCCCAAGGATGAAGACGATAAAAGGAAAAGCTCATTTTGATTCAAACAAATTTTTTTGTGCGAGAGATCAGGATCGATACAGTGATGCACTACAATCGAGAAAATTGATCCCTGAGTGTTCTTTCAAGAGTCTGAGGAGAGTTGTTGAGGATATTATTGTTCGCCTCCAGTGGGAGTGGTTTTTTGCTTTTTTATTATTGCAATTATTTCTTTTATTTGATTGTTCTATGAAAATCTCCTCGAGGCTGAAGAAGGAGTCATTATTAGAGGAAAGATAGTGCCTTTATCATATGAGCTAATAAATCAATTTTATCAATTTCCCTTTAGAACGTTATTATTATATTCAAACTATAGTCCTAATGAGGAGGAGTTAGATGATATTATTTAATCATTAACTGGTGGAAGGGGATTATAAGAGATTACCAGTGAAAGAAGAGTCAACTTTCCTACTCCGAAGTTGTATGCCATAGTGAAAGCATGACACTACTTTATTTCTACTCTTCTGTTGCCTACAAATACCTTAGTGAAGTGACCGAAGACAAACGAACCTTGAACTATTGTATTCAGCAGTTCAAGCCCATCGACATTGGAGCTTTGATTTATTATGTTATCTCCAATTCTACCATCACTGATACTACTATAGGTTTGGGATTTGCATCCTTGATCTTTTCATTATGCTAGTAGGCTGGAGTTAGATTTGCTTGCTAGAAGGAAATACTACAACCACTCAAGCACATTACAAATGTCAATGTGAACTCCTATTCACATCATTCAATTTTTGGCTGGAGAGGTGAATTTTCTAACAGTTCAGGTGCTTTAACATCTCGAGCTTCTACTTCACATGCTTCTACATCACATGGTCATACTTCTTAATCTGATTCTCAGTCAAAACTATTGTAGAGGATATTGGACAACGTCAACTATGCCACTCATAAGGTATTAAATATACAAAATTTTGCAAAAAAATAGATGGACATAAGAGAAGACATAGCGATTATTAGGAAAAATTCCACTCATGTATTTAAAACCTCATGAGAGGTGGCCAGAGCGTAGTTTTCCCTCAATATCCAAAATATCCATCATATGAGCTTGCAGTTGTTTGGCATAGTAATGAGAGTGATGCAGAGGAGGAAGAGGTTGATCACAGTGGTTCTATAGTTTAGTTTAGTTTTTATGTATTATTTTGAACTTTTTATTGGTATAATTATACATTACTTTTTGTTTTATTTATTTGTTTGATACTGTTAGTTTTGTTTTGTTGGACACTGTTGTGATATAGTAATGTTTTTGTGAGTAATTATGCTTTGATTTTGTGGTAGTAACTATTTTAGTTGTGCTGCTTAATATTTTTTGTTAGTCTGTATTGAACTTAATTCTAAATCTTAGGAAGGTTTAGAATAATGCTAATTTTCACTCAAAAACTTCATGTTTAAAATTTTCAAAATTACTACCAGATATTTCCTTATGTTGCACTTGTGAATGTTTGTTAGTGTGATTGTTTGCTCTTATAATATCCACCACTCCATAGAATTCTAATGAATCTCTAAATGTTAAGTAAATTAAAATTTAATCAATTTAATTTTTAATCATGTTTTTTATTTTATGTACTTGTATATTTAGGATGTAAAAATTTTCGCAAGCATATTGTTTTTAGTTTTTATCATATATATATATATATATATATATATATATATATATATGAGGCTAAAATGTTATATATTATTAAAAATTTAATTTTGGGGGGGGGGAGATGAAAAATTTTTTGAAAACTTGAAATTTAGTTCTTCTCAAATGTATTTCAAATAAAATTTGATTTTAATTTGAAGAAAAATGATAATGCACAAGAAGTTATATTAAGGAAGTAAAATTTTGAATATAGAAATGAGTAAGAGAATTTAGTTAAAACCTATAGTAGTGAAGAAAAGCTTAAAGTTAAAATTTTTTTAGTGTGGAAATGATAAATATTATGTAACTATCTTAAGTAGGAAAAGTTGTATTTTTAAAAATTGTAGAAGAATTAGACTTTTATTTTTAAAACCTAAATTTCTTTTATTGAAATTTATTTTCAAAATTATTATTATGTTTTTAATTAAAGAAAATATATCAACTCTTTGCTTTAAGAAAGGAAAAGTAGAATTCAAAATCATTAAAGGCCTACCTAGATGTAGTAATCATTGTCTGATAAAGAAAAAAAAGAGAAAAAAAGGAAAAAGAAAAAAGGAAAGAAAGTTGAAAAAGGGAGGACAACCTTGAGGATTAGTGTCTAATAAAAAATTGGTTCCAAATCTGATCTTAAAGTATAAGGCTTGAGAAACTCTTAATCTTAAAGATATAATATAGTAAGTAAAATTATGCTTGATAAAAATTTCTAAGTGGAAAAGATAGAATGCTTAAACTCCATATTTGGATAATTTACAATATTTCTGAACTAGATAGGAACTCATATTTTCGTACTTGTTTACATTAAAAATTTCTAAACTTTAAGTTGGTCTCATTCACTAATATTTTTTTCTAAAATGGACTACTATTTTTCTACATCAAAATTTTATAATATCATAAAGAAACATATATACAAAATCTAATTATTTAGTTTTTAAAGTATTAGAGTGTCACTTGTGGATAGGTAACATTTTATGTTTGGGGGATTTTGTTACACTTTAAAATATCTAGTCATTATGTAAACATTTTTATACGTATTTTTAATATATTACTCTTTAATGAATGGTATTTGTGTGTTTTTATTCCAGCTACAATCAAATGGATGAAAAATGGTGAAAGGAGTGAAGAATGATCAAATTTGGGGAAAGAATGAACTGTGAAACCTAAGCGCCCAGGACTGGCGCTTACATGTCAGTTAAATAAAGAGAGTTGTGCCTAAGAACCAAGTACCCCGTCCGTAAATGCTAGCAGTAGTTATTTGATTATTCATTGAATTTGGATGATTTTATGAAGAGGTGTTTGAAGCAACCTCTGGTAAAAATGTGAGAAATAGTTAATGGACACAAAAATTCATTCAATTAGCTTTTGAAAGGAGGCAATTTCTAGAAGATTGATTGAATGGGGACACATTTTGAAGAGACACCAAGGCACCTCTTGGAATTTTATAAATGAAGACTTCAATCATCCATGGAAGAGGCCAATCATCATGCATCCAACTAGGCTGACCAGGGCAAACCACCACATACATTGCCGCAGCTGCCCATCGTCGCCACCACTGCCCATCGCCTCCGTCGCCATCATGACCACTCACCTTTTCTTTTTATTTTGAGTTGTATTTTTTTTCAAAAGAACTTCAAGACATTTGGTGGAAAATAATTTGAGATGAAGTTTTATCTTTTTGACTACATTTGATTTTAATTTAGACTTCTTGTTTGTTGCATGATTTCTACGTTCAAACTCAAGTGTGGTTGTGTTTTCTCCATGAATTTTGAGTATTTTTATTTATCGTTTTCCTTAAAATGATAAGTGATTAAGTATTTGAGGGAAGTTGTGTGAACTATTATACTTTAATGTTGGAAGAAGTTGTGATGATTTTAAACCTTGAACATCATTTACTTATTGAATTGGCTAATTAAGATGTTAATACCTATTGTGAGAATATGTAAGATCCGAGATGGTGTGGTCTAAGTCAATAAATGGTAATAATCACATTGATTTCATGGATGAGAATGTTGTTCATGGGGAATAGTGTAAAAAAATAAAAACTTTGAAGGGTGTAGAATTAGAGGACTTTTGAGTGACAGACTAAAGCCCCAAATTTATTTATAGTTTCAAGTTTTGATACAAGATCATAGACCCCAGATAAGGGGAGAAGAGGGAACTTTAGAGTGAGAGCTAGTATCTCCCTTACCTAACCCATTTTTAAGACTATTCAAACTATAATTAGCCAATAATCTTTATAACATCTCCAGTAAGGGTAAAGAATATTATTGGTCCTATTTGGCACAACACAATTAGAATACTTCCATAACAGAATTCCTATACTTATTACTGATTCATGATAAGGAAAAATAAATTTTATTTATATGTCCTTGATCTTGGAAATAATTAGATAAGTTAGTTAGTTGCTACTTTATTCTCAATTATAATAAATTATAAAAAATAAAACTTTCACTCCTACTTTAGTATCTGGAGTTTAAGTAAGAATATTTTTACTAAGTAGAATTTTATTATCTAATTTTTCTTGTTTTATAAAGTGCATATTATGTTTTCCCTGTTCGTTCGATATTTGGGGCTTAATTAAAATGTCCTATATTACTTGATAACAATACATATACTTCCATAGTACCCCATATTAAATATTATAACTATATTCTAACTTGCTTTGAAATTAAGAATTTACCTGACTTTTGCTTTGGATCAAGTTTTTGGTTTTATGTCAAGTTAAGAATTATAGTTAAGGAAATTAAGCATATAATTGCGTACATCGCATTGACACCTACAAAGAGAATCAGGATCAATCAACAGAAGAAAGATTCTACCCAAAGTGTAATACGATAGAAGGATATTAAGCGGATGGTCGAACAACAAGTTTGAGAGGTGTCGGCGTTATTTCGATGTTGGTTTGTGGGGTTGCCCGTAAGAAGCTGTCGGAATCGAAATCCCTTGGCCCACTTCGGAAGGACATTTAAGTATGAAATCAAACTGACTCCATATTTTTCATAGTTTAAAATGAAAGAGCACTGTACCTCAAATCCTGTATCTATCCCGAAGGATAAACACAAGACTTGAGGATGAGGCTTGATCAAAATAACATAAGGAAAGTATTGACGTCCGTTTGGTCTGTGAAACGTTTGTATTTGCCGACAAGTTCCTCTATTTAATATAAAGGATTAAATAGATTTTATATTAAGCTGGGTTCAGACATGCTTCCTGTAACGGCAAGCCACTAAAGTTAATTACATCTTAAATGACTAAAGTCACTTAAGAAGACTCTCGAAAAAAATCAAGGAATATTATCTTCAAGGAATTTCAAAGGGTAAGATTCTTCAACGAAATCAGAGATAGAGGTGTGAAAGGGGATTGGTTCAAATTTGGAACATTTTATATTAGAATCCAAAGGAAGGAGGAACTAGAGGATATCATGCTCCAGAGGAGAACCTCGGTGACTTCCCAAGCTATCCTAATGTTTGGCTTTAATTTTAAGGAGAAATATTTAGGTGTTTCATCCTACCAATTTTATTAGTTAGGGCTTACATTTGTGTGAAATGATCACACAAATAGCCTGGAAGATGTGAGGATTTAGGTCGTTACAAACGACAACCTCGGAATCCTAAGACTAGTTAGGGCTTATATTGTATAGTAGGGCTATGCAAAGACCTAAGGATAAGGTGAGGATTTACTTTGCATAAGCAAGCGACCTCGAAGTCCTATGGCTTTGTTGTTTAAGTCTAAGGAAGAAAGATTGGTTTAACTGGGGAAGACAGGTTTTGCTATTGAAGATGGTCGTGTTGCCCACCATGCTAGCTCCAAGCTCCTACCACGACGAGTTTAATTATCTATTGTGTCAAGTTATAATATCAAATCAGGTGGCCCTATGGTTTAAGTTCTTTAAATTTTATGAGGGCATATTAAAGTTGTTTAAAGCGACACTGGTTAGGATCCTATGGTTTTCTCGTTCCGGCATCACTATTTTCTATTGGATTCACTTAGTCCAAATGAACTTATTAAACCCAACTTAATGAGTTCCGTAATTTCATTTAAACCGTGGGAAGCCTTGTTAGCAACCGTAGGTTACCTCCTCCTAGGAATTCCCGATCATCCGATAGAGTCATCTTAGTTTAGTTGAAGTTTTGGTTTTGTATGATGTTTGTGATTAAATCTTGAGTTGTTTTATATTTTGAATGTTGTGGCGGTGCATTTTATCTTGGTTGATTTTAGTTCTGTTTTTGGGTATGGTTATGATTATGGTTAACATGCAAGTTTATGTTGTTTTCATGCATGTACGTAAATGCAAGCATAAAACATGTAAGGAAAAGACAGAAGAAAGACGGTACTATAAAATGTGAAAGCGTACCTGGCGAGTCTTCTCGTTCCACCACCTGAAACATAAAATGCATGTGAGCGAATTTATGAAGAGCAGAAAAAGTAAAGTTCTGGGGGGTTTTCCTAACTCTATGTTGTATTTTGTTAAGTCCTTAAAGTTTAAGAATGATTCTTTTAAGCAAAGAATATTAAGTTTAATAGGCCTCTGAGGTAACCAACAAGTTAAGAGGGGGAGACAGGTCCATGCCTCTCCCTTACCAACTAGTGAAAAGCCTCGAGCCCATTTAAACTTATCATTTTGCTTAATGGTCCATCGTGTAAATATCCTTAATGCTCAGTGAACCTCGATGTCTCAATTATCCCTAAGAAAGGGGTAATTATCATTTATCATTTAATTTGAAAATTATGTGGGTGAAGACCCTTAAAGCGGCAAGTTATTGTAATTTGAACACTTAGCCGAATTTTAGTCCTAATTGGGCTTAATGATGTTTCAAGGATGTTTGATTTTTTTATTTCTCTAATCCTTTTTTAGTCAATTTTGATTTAGCCTACGTCACCACTAAGCCCTTAAGACCTAGGTGAGTGTCTTAATTAGAGGGTTAAGTTCTTAAGTGGTCATGCTTCATGGTTTGAATTTTATTCGAAAATCAAGATATGGGTATCAAATTGATTAATCATTGACTTCAAAAGTTATACCTCTAAGTCCAGGATCATTTAATTTTAATAAACTTCCAGATTTTAGAAATTTATTAATCTTAATTAAGAAAGTGAGATTGGTTTCTACCAATTAACCCCTTATTTTTCAAGCATAGATTAATTAAGATCAGAATTTACTGATTTTAGCTCCGTTGAATTAAGCCTAAATGTTAATTAAGGCAAGGTTTCCAAAATTACACATTTACCCCTAAGGCTCTAACACTTCATAATTTGTCATATTCAATTCAAATGACTTTGAAATTTTTATCCTACCTCATTCATGGGTCAATTAAGACATCAGAGGAGTAAATGTGATTTTGTTTAAATTTAATTAACTTATATAATTATTTTCATGTAAAAATAAGATTTTTCAAGGAAAATTCCTAACTTGACCAAGATAAATTATAATCTCTTGATATTTTTACTGAAGGTAGGCTTAGACTAGAGAAACCTTTGGATAAGATTTCATAATTTTTTGAATTCTTTGTGATTTATTAGAATTATTTTAAGTTCTGGGTTATTTAATAAAAATAAAATAGTTTAGGTGGTGAAAATTAAGTTTTGTATTTTTGAAAAATCTCTCTAAGGTCAGAGAACTCGGAGGAGCAAATTTTATATTTTTTTTATTTTTCCTTGATTTATTGGAATTATTTTAGTGAAAACCCATTTTTAGCCTTTTAAAAATTATTTTTAAGTTTTGAAAATAAATATCATTATTTAGAAAATCAGGAAAAATATTCTAATTGTTCCTATGTAATTACGAAACAATTTAGAACATTTCCATGAGTTTTATTATTTTTTAGATTTTTATGAATTTTTAGATATTTTAAATATTTAAAATAGGCTGAAATCAAGTTTTTACTTTAAATATAATTTTATTTTTAGAAAATACCTCTGATCACAGAGAACTCAAAAAACTAAGTTTCATAATTTTTTGAGTTATATTTGATTTTTAAAAATCATTTAAGTGCCAAGAGTGGTATTTGTCTTTAAAAATCAATTTAAGTTATTGAATGAACTCAAAATATTTTGAAACTTTTATGATGAGTCCTCTAGATCATAAATCACAATGGAGATCAAAAATCAAGTCAGTTAAATGTTTGTATTTTCCAAAATCAATTATCTTAGTGATTTAGTATTTAGAAAATTTAAGGATATTTTCAATGGCTTGACTCATGAAATTATTTTCAAAGGTTTCTCTGGTCATGGTAGGCTTTCCAAAATTTTCTTGGGATTTAATGACCATTATGCTAATTTCCATGATTATTTTAAGGAAATAATATGGAAGATGATGAAAAATTTGGGTCTCTATATAAAGACCTCCTCTGACTTTGGAAAAATCAGAGAAAGTTCCCCCTTACAAAGGCTACAATATGTCAAAATTTCAAGCCAAGGTGATGTGTCAATATGCATGGAGAATCAAATGATTCCAGATAGCATTTAATTAATTAAAAATATTTTTTGCATAAAATGTGCTTGAAAACTATTCCACATTATTCTCCTTCGTTCAGTGAGCAAGAGGGTATTTTTATTTTATTTTTATGATTTTTTACACAAAATAATGTATTTTTGAAGTTTTGGGGATTAAATAAATAAGAAAATACCCCTATTTTTCTATTTAAACCGCGCGTGCCACCTGATCCTACGACGGCTCCGAACGCATGCATGGCGCGCTCTGGTTGGACACTGCCGTCCACGTAGCTTGCTGACTCGGCCCGCTATTCACGTATCAAAGAGCTGTCCGGCTCGATCTCTCCCGTCCGTTTGGTACACGCTTCATCGAACGGCTCCCCATCATCATCCCCGATAGAGTGATCCCGTGCCCGTCCAGACTAAAACTTTAAGATCTCAGCCTAGACTTAACCAAATCGCTTCGGGTTTGATCCTATGGACTCGTCTAAGCGAGACGAACACATCCATACGGCTAAGGAATCATGAAATCAAGTTTAAATAAATGGAGGATCAAAACAAGCTCGGGAAGAGGAGGAGTTTTATACCTTTGCTCTGAGAAGGGAAGCTTCGATCAGAGGTGCTCAACACGTTTGTTGGGGTCCAAGGAGGCTAGGGATTGAGTCCCTGGCCTTGGTGTAAAGCCTAGGTATGAATTCAACCAAGCTCATTTTTAGGTGTTGGTCTAGAGCCATGGTAGAGGCTCTGTGGAAGGGGGATTTGATGGGGCTCTGGCTTCTTTCACTCTTGTGAAGGTGTGGGCACAAGAAATTGGAGTTTGGTGGAGTGTGGAGGTGTATTGGGCTTTGTCATGATTTCCAGCAAGGTTTCAAGCTCAAAATTGAGCTCCGACAATGGGAATGGATGAGGGAAAATGGTTGGGATGCACTAAGGGGATCTTAGGGAAGCTCTGTGTGAAGTTTGGAGAGGCCTCTCTGAGAAATTTTCAGCACTTAGTTCAATGTCCATGGAGGTGGCCTTTTATAAAAATGGGGTTATGGTGGCTATCTTGGCCAATTATGAGGTGTAATGTGGTGGTTAGGTGGAGGGCAGAGGAGCTCCATAGTTTGATTTGGATGAGCTGGCCTCTAGTTTTGATTTGGGTGAGATGCCATGGGGGTGGCTCTCAGTTTTGGCCTTTTCCGGCCACTAGACTGGCCCGCCGGCCAGGGGGAGGTGGCTAGGAGCTCAGGGAACCCATAGGAATCCATCACAGCAATTTAATGCAAATGTGCTTGGATTGGGTAAATATATCTTAAGCACGTGCATTTTTGGAAATAAGATCCCTTAATTTGGGGGACCTTTGGTCCATGGCTTGATTTAGGTGGTTTCATGGTGTTTGGACTGGTCACTAGGTCCAACTAATGGCTGTGGTGGAGTCAATTTGGTGGCTTTAAAGTGGTTAGGTCACATTTAGTGCATGGGTCCAAGTGGGTGCAAATGACCAAAACTTGGGTTTGGGCTAGTTTAGACATGTCAATTGGCTGAATTGATTGTTGCATTTGGTGTAGATGATCATAAGGAGCAACTTCGGTAAAGAACGGAAATGGTTTTGAGCCTAATTGAAAGGTCAATTTGAAGAAATTTTGAACTTTAATCTATTTGGTTATGTTGGGCTAGGCTTGGGTCTAGCTTGGGTTAGCCTTCGGCTAGGTCCAAATTAATGGTTGTGAATGGTTTATAGGGACCTCATGAAGAGTTTTCAACATGAATTGGATGCCATTTTGGAGGTTAAGGCAATCAATTGGGTGAAATTTGGGGACTTAGCCAATTTGGGGCTAAATTTGGGAATTTTGGATTTAGGCCAAAATCAAATGGATTTGAGGCTTCACCAAGGCCAATTGATGGTTGATTTTGATGTATAACAATTTTATAAAGATTTTTAAACATTAATTGAGGCCAATTGACTAGGCTATGGGTTCAATTTGGTGAGACTAAGTCATATGGTCAAAATTGGGGTTTTGACCCAAATCAGAATTGGGTTCAAACCATGGACCAATTAAGCTTAGATTTGGTTTATTTTGGTCATATAAAAAGTAAATTTGAGTTTAGGATTGAAATTGTGGTCAATTAAGATCAAATTGATAGACATTTGAGATGAATTTGGGGAATTTTGGGTCTTTAAAGGGCAATTTGGGGATTTTGATTGGAGATGGTCAAATTGGCCAAATTGGGTCATGTGATAGTTGAAAGAAATGAAATTGGGAATATTTGAGATTTATTGGGATTTTTTGGGAATTTTTGGAATTTAGGGATTTTGGGTCAAAGAGGGGTATTTTGGAAATTAGGGGGGGTGTCTTAAGGGTAAAAGGCCAAGATGGGTATTTTGGTAGAGTTGAGGTACCAATCATCACCAATAAGCCATGGACCAAAGGAAACCCCATTTTGGGTCCTCTACATAGTGGTCTTAGCCAAACCATAGCCGTAGGGCTAATAGGTTTAGGGGACCATCTACATGAGTATCCCAAAAGATCAAGGGATTAAGACTAGAAATTTGAGTTCAGAGTTGTGAGTGTAGATGAGTGTAGATGAGTGCCTTAGCTCCAGACCAACACCCAAGGTCAACCCTAAGGTTCAGCAATCATAAGGGTGGCTCATCTTGAGTTTCCCCCACAGTGACCCCACCTACTAAATATTTAGAGGTTGAGAGCAATATGTGGAACTTCAAGTTGATTAAAGAAGAGGGTAGAATTTCTAATGGTGAGGGTTCCATGTCTAGTTTTCTAGGAATAGACAACAGGAAAAGTCCTATGGCTAGACCCTAGGCTACTAAAGAGGAAAAAGTAAACCTCAACCAAAAATGAGGTCAACAGGAGGCCTTAGCCCAATCTAAAGGGAGGCATCTAGTTCAAAGAATAGACCTTACTCGGAGGAATTTGGTGCCATACCATTTCCCATGGGGTTTTTGTCACAAAATCTCAAGGCGTTCAGTGGAACTAGATATCCTAAATAACATATAGCCCATTTCCAAGCCAGCTATTGCAATATCGAAGGAAATGAAGCCTTGGTTTTCTATCAGTTTGTCAATAGCCTGTTAAGGATATCATTTGATTGGTATGTTGAGTTACCTAATGGAATAGTGAAGAATTTTGTTGAGTTGGATCAATTATTTGTTAAATGATTTGTAGGAGCACAACATCACATCACCATAGGGTATATCGTAGTGGAAAGACAAAAGTCTAACGAGACCTTCGTAAATTACATTTTCAGATGGAGAAACTTAAGCATGAAATGCGAGCCTCAACTACAAAAACAACATGCAATTGAGATTCTACTTAAGAGCATTCATGGAACAATAGCTTTCATGCTTAATGGACTCAAAATAAAATGATTTGAGAAGTTACTAAGCGAAACTAGCAGCCTATAGGAAGAACTCAAGCACATGGAGTCCCATGAAATGGCTAACAAGTCCACAATAGCTAGAGTATTTGAGAAGAAATTTGGAATAATGGAAACTCTTGACAAGGGAAAGCAGCCCATGAAGATCCAGGTCAAGCATTCTCATCAGAATTCCCAACAGTTATCCTAGCATAGATAGCTTCATCAGCAGCAGTGGTCGGTACGACAGTATGGTCAACCCAGTCAACAGTCTTCCTAGAGAGGGCCAAACAAAACAGATAGTAGGCGGAGTCCGTCGTTTGCATTGCAAATGAATAGGGTGCTTTCTGTCAAGGATGAAGTTATGCCAAATATTTTTAGGACTTTGATGAAGAAACACAAATTTTGATTTTTTGAACCAAAGAAGCCAGAGGAGACCAATAAGAAGGATCATTCTAATTTTTGTCCATATCACAGAATGTCTGGGCATACCATTAAGGGTTGTTTTGGTTTCAAGGATTTACTTGACTGGAATCTCAAAAAAGGAAATGTAACAATCCTAAATGAACATTTAAAAGAACTTGAAAAAGTTTATGTAAAGATGATTTTAGCTGAGCCAAATGCTCCAATAGAGTCGTATTCAGTTAAAGATGGATGGAGCACAGTTTGGAGTAGATTGTCCATGAAGATACTTGACTAGATTCAGACTGCTTTAGCACAGGCCTCCGCCTAGAGTATGAACCCTGCAAAGCCCAAGTTGAAGATTTCACCAGAGAAACCACAATAATTAAAGATGAAGGACATGATCCCAAAGATTGATAGTGCGAGGGGCAGGATAGGGTTGCTTCTGTTAGATTGGTTGTCTCAGATTCCAGAGAGAATTTCCTAGAATCCCTAACCGTGTATGACTATTTTTTTGCCCCTCTTAATCTTTTAAATATAATGATTATGATTTTGGTTACATTTTAAATCTCTAGTGATAACGTAACTGACTATGACCAATCCAATCCCAATCTCGATTCTTGAAATGATAGTCAAATCTTGAAATGATCCTCAAATAATAGTTATGTCCGATGAACACGTTAATGAAAATGAAGAAGATATCAACAAAGTCGGTTACTACAGTTTTGAGAGAGAGGAGCTTGTCCTCGAGTGCCAAGGAACACAGCTCAACATTGACTTAAATTTCTCCAATACGGAAGAAGCTTCAAAAAATTTGCCCACAACATTATAGGAAGAAGAAGAAGAAGAAGAGATCATAGAAATAAAGTTTAGGAGAGAAAATGTATTAACCCTAAGAATGCCTCCAATAGATAAAGGAAAGAAAATAGTTACCCGAGAAGAGCCACCTTCACCTCTACCAGTGGAAGAGATACTTAGCCAAATAAGTATTCGAGGTTTATATAAAGTGAATTATAACGTACTAGCTCATCTAATGAGGTTTCTAGCAAAACTAAGCATCTAAAATGCTCAGATCTTGTTAAATGAGATGAGAGCATCTCTGCTAAAAAATTTACTTGATTTAGAAATTTTCATAGCTCAATTTACCAACATATGCTTGGATGAAGTTTGTTCGTTAAAGGAATAGCCTGGGGTAACCTTCACTGGTGAAGACTTGTTTCTTTGTACTACGGATTACAAACAACCGCTCTACTTTTTTGTCAACATCAATAGATTTGTGTTGTAAAAAGTTTTGATAGATCCGGAAGCTTCACTCAACTTAATAAATCAACAGATGTTAGCATACTTATGTATTTATGCTTAGGAGCTTACAACCTATAAGATGATGTTAAAAGGATTTAATCAAAAGGGATAAAGGGCACTTAGATTGATTACACTCCTCATGTTAGAGAGCTACTAACAACCGTAAAGTTCCATATCATTAACTCAGAGACATCTTTCAATGTTTTCATGGTCGCCCATGGAAGCATTAGCATAATATGGTTATGTTGTCACTACACCAGTGTATAAAGTATTTCAAAGAAGGATAAGAACATTGTATCAATGGATTTGTAGCCATTTTTAGGACATAAAGTATGCACCATGAAGATGTCGCCTACTATGCCTTTCTAAAGAAGACTGTATTTTCCCATGAAGCAATGCCAAATAAGATTGAAGATGCAGAGGAACCACAAAGTAGGGACAATTCAACTCCTCTTCAACAATCTTTTGACATTCCTTTCCAATGAGTTGGTGGAGGATATTTTAGCCCACACATTCAAGATCGAGGCCAGGGACATGGATGAGGGAGAAACAACATGATTGCTGATCAAACAAAGCTAACCATCAGCATTGATATGGAAGGAAGCTCTGATGATGATGAGTTCGAGGAAGAAATGATGCTGCTAAAATAGAAGAAACCACAGTTTGAGATTTCCATGGATGACATAGAGAAAAGTTAATAGGAGTCGACGTATGATCATATAAACCACTATGTGCATGTACATAGAGAAAAGCAAGGATTGACATTATTCTGATTCACTGATAAAAGGTCAAGATTTTAGAGGTCAAGGAAGGCTAGGAGTTGGTTTTAAGCTGATCAAGTTTTACCATGTTGCCCTTCCTACTAATTTTAAAAATAATGTAAATTTGGAAGAGTGTTCAAGTTCAATAGGGAAGAGAATTACTTTTTGTAGACTTTTCTCCTTGTGTACAAAAGCTAATTAAATAAGGATGCGTGCAAAAAAAAAATGTCCAAAGATAAGATATAGTTCCTTGAGAAATTATGGAATTTTAAGAGTCAAACACCTAACTTGAAAGAGGGTCTCGGATTTTATACAATAGAATCTGTTGATGATTAAGGATTTTGCATGGTTGTTACTAGCAAATTCGAAGAGGATTACCTTGATGTGAATGATGACTTTGAGGATTCTCTGATAGATGATGCTCCGCTAGAATTTGAAGAAGAAATTAAGTCAACCGTCAATGAATTGAAGGAAGTCAATCTTGAAAACTGAGGAACAACCCTGACCTACCTCCATAAGCTCTCTACTTAGCAAAGAAGAATTTATAGAGTTGATCAATTTATTGTCAGAATTCAAAGATTGTTTTGCCTGGAGCTATGATGAGATGTCAGGATTATCTTCAGAAGCTACAGTTCATAAGCTCATACTAGATAAAGATATGACCCTAGTGAAACATGTTCCTAGAATAATGTGCCTTGAAATAAAGTAACAAGTCATTATCGAGGTAAAGAAGTTAATAGAAGCCATATTATGTGGGAAGAACAATACCCAATGTGGTTAGCCAATATTGTGCTAGTTAAGAAAAAAAATGAATAAATTTTTGTATGTGTTAACTTTAGGGATTTAAATAAAGCATTTTCAAAAGATGAATTCCCACTACCAATACTAAAATTAATGGTGGACGTCACATTCTTTGTTCGTCATCGGGGAATCAAGATCGACCCATATAAGATTAAAGCAATCTTGGTAATGTCTCCTCCCAAAACCTTGAAATAACTACGTTCCTTTCAAGATAAACTTGCATACCTGAGATGCCTTATTTCTAAGCTCTCAGGTAGATGTTAGCCCTTCTGGACAGTAATTAAATAGGATGCCAAATTTTTTTGGGAAGAGAAATGCGAGCAATCCTTTGAAGACGTTAAGCAATATTTAATGACACCTCCTATTCTGATAACCACTATCTCGAGAAAACCTTTCATACTTTATAACGTGGTCTTAGACGACTCTCTCAAAGCCTTGTTAGCTCATGTTATTGATGAGGGTAAGGAAAATGCAATCTACTAAATGTGTTGACGTCTAATTTTGATGGAGGTAAAGTATCATCCTATTAAGTAGCACTGTATAGCATTAATTTTTGCCACCGACAAGCTTAAACATTACATGCTCTCTGATAAGATCACCCTTATTTCAAAAGTTAATCCCTTGCAACATTTTACAAGATGACCAACACTTTCTGGATGTTTAGCAAGGTGGTAAATTGTTTAATTGCATTTTGATATAACTTTTGTACTCCTGTACGTTATCAAAAAGATAAATTTAAGCATATTTTCTTGTAGTGCACCCACTTTCAGCTTGGTCCACTCTCAACAATGATCTACCAGATGAGTAGTTACTACATGTGGAGTTGTCTAGTCGCAGATGTTCAGAAATGTACTTTAATGGAGCTTCGTCAGCCAAAAAGGATGAAGGACTGCATACAATCATACCCGGGAAAGCAGGAATTGAGCTGATTTTTGTTACACCATATCAGAAAATGTCAAGGTTTTCCTACAACCAAACATAGTCATGAAAAAATAATGAGGCATGATGAAGCCTTGATTACCCGCTTAGAGTTGGCTCTCAATGGACATAATAGACATCACCATCTATGGTGACTCACAAGTCTTAGTTCAACAGTTTTATAGACAGTACAAGATTTCAAAGCTGAGGTTGGCAGAATATCATCGGTATATAATGAAGTTAATAAAAAAAAGCCCCAGTGTTATGTTGCAATAGTCTCCTCAGGGAGATAAGGCCCATGCCAAAGCTTTAACCAAACATGTTAAAAGATGGTGTGTCTACCATAGGATTCCATTAACATTACAGTACAAGGACATCAAGTTTTATCACAGATCAATTTCAACTATCTACACATGCTTAAAAAAGAGGAAGAGATGGTAGCTTCAGTAGCTGATGTGATTGAAGATTAGCGCAAGCTATTAAAAGAATATTTGCAAACAAGAAAACTTTCAGATGACAAGTCAACAATATAGCATATCATGAGAAGAGCTATGTCTTAAACTTTGGTGGATGATGTCCCATATAGAAGGTCATTTGATCAAATGTTGCTGAGGTGTCTGAGTAGAACTGAAACACGAGATATTCTCAAAGAAGCACACACCAGATTATGTGGTGCTCACCAGTCAGGGCCAAAGATGAAGATGAAAATTAAGAGACTCGAATATTATTGGCCAGCAATGATAATTGGTTTCATGGATACAGTTAGAAAGTGTCACCTATGTCAAGTGCATGGAGTGGTCTTGCACCAACCTCCGAATGTGATACACCCAACTATTGCCTCGTGGCCAATCAAGTGTTGGGGCACAGATAAAGTGGGTCTAATAGACCCTCCATCATCAAAAGGACAGATTTATTCTTGAAGCCATAGAATACTTCTCTAAATGAGCAGAGGTAGTGTTGTTAGGAGAGGTTACATTGCAACACGTTCTTCAGTTTTTCAAGAGTCAGATTGTCTACGGTTTTTGTGTTCGACGCAGAGTGATTTGAGACAATGAGCCAGCCTTCAAGAGCACAAAGATTAACATCTTTTTCAATCTACATGAGATAGATTGAAGATACTCTACGATTTACTATCCCTGAGCAAACAACCTGGAAGAGGCCTTCAATAAGACACTCGTGCAAATTTTGAAGAAAACTTTGGACGAGAACGAAAGAGGATGGCATGAGAAATTGTTAGAGGTCTTGTGGGCTTACAAGACAACTTTTTGAACTCCCACTAAGTGTAACCCATATGCATTATTGTATGGGTCTAAGACCTTATTACCATTAGAGGTCCAAGTACCGTCTCACAGAGTTACTATTACCAATCCGATTACATCAAAAGATAGTGCAAAGCTCAGACTGGTAGAACTAGAGGATTCAAAGGAAAATGATTGGAAGCACAATAGAACTTTGAACTTTATCAAGTAAGGATTGTACGGGCTTATGACAAGTTAGTCCACTTAAGGGAGCTCAAAGTTGGTGATCCCGAACTCGTTCTCAGAAGGCATGTCCTTGAACACTGTATGATAGGAAAAAATTTTAAACCAACTTGGAAGGGACTATTTGTCGTGGAAAAGGACTATTTTGGAGGATCTTTTATCTTAGTGGATTTCTAAGGCAAAAGATCGATGTTGCCGACCAACAGACAATACCTGAAGCAATATTATACAACATGATGTCGCTTGAAGTGAATTTCCTTTTTGGAATTGTTACTTGTTCGGAGGATGTTTCTTTAGCCAGCGACTATGACTGAGTCCAAATCTTTTGTAACAATATTAATCTTAATAAAAAAAAACTTTAATTTTGCACATCTGAATCTATTCCACTTTAAATTTTGAAACTTCACTAAAATAAGTTAAATAAAATTCTTACACTCTCCATGTAAATTTAAAATATCTGTAATAATGATCTATTATTATTCTTAAGCATTTTTATTTTCAGCGCGCTATGTTTTCCTGTCCTCTGTAGAAAAAATTTCAGGTCAGAAACTGATTTTTGTTTTCAAAGATGGCTTAAATCCCGCACTGGATGAAGAAAAGGCAGCCCAGGGTGACATCATGAGTTTTGATTTGGACTACGGTCCAGTCAATGTGGACTACGAGGGTCCCTTGATGGCAATTGTCAGCTGCCCTGAAGCAGAAGGACTACTGTCACTACTCAAAATCAGTGCCTGAGAAGACTCCTCACTAAAGAGGAACAAAGCAGATAAGATATAATAACCAATTGATGGAAGCAGCCACTTGAAGTTGATGATCACAGCACCGATAGGAGACTTAGTCAGTGCTTCTACACAAATAGTACCTGACACACTGTTAAAACGAATGCAGTGCCAAAATGCCACTCACTTAAAACATAAAGCCCTGTTACATCTGAAGAAAAGGCGTGTAAATGAGACATAGCTGACACTCACTCAGATTAATGAAGAAGAAATCTACAATCCATGTTTAAGAGAAACTTCCACCAGTCCGGCGGTTATAGAGGATGAGCCAGAGTTTGTTATGGACTCTACTCCGCTAGAGGTACCGAATGAACTTTGCATAGGTTTTCTGATGTACAATGCATAAATCTAAAGGAGGGCACCGTCAATGGGAGGTTCCATAGAATGCCCAGAGTGTGACATCCTCCACCTAGAGAGTTATGGGTTGTTGGATGAATATACAGCTGCCAACATGAAGTTCAAAAATGCAGAACACCTAAATGTTGAGCTATACATACCACCGTTTACATAGCCACCACCGTCATGCATTCCTCCAGAGTATGAGATAGAAGAGTGACCCCAACATCCACAAAGACTTCCTACAACAGAGTTACAAAGGATGAGTAGGATATAGAAGTAGGAATTTGAATTTTATGAAGATTTTTAAGGAAAGTTTGTTAATATTCAGAAGGATTGGAACTACACACTAGGGTACTCTCAAAAAGCAATGAAATAAAGATTATGGACTGTGTTCTCAATCTTAGAGATAGAGGTCAGATTGGATTACTAAAGAAGAAGACATATGCTGAGCCGCAGAAGTGGATGTAGAGGAAAGGAAAATTATAATCCAGTTTGGATGCTGCTACAAGTTTATTAAGGACAACTAGTGAACCCCCCGAGCATCTTAAGATATGACGAGGTGGACCCTCCGTCATCTGCAAGAAAGAGATTATTTAAAAGAATGGTTAGATGGAGCACACTACCAGGGGATTGCATCCTGAACACCTGCATCATCAACATCTACGAGGAAGGGGATTGCATTCCTCCCCACATAGATCATCATGGTTTTGTCAAAACTTTCTATACATTATCTTTCATAAGTAAGAGCAACATCTTATGTGGAAGATAAATCAATATTTTTGGACCCAGAGAATTCAGAGGATCAATCGAGACTCCACTCAGTTCTAATTTTAAAAGGAAACATAGCAAACTTGACGAAGCATTACTTTCCAGGAGTGCCGCATTGTAAAGTTTTTGTCACATTAAGATGAATGAACCACATCAAAGTACAACATGGATTCCAGCCAAATCCAAATTTGAAAGAATTATGTCTGTATGAGCTATGAACTATACCTCCAATTACATGTAAAAGGAACTTTTGTCCTAAAGCATGGCTTAAAATGTTAGCTTGACCACGAGCTTGCCTCATGGGAAAGACATTTGTTACTTTTGTATTGCATTAGAGCAGAGTAGATATTATATATGATATTTTGAATTTACTCAGTATGTTGTTTTTTAACATTTCAACATACATTCGATTGTACTACATGTTTGAAGAAAAGTTTTAAAAGGTTTCTTTCAGATTTTAGCAAATTTGCCATGTTGCAATTTTTTTACGATTGATGAAAAGCTGCATGACCATACTTTGGTCCAAAATTATAATGAACAAAGAATCATATAACGAAAGTCTAATAAGAAAATGAGAATTTAAAATTTAAAATTTAATCAATGAAAATTAAATTTTAAAGATATCCTAATAAAACGATAAAAAATGATGATAATAAAAACAACCAAAAAAATAATAAAATTAGTAAACTAATTCGTCTCAAGCTTCGAAGCTCCACACTCTACACTTTTGCAACACAAATTCCTCTATTTGCATAAATTTTTCACAATCTCTGTGAAGTTTCTCACTTTTCACAAATCTCTTTAATCTTTTCACAAGCTCAATTTCCATAATTTCTCATACTCATCTCAAAATTTCTTCGCGCTTATAGCGCACTCGGGGTCGGTACCCAAATTCTGATTCTGCTCTTCAATTCAATACCTAAATTCTGATTCCCATGAAATTTTTATGTTAGTCCATGGATTCAAATTCCATCCACATATTTTCAACATCTCCATCCCTAGTTTCCGCATCCATTAAATTTTCGGGTCGGTGCATGGATTATGTATCCATCCACATATTTTCCACATTTCTTTTATGTTTTTTACATTCATAAAATTTCCAAGTCAGTGCATGCAATCCAATTCCCCCCACATTTTTGACATTCAATCTTTGAAATTTTCTGTACTCATGAAATTTTTTGGGTTAGTACCTAAATTCTGATTCCCATCTCTTGTGATATGTGTGATGTCCCCTTAAAGGGAATAAGGAATCCTACTCTCAATCTTTGAGATCGGTTAGAGGCCCCCTTTCAATTGAAAAAGGCTTCCAATTTTAATTCTGAGGCTAGTACCTCAATTCCAGTTCTCAGCTCGAGGTTAATATCTAAATTCTGACTCCTATCTTTCATGATTAGTGTGAGGCCCCCTGCAATGGAACAAGGCATCCTATTCTTAATCCTCAAGATCGGTGTGAGCCCCCCTTAAATGGAACAAGGATTCTAATTCTCAGTTTGAGGCTCGTACCAAAATTCCAGTTCTCATCTCAGAGCCAGTACCTGAATTCTTATTCCCATCCTTTGAGATAGGTATGACACCCCACTAAATGGAATAAAACATCCTATTTTCAATCCTTAAGATCGGTGTGAGGCCCATATAAATGGAACAAGGTTTTTGATCCTCATGCTGAGGACGGTACCTGAATTCCACTTCTCATCCTGGGGTCAGTACCAAAATTCTAATTCCAATCTTTTGAGATAGGTGTGAGGCCCCCTTAAATGGAACAAGGCATCCTATTATTAATTCTCAAGATCGGTGTAAGGCCCAATTCAATGGAATAAGGCTTCCAATTTTAATTTTGAGGCTAGCACATAAATTCCATTTCTCATCTCGGGGTACCTAAATTATGATTCTCATCCTTCGAGGTAGGTGTGAAGCCTCCTTAAATGGAACAAGGCATCCTATTCTCAATCCCCGAGATCGGTGTGAGGCCCCCTTAAATGGAACAAGGCTCTTGATTCTCATTCTAAGGCTAGTACCTAAATTGCAGTTCTCATCCCGGGGTAAGTACCTAAACTCTGATTCCCCATTATTTGAGATGGGTATAAGACCACCTTAAATAGAGTAAGGCATTTTATTCTCGTATTTCTCTGCACTTTCGATCAACCTCTTGAGTTAGATGTGAGTTTTTGTGCTTTCCATCTCCTTACACATAATTTTATCTCCCAAAACATAAATCAAAACTAAAATGAAAATTGAAATTTAAGATATAAAAATTGAATCAAATCTTCGTCGAAGCCATCAATTTCCCTGACAGTTGCCTTCGACATCTCGTTTCTGTTTCCCTAGCGAGAGTCCTTATTTACTCCCTAACAAAAATCTTCTCTTCTTATTCTCTCTTTTGTTCTAATTTTAATAGCTCTGACAGTCATATTAGATTTGTTGATCTCTTCCGTCAACACCAATACATGTGGTGTGCTTATTCGACACACCACACCTATAGGGGGTCCTTTTGTTGACCTCAATTTTTGTTGAGGTCTAGTATTTTTTTAGAAGCCTAGGATCTAGCCATAGGACTTTCTTGTTGACTATCCTAGAGGACTAACGATGACACTCTCACCTTTAGAAATTTTAAAACTCTTCTTTGCTCATGCTAAAGTTCCACATGTTAGTTCTAACCTCAAGCACTCAGTAGGTGGAACCAATATGGGGGAACTCAAGAGGAGTCCCCACAAGATTGTTAAGCCTTAGGCTTGGCCTTGGGTGATGTGGTCTTGGTTAGTCTTACACACACCAACAATTAATACCCTTGAGTAACACTCACAATCTTAACCCTTAGTCAAATATGCTTAGTTAATCCCTTACTCTTTTTGGAAACTCATGTGGATGGTCTCCTAAACCATTAACCCTAGGATAGTGGTTTACTAGGACCAACAAATGGAGGATCCAAAGTATGTCTCCTTTGGTTTCATGGCTTATCATGGGTAATTTATTGATTAGCATCCTATTGAACCCCAAATTTACCTGAACTTACGCATAATTCCCAATGTACTCATGAAACCCTAAAATTTCCAAAATTACCCAAATTCTCAAAATCTCTTCAAAAATCATTTCAAACCATTCCAAATCACTCAAATTGATGAAAATACATCAAAATTTCCAAAATCCCAAAAATACCCCGAAAATTGCAAAAATTACCTAATTGTCCTTCTACCACAAAAGTTCCAATAATTTCAAAAATCTCCAAAATCACTCCAAATGTCCCCAAAATCAATTTGAACCACTCTATTGAGTCCAATTTGACCAAATTGCCCCCTCTTGAGTAAAATCCCCAAATTGCCCTTAAACGCCCAATTACCACAATTCACCTCCAATTTGCACCAAATTGATCCAAAGTTTCTCCAATTTCAACTCCAAACTCAAATTCACCATGTATAAGTTTGATTGAAAGTAAATTGAAGCTCAATGTGAACCTAATTTCAAACCTAAATTCCAAGCCAAACCAAAATGCCCAATTTGACCATATACCCAGTTTCCTTAAATTGAACCCCCTAACCTATCCAATTTCCTCAATTTGAATTCCAAATTCCATATAACATTGCTTTAGACAAAATTGAATTTTCAATTGGCCCAAGACTAGTTCTAAATCTCACCCAAATCTAATCTAGGACAAAATCCCAAAATTTGCACCTAAGTCTAAACTCCATCAAGTTGAACCTCATAACTCTAATATTTCAAATTAATTGTTGTCTAAAACTCTTCATTACAAAACCTTAGACCAATTTGAACCATCAATTGATCCTAACTTAAACTCTAGCCCAATCCAAACCCAAGTCTAACCTAAATGCTCCAAAATTGGTCATGGGTACATTTCGACTCAATTAAACTCCCAAATGAATTCAAAGCTACCCAATTTCTTTTTAAAACTACTAATGATAATTATCCAAGCCAATTTCATCAATCAATTAAGCTAAAATTAAAGTTTAGCCAAACTTATCAAACCCAATTTCATGGCATGATTTTGAACCCAAAACTTTAATTGAATAAAACCCATTCAAATTGACCATGACATGGTCACCACAGTCAGCCTTTGGACCCTAGGGACCAAGCTAGATCCACCTTGCCCACTCTACATGAGTCATGGACCAAAGTTCATTTGGTTTAGGAGATTTCTACCCATATTTGACTAAAACAAGAGAGAAGTTTCATCAACCATCAAACCCACAAGTTAATCACAATTAATGCTTCCCTTGGATCCCTTGAGCCACCTTATCACCATCGCTGGCATGGCCACCGACCTAGTTGCTGAAAAACACTAAAACCGACAACCCCCATTGCCAAAACCAAAATTTAAATCTCCCCAACTTGGCTCACATCAGTTAGACGTTGGAGCTTCTCTTCCCTCCACATAAGCTGCCTTTTGCACCCACTGGCCAGCCATAGTGGCCACTCCTTCCGCCTCTATTCAAACTCCACCTCCCACAGCCAAGGAGCAAATCATCAATTTCCTTGGGGAAACTCAACCATATTGCTTCGGGACCTCCTCTAATAACTTTTAAGCCCATTCCAACCATCTTCCCCACAAATTGAGCTAAACTTCAGAGCTAGAAAACCAGGGCAATTTCTGTCCATTTCTCAAATCTCCTAAAAACTTTAAGTTGATTGCTTCAAATGTTTCCCCAAACCAAACTAAGAAGGTTTCCATTGAAACCCCCCTTTGTTGAGCACCCTAACCTAGCTTTTGTTCAAGGCTGCACCACCATTTCGTTGGACTCTTACGAAGAGCATTCACTAAAGGAAACCAACACATCCAAGAGGTTGTCCAGACTCTACCGAAGCTTCCAAAAGCATCTGATTGAGGCCTTCCCTCTCAGACTCAGGAATAGACCATAAACCCTAATTTTTTACTTCATTTCTGCTTTAGTGAAGAGATGTTTGATTTCATAAGCATGTAACTGTAAAGATGTGCTCGTCTTGAGTAGATAAAGGTGAAAAAACAAACATCATGTGATTTGGTTCAGTAAAGAGAGAGATCTTAAGGTTTTAAGTAGGATGGTTCTAGGCTTGGGACGATTGGGGACAAAGATGGAGAGTTGTTGGATCGCTTGTGTATCGGTTGGACGGCTGGGATCACACCACATGATGTGATCAAACAAGAACAATGGGTTGTGTGGTAGTTGAGGTAGATGGCTGATGCACCCTTGGCGTGTGTTATTTTTCACGGTGTCTTATGTCAATGTAAATCCCTAGTAACAGTGCCAAAAACATAACATCTTAAATTTATGCAGTAATTTAGTTTCCAAAAATATGGCTAAAATCTTGACCCAATTTATATTGAGTATTTAATATGCAAAATCGAATTGTTATATAAAGTATATAAAATAGTTCACACACTAGGTGTTCTACGTAAGTACATGTATCGCTTCAAGTATAAAGGGCTTTCCTTAAAAACCCCAGTATCGATCTCATAGGGAAGCGCAGTAATAAATCCCTTAGGTTAATTCTATTCTACTACTATCAAGTTTTAATTTGGAAGATGGAAACTCTTATAATAATAACTTAAATCAAAATACTGAAACTATAAAAGTTAAAGTAAGAAAGATAAGTTAAAGTGGGTTTAATGAATGCTAACATAAATGTAACTAAAAGAACTAAGTTTACTAAATTAATTTGTAAACTTCAAAGTTAAAATTACTAAGACTAAACAAAGTTTTGTAATGAAGAAATCTTAGTCCTTTCAAATTTAAGAAAACATCCTTCCCCTTTACAATGGGTACATTGTTAGTGAAGTAATTATAATAATTTAAAATTGTATATAAAATTGTATTGTTCCAAATAAAAGTAATCCTATTCTTTACCATCTATCAAGTGCATAAGGAACATTAACTAATCCTATGTTTAGTCCCTAATTTTTTATTAAGGTTGGGAGGATACCGACTCTCACTCTAGAGCTCCTACTTCTCCCTCTTCTGAGGGCAAACACTCTGCATTAGTTTCCAATCAACTGGATCAAATTGGGGATTTTAATCTGTCACCTAAAAATCTCCAAATCTATATCCAACAAAGTATATTTTCTTATTTATTTGCATTCAACTTTATGGATACATCCTCACCCATGAAATTGAGTGTGACTCTCACCATGTTGTAGAAATCATAGCCCTTTCGGATCAAATGTTCCTCAACACATTTTAACATTTAAATTGGTCAAATCAAAACGTAAATTAAGATCAAAGTTTGAATCATCACAAATTATTCATATTTAAAATCATATAAAACAAAAAAACTCTTCACAAAACAAAATCACCATTTAGGGATAATGATAAAGAAGACTACTCAGAATCGATGGGAAGGATATGACAAAACACAGATTTCATATATAAAAAAAAGTTTACAAAACCAAGAAAGAAAAAAACACAACTTGTCTCACACTTCTTCCCAAGCAAATTCCTGAAAGTTCCCTTTAAGCACTTTTTCTCTTTACAATCACAGTCAACTCACTTTAAGAAATGTAATAAAGAATAAATCTCTAACCTTCCCTCTCCTCTTATAACCCTAGAAGAAAATTCATTCCACTCTATAGCCTTCCTCTTACTCTCACGCACACTCATGCCCTAGACTCCTCTCCTTTTTAATTAGGGGATGCCTCCTTTCAAAAAGATTTCTGAATTCCATCCTAAATTTTCTCCAAAGTCACACCTTTTGAATCACAAAAGACATTTCCATTCATTCAAGAGACAATTCCCTTAATTAAATAGCCTTCCAAAGTGTCTGGATGCATTGGATAACTATATGGGGCGTTTGAATCAGTTAGACCCTTCAAAATCTGCTCAAAATTCATCCTCAACTGTCTTAATCCATCTTATATTGTCTCTGGCGCTTTAGGCACAAGTTCTGGTGCCTCAGATGCTAGTTCTCTAGATTTTAGCACCTCAAGCGCCAGTTTGGAGCCTCAAGCGTCACCTTACAAAAACTCCAACATATTGCTCCATTTCAGTTGTGTTTCGCTCCTAACAGATATACCAACAAAAGAAGGAGGAAAATAATATTTCTTTAAGGTGTAATTTTATTCAAAATTATGTGAGAAATGTAAAGTAGATTAAGTATAGATTGATATATTGAAATGTGCCAAGTCAGAATTTTCTTTCTTGCTCGTTTTTACTCTAAATTGCACTAATTTTGCTTCATTTTCTTAAAAAACTTGAAACAAAAAATATGCAAATTACCTTCCCTTAAGGTGTAATAACATTAAATATCAATAGAATTGGACATAATATATATTTGAAAAAGAAGGTAATTTTTAGGCATGTCAAAATCTCCCAAACTTAAATGTTACTTGTCCTCAAGTGACTCTTTTACTGCATATAAAATGACTAAGGATAGAGATTAACTTATAAACTTCTATACTTTAGTTTAATAGATAAAATGGTGTAATTTAAGAAAAACTTTTAATAACTTAGACTAAAACTATAGGTATAAAAATACTTAGTAATCAAATCTAAGATTTTTGAATTTCCATTCATTTTAAGTAGAACTATAATTTGTTATATCAAGGATATTTAGAATATCCATATGAAAAATAATTTCATGAAAACAATACTATTAACAATGCTAATACTCAAATACCAGTTTAGAAAATGTAATAAAACAATTTCCTCAAGTTGATTCGAGTTAAGCTAATTTTGTATTAATCATCTCCTGAAGCTTCTCCTCACATTTTTTTCTTTTCCTTTTCTTTTCACTTTTTTTTTTAATTTTTTTTTATTTAGGATCTCTTCAATCCTTTTTTTCTTTTTTTTTTCAAGTGAGGATTACTATATCTAGATAGCCTTTAATAATTTTGAACTTCACTATCATCTTCTTAAAGTTCAAACTTTTTGCCTTTCTTCACGTTATAAATTCTTATTTATCTTGATGATTTTTCATAAAGTCTCATTTTTTTCTTCTTAAATGAAACTCTAAGATTCTTAATACTTCAAAAATATAATTTCCTTTACTTTAAATTGAAAAACATAGTCTTATCCTTTCATACCAAATATTTTTAACTTTAGAATTGACCTTTGTTATTAAAAACCCTTACCTTAATTTACCATAATATTTACAAACATAAATATAGACATTTAAGTTAAACTCTAATATAAAAGGTCATGTTAAATTAATTTTAAAAATATAGTTAATTGAAGACAAAAAAAAATTAGTTTACTTCTTTTTGAAAGAAATTTTTCTTAACCCCAAACTTGAATTTTTAAATATTTTATACTTAATTCCATAAAATGTAGCTGGAAGAAAAAGAAAAAGTTGAGTCTACTAACTACTACAGCATTCTATCAAATTCATATACATTTATAATAAAGATAAAATTTAGTAGGAGAAAGTAAATCTAGCCTAAAACATGCTTGCAATAACATTAAACTAAAAGGAAGTATACTCACATTAAAATTTATTTTCCTTCCTACCCCTAAACTTGATTTTAAACATGTATAACATTCAATATAGAAAGTATAAGCACAAAAAAAAAAGTTTAGAAATTCTATCTATCACAAACATTTACAAGTGTTATTTAGGACAAAAAAATATGCAATAGAAATTAAGTTTAAAAAAAAACATGCTCGATATGGAAAGAAATGTCTAACAAAGAGAACAAGTATCGACATACGAATATATATTTTTACGTGTCCTCCAAATCTTTATATTATTGTAACACAAACACAAACACTCATGATAAATGTGGTCAATTCTTCCTTTAACTCATTGCATCTCACTAACTTTCTTCCAATTTGTAACGGAATCACTACACATCGATATTGGGTACTTATAAATAATTTTACCGATTCTAATCCAAAAGATAAGATTATTCCTGATATATTTGTTCTTTTGCACTAACCTTAGGCATCACCATATCCCAATAACTAAATTAAGCACCTATAGCAGTTATGAGGATAGTGTAAGTTCATTCACATGTTACTCATCAAATAAGTTAGCTACTCTTTTCAAATGAAAACAAAGTTAGAGAGAAGAAGTAACAAAATTGAGATGGAAGTGTCACTGTTAAAGTTCATGATGTCTCTTGTAAAAATGAAGTCTGGGTGAGACCCGAGTCATAGTGGACTTATCAATCCAACTACAACATGAGAATATATAAGTCTATCCATAATAAGAAATTAAGGAATCACCTCCCTCATAATACACAAAGATGTAATCAAACCACACTGATAACTAAGGGTTGTCTCCCATAAAGTGCTTTGTTTAACGTAGCTAGCCCAAAAAATAATTCCACCTAAGTCAAAATTTCGTTTAGGTACTCCTTAATCAATCACCTAATCTTTTCTAGATCCAGAGATTCCTACAAATTCCTTGAATTAAAAATTTTCTTTCAGATTTTCCTTTCAGATTGATTTGTATCCTTGTTCCTCATATGTCTTTCAAGATTCAATATTCTTTTATTGATTTTCATAATTTTCATATTAGTATCATCCTTAAATTTTTCAAGAAATGGATCTTTATATGATACTTCAAGATCTCCAAAATTTTGGATTCGATCTTATCAAGATAATTCAAATTCTGGATCAATTTCTTATTGGTTACTCTTTTGTTTAAGGTTGTCTTTCAATTTTCCCCCTTGGTACTGAGTAAACGGTAGAGGTGGTCTTTTTATATTTAACTTTGTTAAGGACATATGCTTTTCTAATTCCTTAAGAATTTTTTCCATTGGTCTTTCAATCTCCTTATCCTCATTTCCCAACTTAAAGTTCTTTTGAAACATACCCTATAACTCTCTTCTAAATATTAAGTTAGTTTCCTCTCAATATCTTCAATCTGATAAATTAAAATAGTATGCATATCTTCTTGAAAATATTCCACTCTAATGGAGTTTACTCTTTCAAATCTACAAGCATTATAATCCAAATCTAAATATTCATTATATCATTGATCAACCATTTCTCCATTAAATTGATGGAGTCTTTTCAAATCTCTTCCAAAAGTTCTCTACAAATTTAACTTGTAAAATTCAAGGTCTGCACCTCCTGAACTACTGAAATAAATCTAAAGAATTAACTAATAGGAAAAATATCAAAAATATTTTTGTTATTTTGGATTTTCTTTAAAATAAACACATAATAATTAAACACACTATATAATAATATTATAAATTCCAAGTCTATGTCTTAAAAGTTTAACTAAAATTCTCCTAAAGTTCTTACCGAAGCTTCCATGACAACGGTGCCAAAAACTTGATGTGCCCTTGGTGTGTGCTATTTTTTTTGCACATGTTAAGTCAATTTAAATCTCTGGTAATAGTGCCAAAAACTTTTCCCATCCCAAACATAGGCAATAATTTAACTTCTAAAAATATGACCAAAATCTTCACCCAATTTATATTAAGTATTTAATATGCAAAATGTTATATAAAGTATAAAAAATAGTTCACACACTACGGGTTCAATGCAAGTGCATAGATCACTTCAAGTAATATAGGGCACTTTAAAAACCCCAGTATTAATCCCACAGAGAATCACAGTAAGAAATACCTTAGGCTAATTCTTTTCTAATTCTATCAAGTCTTTGTTGGGCAGATGGAAATTCTTATGATAATGACATAAAAAATAATATTCAAACTATAAAAATTAAAGTAATAAGGACAATTTAAAATGGGTTTAATGAATGTTAACAAAAATTTAACTCAAAGAACTAAGTTTACTAAACTAATTTATAAACTTCAAAGTTAAATTTACTAAGACTAAACAAAATTTTGTGACAAAAAGTTCAAATTTAAGAAAGCATCCTTCATCTGTACAATGAGTACATGGTTAGTGAAGTAAATTAAATCATTTAAAATTGTATGTAAATTTGTATCGTGCTAAATAAAAGTAATCTTATTATTTTCCCTCACTCAAGTGCATGAAGAACATTGACTAATCCAGAGTTTCATCTCTAATTTCGTGGTTATTTTGGGAAGATACCAACTCTCAATCCAAAACTCCCACATTTCCCTTGCCTTAGGGCTAACAAACTTGCATTAGTATCCAATCAAATGTTCCAAATTGGGGATTTTAATCTGTCACCTTAAACTCTCTAATTCTACATCCAAGAAAGTATATGTCCCTAATTATTTGCATTCAACTCCATGGATAACATCCTCACCCACGAATTTAAATATGACTCTCATCCTGTTGTAGAAATCATAGCCCTTTTGGATCATATGTTCCTTAACACATTTTAACATTTTAATTGCGCAAATCAAAAAGTAAATGAAGATTAGAGCTTGAATCATCACAAATTTTTGACATTTAAAACCGTATGAATCAAACTCAATTTTTCACAAAACTAAATCTCATTTTAGGGAGAAGGATAAAGAAGACTACTGAGAATTCATGAGAAGGATAAGATGAAATACGGATTTCATATATAAAACTAAGTTTACAAAACAAAGAAAGAAAAGAACATAACTTATCACACACCTTCCCAAGCCAATCCATATAAGTTACCTTTAAGCACTTTCTCTCATTACAATAATACTCAATTCTCTCCTATAAATGTAATGAAGAAGAAATCCACTCTTCTCTAAAGCCTTCCTCTTACTCTCATGCCACACTCATGCCCAAGAATCCTCTCCTTTTAATTCGGGGCTACCTCCTTTCAAAGAGGATTCAATATTCCCTCCTAAATTATCTCCAAAAGATACAAATTTTGAATCCAAAAAGACATGCCCATTCATTCAAGTCACACATCCCATCATTAAAAAGCATTCTAAAGTGTCTAGATGCATTCAATCACTCCATGGGGCATTTGAATCATTTGGAGCCATCAAAATTTACTCAAAATTCATCTCGAACTGCCGAAATCCATCTTATATCATCTTTGATGCTTCAAGCGCTAGTTGTGGCACCTCAAGCACCGGTTCTCTGGATTTTGTTGCCTTAGACGCCACTTTATAGTAACTCCACCATTTTGCTCTGTTTGGCTCCATTTTGCCCGTTTCAGTTGTGTTTTTCTCCCAACAGATATACCTACAAAATAAACATTAAAACAATATTTATCAAAAGTGTAATTTTATTCAAAAAATAAGTGAAGAATGTAAAGAAGGTTAAGCATAGAAAGCCATATTGAAAAGTGCCAAGTCAGAATTTTCTTTCTTGCACATTTTTACTTCAATTTGCACCATTTTTGCTTTATTTTATCCAGAAGTCCATTTCTTTTAACTGAAACCAAAAAATACGTGAAATATCTTTCTTATAAGTGTAACATCTTTAAAAATCATTAAAATTGAGCATAAAACATATATGAAAAAGTAGGTTTTTTTTAGATGTCTCAATGGTGGCGTTCAGTAGCACGACAACACGTGGAAACCTCAGAGCGCTGTAGGTTGAGGTGGTGGCCTACTCAAATAAGTAAGAAAATCAATATTTTTATTTAAATCAATTTCAAGACAATTAATATCCATATCTTTGTACATAAAAATCATAAAAATAAAATAAAAATATTCTCTTGCTCTGTAAATAAATAAGAATAATGTGAAATGAAATTAATTTTTTTTTACTTGTGTTTTATTTTTAATTCATTAAATACTCTCTGTAGTGTTTTAATTTTAATTAGCTAAATAATAATCACCATGACCTAAAATTTTTGGGGTTGATTTATCATGTTAATAAGTGTGTTATCAAATTTTTCCAAGGTTAGAGAGCATCTTTATCTTTGAAACCGTAATTTTTAAGCTTAGTTGCCTATTTTTTCTTAAAAATAATTTTATAAACTAAAATATAAATAAAACTTTTATAGGACGAATTTTGGTAGGTTTCCCATGATTATAGGATCTTAAGAAAAATATAAAATGCATTTAAGTAATATTGTATATTTTTATTGCTATTTAATTGTCCAAAACTTAGAATAAATTAATTAAAGAAACAATGATTCAAAAATTTTAAAAAATCAATTCCACATTGTAGAGGATAACCATATTTTCTCAATGTAAAAATTTCGAACCAATTTGGAGTATATTTATCACTAAAGTTGATTTTTAAGTAAAATGACATTTTTGAATTAAATTAATTATATTAAATAAAACATATCTAAGAAAATTATGAAAAGCAGTTTTCTAAGTTCCTTGTTATCGGGACAAATTTGGAAAAATAAAATTTTGTTAAAGTAAATACTTTTTTAGTTTATTTTTGAATTAAAAATAATTAAAATTTGCAAAAATACAAAAGTGGTCTAAAATATCCCTAATTGTTTCCTAATCACTTGGGACTCATTATAATATTTTCCTAGTTTTTTTAAGTTAAATATAAATTTTTAAAAGCTAGAATTGTATTTTATCTAATTTTCCATTAAATTAATTATAATATATATATTTTAAATCTCAAAACTAAAAAGTTTATTTCTCTGAGTTTTCTGAACATATTAAAAAAAATTGGTAATTAAAACATATTTCTATTGAATTAAATCACTAAAATTAATAAATAATTTTAATAATTAAAACATAACATTAAAATCATGAAATTTTTTCCAAGTTCCATTTTACATAACTGTTAAATGAAACATCAACTAATTAATTAGATACCCTTCTCATGAGAAAATTAAAACATCAGGTTCCTTTAGCCTAGGTTGTATTAATTTGAATCCAAATTTAAAATTTGGGATGATAATTTAAGAAACATAATAGATTCAAATGACTTGAAACATTTTAAAGGGATTTAAAGGTTGTTAGGGATTGCTCTCTAGGCACTTTTCTGACCTTTTGGATATTTTGAAGGATAATTAAACCTTTTGTTCTTTGCTCAATAAAATCATCTACTAAAACCTTTAGGGACTCATCAAGTCATGACTTGGGGTTTTGTTAACTACACCCTCAACAACTTTTCTTGTTTTCTGTTACAACAAAATCATATATATATTGCAAAAACTAATCTTTTAGTAATTGTAACGAGAAGCTGACAAGTTCGCTTTTCAATATTATTTACCTTCTGTCATTTTATTTGTTCAAATTTACGCTTACTTTAAAAAAATTAAGCATGCTTGGTTGTGGATTTTACTTAACTTGCAAAAAAAAAACATTTACTAAAATTAATCAATGTTTTCAAAAATTAAATTAAACACTTTCAAAGGTAAGTATAAATCATTTGAAATGCAATCAAACATAAAACACTCTTTTGAATTTATGGGAGTCCCTCGGACGAGGTAACCCACAGTTGCTAATGAGAACTCCCTAGTTTAAATGAGCTTAATAGCTTTTGAATTTATGAGAGTACATCGAAAGAGGTAACCCACGATTACTAACGAGATCTCCCTAGTTTAAATGAGCTTAATAGCTCATTTAAACTAAGTAAGCTCAAAACAAAATAGTGGCATCAAAATGAGGGAAGTGTAGGATCATAATCGCTATCATTCTAATCAACTAAAACTTCCCTCACCTACCCCCCACATAATAATTGAACTCAAATTGCCATTTAAACCTTTGAACCTTAGACTCTAGAGTTGTTACTTGATCGAGGTGCTTGGACGCAACTCTATGGGCTGCAATCTACAACAGCATGACGATCTAAAACAACACATCTTTTTCATAGAATTAAATAACAAGCCATAGGACTTCGAAGTTGTATGCTTATACAACATAAATCCTTACTATACCTTTGGGCCTTTGCACAATCTTATTATGTAATCTAAGCCCTAACTCGTTTTGGGATTCCAAGGTTATCATTCGTTGCAACATAAATCCTCCCATCTTTCAGGCTATTTATATGATTTTGTAATGCAAATATAAGCTTTAATTAATAATAATTAGCAAGATGAAACATTTAATACCTTCTCTAAATAAAACTGAATCCAAACCACAAAATATCTATCGGCGTTATTTTGGGGTTGGTTTGTGGGGAGTTGCCCGTAAGAAGCTCTCGGTCGCTGGAATCGAATTCTCATTGCCTGCTTCGGAAGGACGTTGAAGTATGAAATCGGACTGACCCCATATTTTTCATAGTTTAAAATGAAAGAGCACTATACCTCAACTCCCGTATCTATCCCGATGGATAAACACAAGACTTGAGGAGGAGGCTCGATCAAATAAACTAAGGAAAGTATGACGTCCGTCCGATCTGCGAAACCTTTGTATTTGCCGACAAGTTCCCCTATTTAATATAAAAGATTAAATAGTGTTTATATTAAGCTGGGTTTGGACATGCTTCCTATAAGGGGAAGCCCCAATAGTTAATTACGTCTTAAATGAATAAATTTATCTAAGAAGACTCTCGATAAAAATCAAGAAAATATTATCTTCAAGGGGTTTCAAAGGGTAGGACTCTTCAATGAGATCGGACGTAGAGGTGTGAAAGGGGATTAGTTCAAATTTGGAACATTTTATTGTAGAATCCAAAGGAGGAAGAACTAGGGGATGTGATGGATCTGGAGGAGAACCTTGATGACTTCCCAAGCTATCCTAATGTTTGGCTTCAATTTTAAGGAGAGAAATTTAGGTGTTTTGTCCTGCCAATTTTATTAGTTAGGGCTTACATTCATGTGAAACAATCACACAAACTGCCTGAAAGATGTAAGGATTTAGGTCATGACAAACGACAACCTCGGAATCCTAAGACGAGTTAGGGCTTATGTTGTATAGCAGGGCTATGCAAAGGCCTAAAGATGATGTGAGGATTTACATTGCATATGCAAGTAACCTCGAAGTCCTATGGCTTTGTTGTTTAAGTCTAAGAAAGGAAAATTGGTTTAGCTGGGGAAGACAGGTTTTGCTGTTGAAGATGGCTGTGCCGCCCACCATGCTAGCTCGAAGTTTCTTGTCGTGACGAGTTCGAGTTTTATAGTGTGTCAAGTTATAATGTCAAATCAGGTGGCTCTATGGTTGAAGTTCCTTAAATTTTTTGAGGACATGTTAAATTTTATTAGAGCGACACCAGTTATGATCCTACGGCTCCCTCGTTCCAGCACCACTATTTTCTATTTGATTCACTCAGTCTAAATGAACTTACTAAACTCAACTTAATGAGTTCCATAATTTCATTTAAACCATAGGAAGCCTCGTTAGCAATTGTAGGTTACCTCCTCTGAGGGATTCCCGATCATCCGATAGAGACATCTTAATTTAGTTGAAGTTGTGGTTTTATGTGATGTTTGTGATTAAATTTTGAGTTATTTTATATTTTTAATGATGTGGCAGTGAGTTTTATCTTGATATATTTTAATTTTGGTTTTAGGTTATGGTTATGGTTAACATGCAAGTTTCTGTTGTTTTCTTACATGTTGGTAAATGCAAGCATAAAATATGTAAGTAAAAGGTAGAAGAAAGATGGTACTATAAACTGTAAAAGCGTACCTGGCGAGACTTCTCGTTCCACCACCTGAAACTTAAAAATGCATGTGAGGGCATTTATGAAGAGCAAGAAAAGTAAAGTTCTGATAATATTCCTAACCCTATGTCGTATCTTGGCTGGTCCTTAGAATCAAGCAAGATATATTAAGTTTAGTAGATCTCCGAGGTGTCCAACAGAACCAGAGAAAGGCAGGTCCATGCTACTTTCTCGTTGCTTGGTGGAAAATCCCGAGTTCTTTTTTTAACTTACTATGTTGCTTAATAATTCATCCTATAAATACCCTTATTACTCAGTGAACATTGATGTCTCAAACATCCCTAAGAATAGATTAATTATCATTTATCATTTAATTTAAAAATTATTTGAGAGAATTCCCTTGAAGGGGAAGTTAGTGTAATTTGAACACTTAGCCAAATTTTTAATCCTAGTTGGGCTTAGTGGTGTTTCAAGGATGTTTGATTTAATTATGTTTATTTCTCTAATCCCATTTTGTCAATTTTGATTTCGCCTAAGGCACCAATAAGCCCTTAAGACCTAGGTGATTGTCTTCATTAGTTTAGAAAAGGTCAAGCTTTAAGTGGTAATGATTCATGATTTAGATTTTATTTGAAAATCAAGATAGGGGTATTAAATTGATTAAATATTGACTTCAAAAATCATACCCCTAAGTCTAGGATCATTTGATTTTAATAAACTTTCAAATTTTAATAATTTAGAAATTTATTAACTTAATTAAGAAAGTGAGATTGGTTTCTACCAATTGACCCCTTATGTTTCAAGCATCAAATAAATTGATTAAGATCAGAGGTTACCCATTCCCCTCCTTGACTTAAGCCAAAATGTTAATTAAGGCTAAATTTCCAAAATTACACATTTGCCCATAAGGCTCTAACACCTCATAATTTGTCAAACTCAATTCAAATGACTTTGAAATTTTCATCCTGCCTTATTCATGGATCCATTAAGACATCAGAGGAGAAAATATGATTTTTCAGAATTTAATTTCATTTATATAATTATTTTCATGCAAAAATAAAATTTTTCAAAGAAAATTCCTAAATTGACCAAGGTAAATTTTAATCCCGTGAAATTTTTATTGGAGGTAGACCTAGACCAGATAAGCCTTTGGTTCAAATTTAATAGTTTTTTGAATTCTCTATGATTTATTAGAATTATTTTAAGTTCTGGGCTATTTAATAAAAATAAAATATTTTAGGTGGTGAAAATAAAGTTTTGTATTTTTTGAAAAATCTCCCTAAGGTTAGAGAATTCAGAGGAGCAAATTTCACATTTTTTTTTATTTTTCTTTGATTTATTGGAATTATTTTAGTGAAAAAACTCATTTTTATTCCTTAAAAATTATTTTAAGCTTTGAAATTCAATATCTTTATTTAGAAAGTCAGGAAAAATATTGTAATTGTTCCTAAGTGATTAGGAAGCAATTTAGAATATTTCCATGAGTGTTATTATGTTTGTGATTTTTATGAACTTTTAATTATTTAAATATTCAAAATAGGCTAAAAATCAAGTTTTTATTTTAAATATAATTTTATTTTTATGAAATATCCCTGATCACAAAGAACTCAAAAAACTAAGTTTCATAACTTTTTGAGTTATATTTTGATTTTCTTAAAAATCATCTAAATGCCAAAAATGATATTTATCTTTGAAAATCAATTTAAGTTATCAAATGAACTCAAAATATTTTGAACTTCTTATGATGAGTTTTCTAGATCATAAATCACAGTGAAGATAAAAAGTGAAGTCATTTAAATGTTTATATTTTCCAAAACTAATTATATTAGTGATTTAGTGTTTGTAAACGTTAAGGGTATTTTAAATGAATTAGCCCATGAAATTATTTCCAAAGGCTTCTCTAGTCATGCTGGACCTTCCAAAATTTTGTTAGGATTTTCTAATCAATATGCTAATTTTCTTGATTATTTTAAAGAAAAGATGTGTAACATTTTGAAAAATATGGATCTCTGTAGAGGAACCTCCTCTCACTTTGGAAAACTCAAAGGATGTTTCCCCTTACAGAGGCTATAACATGCTAAAATTTCAAGCCAAGGTGATGTGTCAATATGCATGGAGAGTCAAATGATCCCAAAAAGTGTTTAATTAATTAAAAATGTTTTATGCATCAAATGGACTTAAAAATAATTCTACGTTATCCTCCTCTGTTCACTGAGCAAGAAGGTATTTTTATTTTATTTTTGTTATGAATTTTCTAAATTAGGGGTATTTAAATAAATAAGAAAAAACCCTATTTATCTATTTAAACTACGCGTGTTGACTAGATCCTAAGCAGCTCCGAAGGCATACGTGGCGCGCTCTGGTTGGACGCCGTCATCCACACAGCTGCTGACTCGACCCGCGCTTTATGTCCCGGAGCGCTGTCCGGCTCGATCTCCTCCGTTCATTTGATACACGCTCGATCGAGCGACTCCCCGTCATCATCCCCGATAGAATGATCCCGTAACCGTCCACACTAAAACTTTAAGATCTCAGCCTAGACTCAACCAAATCACCTCGAGTTTGATCCTATGAACTCGTCTAAGTGAGACGAACATATCCATACCGTAATAATGCTATTAAATTAAGCCTAAGTAAATGAAGAATCGAAATAGGCTCGGGATGAGGTGAGGTTTTATACCTTTGCTCTAAGAAGTGAAACTTCAATCAGAGGGGTTCGACACGTTTGTTAGGGTCCAAGGAGGCTAGGCTGGTCTTGGTGTAAGGCCTAAGTATGAATTCGACCAAGCTCGATTTCAGGTGTTGGTCTATAGCTATGGTGGAGGCTATTTCAGAGGGTAATTTGACGGGGCTTTGTCTTTTCTTGTTGTTGTGAAAGTTTGGGCACAAGCAATTGAAGTTTGGTGGAGTTTTGAGAGATGTCCTCTTTCTGGCCTAATTTTTAAGCTCAAAATTAGGGTTGTACAGGGGGGAATCAAGACAGTTAAGTGATTGGAATGTGTTGTGGAGATCTCAAGGAAGCTCTGTGAGTGATTTGGGAGGCTCTCTTTGAGAAAAATTTAGCAAACCTCCAATGGCCGTGGAGGTGAGTGTTTATAAAACTGTCCATGGGGTGGCTCTCAGGGCACAAGTTTGCGTGCATTGTGGTGCTTAGGTGGAGGGCAGAGGAGCTATTCAATTTGATTTGGATGAGCTAACCTCTACGTTTAATTTGGGTGGCTCTCAGTTTTGAGCTTTTCTAGCCACTAGGCTGGCCCACCTACCAGGGGAGGTGGCTAGGAGCTCAGGGAACCCAGAGGAATCCATCAAAAATATTTATTGCAAATGTGCTTTGATTTGGCAAAGATATCTTAAGCATGTGCTTTTTTGGAAATAATATCTCTTAATTTGGGGGATCTTTGGTCCATGGCTTTATTTAGGTGGTTTTAAGGTGTTTGGACTGGTCACTAAGTCCAACTAATGGCTGTGATGGAGTTAATTGGGTGACTTTAAGGTGGTTAGGTCACATATAGTGCATGGGTCCAAGTGGATGCAAATGACCAAAACTTGTGTTTGGGTAAGGCTAGCCATGTCAATTGGCCCAAATAAATATTTTATTTGGCGTAGATGATCATAAGGAACAAATTTGTTGAAGAATGGAAGTGGTTTTGAGCTCAATTGAAGGGTCAATTTGACAGAATTTTGAACCTTAATCAATTTGGTTATGTTGTGCTAGGCTTGGGTCTAGCTTGGGTTAGCCTTGGGCTAAGTCCAAATTGATTATTGTAAATGGTTAATAGGGACCTCATGATGAGTTTTCAACATGAATTCAATGCCAATTTGGAGGTTAAGGCAATCAATTGGGTGAAATTTGGGGACTTAGCCAATTTGGTGCTAAATTTGGGAATTTTGGATTTAGGCCAAAATCAAATGGATATGAGGCTTAAATAAAGAAAATTGATGGTTTATTTTGATGTATAGGAATGTTATCAAGATTTTCAACATTAATTGGGTCCAATTGACTAGGCTATGGGATCAATTTGGTGAGATTAGGCATAAGGTCAAAATTGGGGCTTTAACCTAACTCAAAATTGGGCTCAAATCATGTACCAATTGAGCTTGGATTTGGTTTAAATTTGTCATATCAAAAGTTAATTTGAGTTTAGGATTGGAATTGGGGACAATTGAGATCAAATTGAACAACATTTGAGTTGAATTTGGGGAATTTGGGCCCTTAAAGGCAAATTTGGGGGTTTTGCTTAAAGATGGTAAAATTGGTCAAATTGAGTCATGTGGTAGTTTAGAGAAATGAAATTTGGAATATTTGGGATTTATTGGCAGTTTCTGGAAATTTTTGGAATTTTTGGAATTTTGGGCCCAAGAGGGGTATTTTGGTAATTTGAGGTTGTTTTAGGGGTAAAAGGCCAAGATGGGTATTTTGATAGAGTTGAGGAACCAACCATCACCAGTAAGCCATGGACCAATGGAAACCCCATTTTAGGTCCTCTACATAGTGGTCTTAGCCAAACCATAGCTCTAGGGCTAGTAGGTTTAGGGGACCATCTACATGAGTATCCCAAAAGATCAAGGGATCTAGGCTAGAAATTTGAGTTTAGTGTTGTGAGTGATTGTGGGTGTAGATAAGTGCAGTGAGTATTGTGAGTGCCTTACCTCAAGACCAACACCCAAGGTCAACCTTAAGGTCCAGCAGTCCTAAGGTTTACTTATCTTAAGTTTCCCCCATAGTGACCCTACCTACTAAGTGCTAGAGGTTAGGACCAATATGTGGAACTTCAAGTTGAGTAGAGAAGAGTTTGGAATTTCTAGTGGTGAGGTATCTAGATCTAGTTTTCTAAGAATCGTCAATAGGAAAGTCCTATAGCTAGACCTTTGGCTAATAAAGAGGAAAAAGTAAACCTCAACCAAAAGTGAGGTAAAAAATATCTTGGGAATTAATTGAGGTTATCCTCAGAATCTGTGACAACCTCTAGTTTATCACTCTTTGGATTCAAAAAATCAAGGTTCCAAATTTGTGTCATCTCCACTTGACACCTCTTTGTATGATCTTTGAAAAGCCCTATCCTTTTAAGTTTCTTAAAGATAATATTTCCTGATCTAAATCAAGAGCTTTATTAGGTGACTTTGGTTATATAAGATGTTATTAACTATAGGTATTTGCCATTATAGGAAATTTTAAAGCCCAATTTAATATTAACCTATATTAAATTCTTCATATTATATATGGGAACTTGTCGTTCAACATAAAAATGGTTTTTTATAGACTAAAATGGATGTCATAAATTCTTTAGTTTATTTAATCAAGCACCACCAACAATTAGTGTATCTATCCTTCGAGGTAGATATATTGCTTGCGGTGTCGTGCTCGATTATTTAAACAATTGCAGATATGAGATTGATTTGGTCTTCTATTTTAAAAAATTAAAATATTAATTTTTTCTAAATTATATATGTATAAATTAAATTAAACATCTTTTAAAATGAGGCATCAGGCTATCCATTTCGATGACCGTCAATTTCTAATTTAGCGATCGACCATTGCATAGCTTCAAACTAATTTACTTCCAAGCTAAGAACAAATCTTGTAGGCAAGAACTTTTCCTAGACTTATATACCTCATTCTCTGTGGTTTTAATAACTTTGACTCAAAAGTCCTATATTACAAAAGCAATATGTACACTTGTGTAAGGCCCCAAAATGCTAGTGTATCTGAACTTAAGTTAAGGCCGCAGCATGATTTTTTACATTGTTATGGTGGATCAACAATGTAGTTAACTTAGTAGAATTTTAGTTAAACCATTTAAACTTAGAAATGGAAACCTACATTGTTAGTTTTCATGTGTAATTTCTTGTTTGTTTAAAAAAGAACCAAAATTTAAAAATATTTTCTCTATGTTTGTTGGTGTGTTTTTTTGAAACCTTCTTTTTGAGTATTTAGTAAATGAATGTGTAGCTTAGGATCTATAGACCTTGAATCCTATAATTTAGAGCTAGAGAGAATAAATAGGATGATTAGAAAATAGAAAAGACTTCACAAAATTGTAGAAGAAATTGCAAACAATCAACAAATCAACTTAGAAACACTAGCAACTATTAATAATGACCATAATGTTGGAAGACCATTAAAGGATTATGCTAATCATATGACAAATGAGATTCACTTAAGCATTCAAGCCATTGTCATAATAGGTAACACATTTGAACTTATGCCCGATATAATCCAAAATGTGCAAATCAACCAATTTGGGGGAACCCATTCCGAGGATCCAAATTTACATTTACCAATTTCTTAGAACTTTACTCTACATTTTGCTATAATTGCGTGTCAAAAAATTTCATTAAGCTTAGGATTTTTCCCGTTTCCTTGAGAGATAAAGCCAAAATATGGTTAAACTCATTAGCACTTGATCAATTAGAACATAGGGTGAATTCGCCCAACATTTCATAAGTATTTATTTGCCTTAAAAAATAGTTAAATTATAGAATGATATTATTTCCTTTAGATAACATAAATATGAGTCAATATACGAGGCTTGGGATTGATTTAAGGAGCTTTTTAGGAAGTGCCCACATCATGCATTGCCCCATTGTATGATTAATCAAACTTCTTACAATGGTTTAGTAAGATACCTAAGATTTATTTTTGATGCTGCCACTGATGGATAGCTCATGTCAAAGCCATTTGATTAAGCTTGTTCACTGATTGGGGAGATGGCCACTAACAATTTCCAATGGCCTTCTGAGAAAGTAAACCTAATGAAGATAGCTAATGTACATGACCAATACTTGCTCTTTATTCTAACATGTTAGGTAGTAGCTATATCTTGGATGCTAGAACAATTTGTAATGAATAAACCTCAAGTACCTCAAGTACATAAGGAAAATAGGTTATGACAATTTGTTGATGCTAATATTTCATCATTTAGGTTTATAATAACAATTACAAAAAGACCTAACAACCCTTCTTCCAATTTCTATAACATACGTTTGAAGAAACATCCAATTGTTAGCTAGAACGGTAACTTTGATGGGCAAAACAAACAGTGGGGAAATAACCAAGCAATATCATTAGAAAATTGGAATAACCATGTTCGTACCAACTATAGAGCTTCTTATCCTCTAAAATTTAACCCTAACCCACAATTCAATGAAATGAAGTTGTCTTAGGAAGAGGATGCGTTGTAGATGGTGATTCAACTAAAAAGTCATGGTGCAATAATTGGGAACATAGAAAGCCAGTTGGGGCAAATTGCTAAATCACTTAGTAATCAACCTCAAGAAACTTTTCCTAGCAATAGTGAGATAAATCCAAAGGTGAAGAATATTGAGCAGGTTAAATCTGTTAAATTACGAAGTGAATGGGATGCAGAAGATGTGGTTTGGAATGTTATTGAAATTAAAAAGAAGACCGTAAAACATTAATGACATTTGGAACATATTTCTAATGATTTAGAAAAAAGAGCCTCGCAAACTAAGATAAACTTACAAAAATTACTATTTTCATTTACTAAAATACTTCAGAATAAAATTAAATCATTAGTTTTTAAGATTTAAAATTATTTAAGAAGCTAACTATTAATATTTCTATTTTTTTAGGATTTGGAGCAAATGCCTAATAATGTAAAGTTCATGAAAGACTTTTTTAATAAGAGGAGAATTTTTGGAGATTATGTGATAGTTGCACTCAGTGAGGAGTGCAACACTATCATTCATAAGATGCTTCCTTGGAAGATTAAGGATTCTAAGAGCTTTACTATCGCTTGCATAATTGAGAGAGTTTTGATAGAAAAGCGTAATGTGACCATATAGAGAGTATAAACCTTATTATGCTAACTATTTTTAAAAGGTTAGGATTAGGAGATATGTCTACTATTACTGTGAAACTTCAAAAAGCTGATTAATCGATCACTTATTTAAGGGGGAGATAGAGGATTTTCTTGTAAAGGAGGAAAATTTTAGCTTTCTTGTTGATTTAATCACTTTAGATATGAAGGAAGTAAAAAAATTCTCATATTACTAGATACAGATTTTCTGGCCATTGGAGGGTAAATGATCAGGTGGTTCCATTTAATGTATTAAAATCTATAAAGTATCCTTCTAAAGGAAATGAAGATGCATGTTTAATAAATTATTTGTGTAGTAGCCACTTTAGAGATAACTATGAAGTCAAAATAGTAGAGCCAAAATTTAACAAGGAAAATTCATGGACTTTGTAGATGAATTTGCTCTACATATAGAAAATAAAAAATAATAAAGGAGAGGTTTGAGATTTTAGATACAACAAAAAATAGTAGACCTCATATTCAATCTATTGACGAACTCATTGAATTGGAGATGATGGTCCTTCCCAAATACCTCAAGTAAGATTACTTGAGTAAATTATTTACATTACTAGTCATCTTATCCCCAGATTTGAATCACTCATAAGAGGAGAAATTAATGAATATTCTTAAAAATTATAATAAATCATTGTGATGGACCTTAGCAGATATGAAGAGGATCAATCCTACTAAATTTATGTAAAGGATTATGATGGAATATAATCATAAAACACACACACATCCTCAAAAGAGATTAAACCCAATTTTGAAAGGTATGGTTAAAATGGAAATATTAAAGTAGTTAGATGCAAGTATTATATATCCTATATCAGATAGTTTCTAGGTTAGTTCTATTCACTATGTTCTAAAGAAAGGTGGAGGGACTGTGTATGTAAATACACATAAGGAATTAATTCTATAGATTGTAGGAAATTGAATTCTATAACTAGGAAATATCACATCCTCTTACCTTTTTGGATCAGATATTGGATAGGCTAGCTAGCCATTCAAACTTTTTTTCTTTTTAGATGAATATTCAGGGTATCATTAGATATATATTGCTCCTCAAGATCAAGATATGGCAATATTCACAAGTCCTTATGGGACTTTTGCTTTTCTATGAATGTCATTGGAGTTATGTAACGATCATGCTACGTTGCAGCAATGCATGATGTCTACTTTCTACAACATATATGAGAAAGGAATAAAAGATTTTATTGATGCTTTTTCAATGTAGGCCCTGCATTTGACACTTGATTAGACCACTTAGTGAATTTGTTGAAACTCTGTGAAGAGACTAATCTTTTTCTTAATAGGGAGAAATGTCAATTCATTATCCCTGAAGGTATTATGTTAGGACATAAAATATCTAAAAATGTCATGGAAGTGGACCCATCAAAAGATAAAGTTATTAAAAAATTGCTTTCACCTACTACTGTGAGGGGAGTAAAGAAATTTTTTGGAACAAGCTGAATTTTATAAGTGATATATAAAAGATTTTTCTAAAATCACCAAACCTTTATGCCATTTCTTAGAAAAGGATGCACTATTTAATTTTGACCATGAATGCCTAATTGCTTTTAATACTCTAAAAGAAAAGTTAATCTCTACTCCTATTATTATTTCACCTTATTTGGGGGAACCGTTTGAGTTAATGTGTGCAGCAAGTGACTATGTTATCTGGGCAGTGTTAAGAAAATGACATGATAGAATGTTTGGAGCTGTATACTATGTTAGTAAAACTCTTAATGAAACTAAAATTAATTATAACACTATTAAGAATGAGCTCTTTGCCATAGGATATGCTTTTGATAAGCCCTTTTGATTGGAACAAAGTGTACTATTCATACAGACCACTAACATATTAAATATCTTATGTCAAAAACGAATGTCAAATTAAGATTAATTAGATCGGTCCTTTTGATGCAAAAATTTGATATTTAAGTAGTGGATAAGAAGGGTATTGAGAATCAAGTAGCAGATCATTTATTAAGATTAGATCATCTAAGAAGCACATATATATATATATATATATATATATATATATATATATATATATATATATATATATATATATATATATATATATATATATATATATATANTATATATATATATATATATATATATATATATATATATATATATATATATATATATATATATATATATATATATATATATATTTATATATATGTATATATATACATATAAAAGATGAAGGTGGCGGCTGGACCTAGTTGTGCTCTGCTAGGGTTTCGGCTGTGATGGAGTTGTCTGGTGTTGCTGTGGAGCTTTCTGAAGGAGTTTGCTTTCTCTTTAAGGTGTTTCTAAGGCTTGGGAGGAGTGCCTGGTGTGGTTTTTTGAACCTCCAGCACTGTTCCTTTGGTCTAGCATGGGGAGGCTATGGTTTTCTGCTGTCTTTTGAGAAGGAGTTAGTGTTACATTGGTTTGCTGAAGTTGTAAGCCTTCTTACATCCTCTTAGTTGGTGTTTCTTTTGGCCTGGGTCTATCTCTGTTGTGTCTCTTGTTCTTCATGTGGTTGGGCTTGGAACAAGTCACGTTCCTTGTTTTTCTGCTTCTTGCAACTTCACTGTCTTGAGGGTGCTGGTTGGTGAACCATGACCACCCCTATTGATCCTAAGACAAATGTGCAAGGGACTTAAGCTACTTAGGCTGGGGTGGTAGGAAATCCCTCTTCCCCTTTGTTGGACCCTGATTTACTAGTCTTCCCTCAGGAATTCCATAACACTGCTGCTGGGAGAGGTTCTGCCTCTTGCATTCATCCAGTGGGCTCAAGAGATGGGGAACCAGCTGCTATTTTCCTTGAAAAGAAGATTGTTGAATTAAACTTAGAGGTTCAATTCAATCTAATTGGAAAATTTAGCTTGGGCCACCCAAAGATGGAACTTGTAAAAAAATATTTTGACTCCTTGAAAATTTCATAGTGGAAGCTAGGTCTGCTGGATGGCAGGCATCTCCTAATCCAGCAGACAAAAGAAGAGGACTATGCCAGAATATTTGCCAAACAATCCATCGTCATAGCTGGAATAGAAATGAAAATTTTAAAATGGTCACCTGGCTATCCCATCAGAAGAACCTCCCACAGTGCCTATTTCGTTTAAGCTACCTAAATTGCCATTGCACCTATTTACATTGAATGCCTTGGTCAATATTAGGTGCACCTTGGGTACACCTTTGAAGGTAGATGCTGCCACTTATAATAAAGCAAGACCAGCCAGTGCAAGAATCCTAGTGGAAAGAGATGTTACTGCTCCTGATGTCAAGAGGATCTGGATTGGGGACACTCTTAGGGGGTTTTGGCAAGAAGTAATCATGGAGCAAAGATTCATTATTGCCAACATTGTAAAATGTTTGGACATACTAGGGAGAGATGTTATAGGTTAAACCCCCCCCCCCCCCCAATAGAAGGGTTTACCACCAACCTTAGCAGGAGTTGGTTGACGCCAACAATAATCTCCTGGAAGTGGGAAGTAAAGAAGTGGACAAGAAGACCTCTACTGTAGCAGGGACATAAGAGACTCTCATCCAAAAGGATTTCTCCTCTATGGCAGGGACAGTTGAAAATGTTAGCACTGTTGCTTGTCAGAAATCTACAAAGGATAAGAACTTGGAGATCCATTCAGAGGTTGAGACTGTTGGGGAGGTGATGTTTTCTCCCTTGTCTCCCAGAAATTTAAAGAACCAAGTGGTGGATTTAGTGGTTGTTTCCCCCAGCCAGAACTTGGTAGAAGCAATGAATAAAGAACTGGAGTCAGATTGGCAAATTTAGAAAACTAAAAAGAAAAAGAACTACAAATCATAAGAACAAAACCTTGACAAAGGAAAGGAGCTTCAAATTTTGGAGGTATCTATCAATCAGATAAAAAAAGTCTCTAACAAAACTAGAGGGAGGACTAGGTCCAGATCCCAACCTTACTCCTCTCCCCCCTCCCCATGATCAACTTGTTGTGCTGGAACAGAAGGGGGATTGCCCACCCCTTATCCTTAAAAAGACTCAAATATTTAAATAAAAAACACAAATTTTGGTGCATAGCCACTTTGGAACCTATGGTTCATCTCAACACTTTGAAAATTGCCAAACCCTTCCCTGGCTTCAATCTGTTCGCTAATATCAACAACAAAATTTGGGTTCTCTGTTAGAAATAAATGAAGTGCTCTATCTTACTTAACCATACTCAAATCATACATATGAATCTTAGCTTTGTGGATATGGAGGTGTTTGCTTCTTTTGTCTATGCAAGAAGCTCTAAAGTTGCTAGATTTGATCTGTGGGAATCCCTGTAGATCATCCAAGGTTCAATTGATAAGGCTTGGCTTGTGGGAGGAGACTTCAATTGCATTTCCTCTCCTACTGAGAGGAAGGGGGCAGACCTCCCAACCCTACCACTATATCATTTTTTAATGATAATATTCAAAAAACTGGGTTATTTGATCTTGGTTTCAGTAGCCCTACCGTTACTTGGAGAAGGAAGGACATATGGGAAATGTTGGATAGAGTGCTTGCTAATGATAAATGGATCCAAAATTTTCTGCAGACATCTATCACTCACTTAAGCCTTGCTAGTTCAGACCACAGGCCTTTACTGATCTCTATAAGAAATAAGGTGACAAGGCAGAAAAGCTCTTTCAGATATCTAAATGTGTGGTCTCAACACTTGAACTTCTGGAATATTATTAAGGAACATTGGAAGAATGACCTTCACCCTAACCCGTTCATCAACCTGTGGATTAATCAAAAGAAGGTGGGCAAAGCTCTTAAACAGTGAAGGTGGGACACCTATGAGGACCTTCTGCTGATTGTTGATAAGGTTGAAAAGGATTTAATTGATCTGGAGGAGGAGCATAGTGAAGGGAGGATTGAGGAAGCTGTTCTTCTTGAGGCAAATGAGAAAATCTTAAATGTTGTTCAATGGAAGGAACAATTCCTACAACAAAAGGCTGACAAAAGAAAATTTACTGAAGGAGATAGAAACACCAAATTCTACCGTGCCTGCACTAAATACCAGAGAAAGTGTAACACTATACACTCCATCAAGGACCGAAATGGAATTTGGCTCAGCCAAGAGGAGGAAATCACTGAATGTGCTGTGCAGTACTGCCACAACCTTATGAATGGGTACAACAGTGAAAGAGTGCATATTGATAGCAATTTGTTTGCAGACAGCAAGCAGTTTACTGCCAATCTGCATTTGAATGATATTCCTGATGAGGAGGAGAATAAAATAGCTTTGAATTCCATAGACAAATCAAAATTTGCTGGCCTAGATGGGTTTACTGCAGAATTCTACAAGAAAGCATGAGATGTTATAAAGGTGGAGGTGATCAAAGCTATCTGACACTTTTTCAAAGGTAACTCCCTTCCTAATTATTTCAGTGCTTCTACTATTGTCTTCTTTCCAAAGTCCTCTATCAAGGATAGCTGGAACCATTACAGAACCTTGAGTCTTAACAATTTTATAAGCAAAATTATGGTATATAGACTCCAGCCTTTATTACCTCAACTTATCAGCAATAACCAAGCTGCTTTTGTGTAAGGTAGAAGCATTGGGGATAATATGCTCCTGGCTCAAGAACTTCTACAAGATTTGGTGAAACCTTGCAGAGGGGGAAATGTCATCCTTAAGCTTGATTTGAAGAAGGCTTATGACATGGTGAACTGGGATTTCATTATTGAATGCTTGGAGGCTAGGGTATTTTCCAGGGAGTGCTGTCAGAATATTAAATTATGGTTGGAGGAAAATACTAATTTAGTATTTATAAATGGAAAAGCTCATGGATTATTTAAAGCTTCTAGAGGACTCAAACAAGGGGACCCTCTATCCCCCGCCATTTTTATCCTGGTCCTGGATTACTTCTCTAGACTGATTGATTGCAAGGAGAATAGAAAAAGTTTCAATACTTATCACAATAGAGCTAAGATGGTAATCAACCATCTGATCTATGCTGATGACACTCTGATGTTTACTAGGGCTACTAAGTCTGCTGCCAAGTCCATTATGGAGTGTCTACAACATTTTCAACAGGTGTCTGGTTTAAAGGTAAACAAGGATAAATGTGAGATACTGATCAGTAAAAGAGTCTCCCTACCAATCAAACAATGGTTGCACTCTTACACTGGATTCTCTAGCTCGATCCTCCCATTCAAATATTTGGGGATTCACTTGATAAGAGGAAGAACAAAGTTGATTCAATTTGATGAGGTTATTGATAAGATAATCCCTACTCTTTAGGGGTGGTCTAACTCTTATTTGTCTAATGGTGGTAGGATCACCCTCCTTAAGAGCATTCTTACCTCTATCCCTTTGTAAGTACTCCTAGTGACAACAATGAAAAGATGCACCTCTTTGATGTTGCAAAGAACCTTCAACAGATTTCTTTGAGCTAGGAACAGGAAACAAGTGGCTTGGGCAAGCTGGCAAAAAGTGGCTAAACCTTGGGAGGCTTTTGGTTTGGGATTTAAAGGATTGCACCATATGCAACACATCAGTCTGTGTAAGCTTTGGATTAAATATAGACAGAAAGAAAGCTTATGGGCCAAATTCATGCAGACAAAATACTATAAATTTGATCACCCCGGGGAGGTCACTAGAAAGGTGGGAGATTCCAGAATTTAGATTCAAATGCTTAAGGTCAGAGAAGACATTGAAAAGCTGCTAAGATGGGATCTGGGCCAAGGGGATATCAACTTTTAGAAAGACAATTGCTGCCCTACTGAATACTTGGAACCTTTGCAGGATGAAAAGGAGGGGGGATCTACTGGTCAAAGACTGTTGGAATGGTAATGTTTGGTCTGAGGACATTTTGAAGAGTATTATGAAGGATCATTCTATCAGCTCCATTTCAACTATCCAATAGGAACAACAAAGATCAACTTAATTTGAGGAACAGGACCAAGGCTAGTATTTCAAAGGATATCAAGAATAATTTGTACAGCTGGAACACCTGCCAGTGGAATGTATCCTCTTGCCAAAAACACCTTACCCCTTCCATGTTATTCTTTTCATGGAGAGCAGTTAATAATTTACATGCTACTGATGATATCTTATAACTAAAAGGCCTAAAAGGGCCATCTAGATGCCATCTCTGCAAGCTTGACCAAGATTCCAGAGATCACTTATTTTTCAGGTGCAAATCTGCTAAGGAGGTTAAGAATAGATTGACCTCCCAAATGAATATTAACCTTATAAATATTGGTTGAGATAACATAATAGATTGTATTAAAGATTGGCAAGAGATTAACCTCGTGCCAATCCCCTTCATTGTTTCTTGGTTCCTTTGGATGACTAGGAACATGGCCAAACATGAGGAGAGGGTGATCAGCACTACAAGGGAGATGATTAACTGCTTAACACATCTAAATAAGCTGATAAGTTGGAGGAAGTTCCTTAAGATCCTGCAGACCATACCCACCATGGTTGATAATAATATTAAGATCATCAAGGTTAGATGGGAGAGACCTCCTTACCCATTCATTAAAATCAATATAGATGGAAGCTACACAAACAGGAGAGCTGGTATTGGGGGAATTTTTAGAGATCACACAGGGCATACTTTGCTTTTCTATTAGGCCCCATATATTGCTAAAGATGCTTTGGACACTGAAGCTACTGCCTTCTATTGGGCCTTAAAATTTGCTAAGGAGAATAAGTGGAAGTGGATTATTGCTGAAGTGGACTCCTCCCTGCTGGTGGAGCTGCTAAATGTTAAGATTTCTTCCCCTTGGCACATTAATCAGTGGATTCACAAGATTAAAAAGCTTAGCCTTGAAAGAAATATTCATTTCTCTTTTGTGTATAGGGAAGCAAACAGACCTGCTAACTTCCTGGCTATGCAGAGTGCAAATGCGGAGCATGCTGAGGTCTCCACAACCCTCTCCCCCCCTCTCCACCTGTTAACTCAGGGCAACAAACTTCAAATTCCTTACCTAAGAGTGCAAAAATGAATGTTGGGACCATTTTTAGTGGCCATGAACCATGCTGGACTTCCATTGAGGTTGTGCTCCTTGTTTCTTAGTTTTTTTGTCTTGTTTGGGGGTTTACCTGTATTTTCTGTTTACTTAAGTTTGTTTTGTTGGAGAGAAAATATATATATATATATATATATATATATATATATATATATATATATATATATATATATATATATATATATATATATATATATATATATATANTATATATATATATATATATATATATATATATATATATATATATATATATATATATATATTTGTGTGTGTGTGTGTGTGTGTGTGTGTGTGTGTGTCTGGAGTATGTATCAAAATGAATTGAGGTAGTAGCTTATCTAGATTGTGATGATCAAAGTGTAAATGAATTGTTAAAGAAGAATATCTTTAAAAGATTTGGTATGTGATACACCAAAATAATATACTATTTTAGGTATATATTTTATGCTTATTTTTTGTGATATTGCACATTATAGAAGGATATTTTCATGTTTTTGTTACAGGTATATCATTTTTATGTATTTGGAGCAAATATGGAAAAAAGGATGAAATTTGGAGCCAAAAAGCCAATTTTGGGATTCTGGCGCATCATGCGCCAGATTTGCGCATGATGCGCACCAATCTAGAGAGCTGGCGCATGATGCACCAAAGACAACATTTTAAAAATCAAGGTGATTTGAGACAAATTTTTCATGAATTTCAAAAGCTCACTTTATCTACACACCTCTTGGAGTGATTCAATACATCTAGACACTTTGGAAGGTTCTGTTATAAAGAGATATGTCTCTTGGATCAAATGACACATCTTTTGAATTTAAAAGAGTTGAATTTTGGAGGGAACTCTTAGAAGTGATTTTGAATTGTTTTCAAGAGGAGGCATCACAATATAAAATAAGAAGACTTCAAAGAGTTGACATATGTTGGAGTGGGACGAGAATGGGAGAGAGAGAACGTTGGCATGAGAGAGAGAGAGAGAAAGGCTTGGTCGTATCCTTCTCATGAATTTTGAGTAGTCCTCTTTATCCTTCTTCCTACTTTAAGATATGGTTTTCTGAAGAATTGATTTTGCTTTCTACGGTTTTAAATGTTAATAATTTGTGATGATTTGAACTTTGATCATCATTTACTTTTCGACGTGGCCAATTGAAATATTAAAACTTGGAAAGGGGAAGGATGGTTTCTTAAATTTGAACATTCGATCACAACAAAAACTTTGTTTAATTTTTGTAATTTTACTTTTGAAAGATTGGTATTTAGTTTAGTTTAACTTCTGTAATCCTATTTCTACATTTTATATAGCATTGAACTTAGTAGTAAACAATCAAACTTCACACATTACTTTTGTTTTTGTTTTCTTTAAATTATAAAATATATTCAAACGCTTACTTAAAGGATTTTCTAACTTTCTTGGGTGATCGATATCTTGGACTCCATTAGAGCCCTTTATTACTTGAGCGATACATATATTTGCGTTCATTTAAACTAGGATTTGACAGTTTTAAAAGAGTTTTAAAAGATAAGCTATTTTCATAAAAGGAATTTTTGTTGGGATTATATTACATATTTATTATATTTTTGTGATGTGTAAATTTGTAATATTGAAAAATATTTGCAAAATTTACACACCGCCATCAAGTTTTGGGTGTCGTTGCTGGGGAAGTAACGAAAAGTATTAGTAAGTATTTTATTTAAAAAAAATTAGAAAAAAAGTTTTTGTAATTTAGATTGAACATTTTCTTTTTTTAGTGTGTTTACTCGTTTTTAATTACTTGCTTTGCTTATTTATGCGTAGTGTAAGATTTAAAAATCTAGTACCTTATAATCCTGAATTAGAGAGAAATGTAAGAAAAATTTGAAAACAACAACAAGAGAAAGAACAATATAGCAAAATGGCTTGCAATATAAACAATGCTGGAAATAAAAATTAACATCATCAGAGACATTTAAAAGATTATGCTAATCCTACAGCAAATGAAATTCATTTGAGTATACCAAATCCTATTTTAGCTACTAATTTGTTTGAGCTTAAACTTGTTATTATCCAAATGCTACAAAATAAGCTGTTTGGGGGAACACCAACTAAAGATCCTAATTTATACCTTACTAGTTTTCTAGAATTGTGTGCTACATCAAAATATGATGAAGTGTCGAATGATGCTGCCAGGCTTAGAATTTTTCCTTCTTCATGATGGGATAAAGCTAAGATGATGTTAAAATCATTAGCACCTAAATCTATTAGAACATTGGGAGATTTATTGCAAAAATTCTCATCTAAATTTTTCCTACCTTCAAAAACTGGTAAGCTTAGAAATTATATTACATCTTTTTGTTAGTATCAAAGGGAAACAATTTATGAAGCATGGGAAATATCTAAAGATCTCCTTTGAAAGTGCCACACCATGTGTTGCCAGATTGGTTAATAATTCAAACTTTTTTATAATAGGTTGTTTGGATCTCTTAGATCGAAAATTGATGCTACTGCTGGTGAATCATTAATGTCAAAACGATTGGATGAATCATATTCATTAATTGAAGAGATGGATACAAATAGTTTTCAATGACCATCTAAAAGGGTAAATCAAAAAAGAGTAGCTAGTACTCATGATTCTGATGCAATATCTATGTTAGCTACCCAAATAACAGCTATATCAAAGAAGATAGATCAATATGGAATGAATTATTCTCAAACAAAACCTATGCTTGAGGAAAACTCATTAGGACAAATGATAGAATCTCAATCTTCTTATGAGACTTTAAATAAAATAAATAATCCTTTTATTAACCCTTATGCCATTTATTATTAATCCTCGATGGAAGAATCATCCAAACTTTAGTTTGAGTAACAATAACTCTAATACTACAAATCCGTAATGGGGAAACAATATTGCCAACCCATTGAGAAACTCCAACAATTAATGGAATCAAACTTATAAACCTTATTACCCCTTGGATTTAATAATTTGTATAATAAGGAGAAAAAGCTATCAATGGAAGATTGATACTGCAAATGTGTAGTCAATTACAACGCTAAGAAGCTACAATCAGAAACATGGAAAATCAATTGGGATGTATTACTACCTCACTTAGCAATAGAACTCCTAGAACCTTGCCTAGTACTGTTGAAGTAAATCCTAAGGATCAGAACAAAGAGAAAATTAAAGCTATTTAACTGAGTAGTGAAAAAGAATTAGAAAATAGAGTTCGACAAGAAGTTGAAATTGAAAAAGAGGTGGAAAATAAAAATCCTGTGAAGATTTTCATTCTGAAGTAGAAAGTCCTATTAAGCCAATGAGAATCACTGTAGAAAGACCACCACCTCCATTTCCTCAAAGATTGAAGCAGAAACACAGAGATGACCAATTTTCAAAGCTTTTGGAAAATTTGAGGAAATTAATGATAAGCATTCCATTTGTTGAAGCTTTGGAACAAATGCCAAGATATGTGAAGTTTATGAAGGGTAACTTAATAAGAAAAAAAAGTCTGAAGATAATTAGACTGTTGCACTCAGTGAAGAGTGTAGCGCTATAATTCAGAAAAAGTTTCTTGAGAAACTTAAAGATCCTAGAAGTTTTACAATTCCTTGTGCTATTGGCAAACAATTTTATTGAAAATCATTATGTAATTTAGGAGAAAGAATTAATTTTATGTCATTATCAATATTTAGAAGGTTGGGCTTAGGAGATATTTCACCAAGAACTGTAACTCTTCAATAAGCTGATCGTTCGATTACCTATCCTAAATGAAATATAGAATATGTTTTAGTAAAAGTCGACAAATTTATCTTTCTTGTAGACTTTATTATATTAGATATGGAGGAAGATAAAGAAATTCCTATAATTTTAAGAAGACCATTCATAGCCACTCGTTCCTCTACCTAAAACGTTAGTACTTTCAAGGCATGTATATAATTTTTAAGGGAATTTAAATTGCAGGAGTAGATGAAGGTTTAGCTACTACGCCCCAAGTTCTGACTTTATTGAATCTCAGAAGATCCAAGTGGAGGGTTTTAGAATAAAAATATGGGAAGTCCAATTTTGCCCTTCAGAATGTCCAGTAGATTTAAAAATGCTCGAGGTATGAGCCTGGACCACTTTGAAGATCTCTTGAAATATTAAGAGTTCATTTTGAACTTATCATATTGTTCCATTAATCATCGGAGGTCGAAGTGTGACTACCCCATTGCTCAATGAAACTTGACAATTTAATTATCCGGAGGATAGGATACCCAATTGATCAATTGAAGTTTCATTTAAAAGTTATGTGAGTAGGTGCCCCTTAGGCAAGTTTAAGTCATTTAGGATTGTGGTGCCCACAATTAAGGTCAGGCTTGTAGTGTTTAAAGATGTTAATTTCCCATCATGTTATCTTCTAAATTTGATCATATGAGTGTAGGCATCGAGCCTCTGTTACTACTAAGCCCTTAACAATCATGATAGGTGGAATGGTAATTATCAAATTTTTGATTTAAGTGAGATGTATTCTTATTAAATGATCACATCATCCTCTACTTTAGGCTTAATAAAAGTAAACTATCGCCTTTCTAACTTAAGCCCATCACTTAAGAATCATTTGATCTTAATTGACTTTCAAGTCATGTAGATTAGGAGAATTATGATTTTTTTGATGTTGTGCATAGGTGGTGAGTGAGTTTCTACCATTTTATCTCATTGTATTTCATCGAAACATGTTCATTAAGATCAAAATTTCCCATTTTCTGATTAAGAACCAAAATCTAAAATGACTATCTTGCCCTTGGGGTACTTTACCTCATAACTCATTAAACACAACTCAAATGACTTGAGTATTCATAGTGGCATATCAATGAATTAATTGAAACATCATAGGAGAAAAATGTGGCATTTTTGTGTTTTATTTTCTTTTAATTTAATTTAAATATCTATTTAAATTTACGAAATAGGTTTTCAAAATTGATTTATTTAACTATCCTATTTTTTTATTTATTTATGAGAAAATTATTAGAGGTTTCCTTAGGTTAGGGAAGCACTTAGAGAAAATTTCATGATTTTTTGAATTAAACTATTATTATTATTATTATTTGATTTTGGATAAATTTCAACGAATTGATTAAATAGAAGGTAATCTCTTAATTACCAAAATTTTCACTATATTTTTAGTAGACATATCTGAGTTCAGAAAACTCATAAAATCAAAATTTGTCTTTTTATGATTTTTAATTGATTTATTATATTTATTTTAATGAGAAAATAAGAAAAATTTACTTTTAAGCTTTTAAAATTTATTTTTAACTTAGAAAAAATAGGAAAAATATCCTAATGAATTTTAAGTGATCAGGGAAAACTTGTACAGATTTTGAACATTTTTTTTTAATTTTTGAAATTTTTGATTATTTTAATTATTTTTAATTCAAAATGCACTTTAAAAAGGATATTTTCACAAAAATAGATTTTATTTATATTAAATTCTCCTAATCACAAGGAACTCTGAACTACTTTTCATGATTTTTCTTGGCTTATTTAATTTATATAATTACGTTTGTACAAAAATACACAGTTTCTTTAAAAAATAAAATTTAGTGCTTAAACTAAGCCAAATAATTTTGAACTTTTTACAAAAATTAAATATTATTTTTATGAACAATATGGAATTGATGTTGTCAATTTCTAATAAGGATAAATTTATATATATTAGAACAAGTTGTATACATTCTATTAAATATAGAAATGTTCAAAATAATTAAAAACATCATAATATTTTTCTTACACTTATTTGACCATAGGAAACCTACTAAAATTATTCTCATGATTTTTCAAACTATATTTTAATTTAAATAATAAAAATAATCCAAAATGGCCAGACTAGCTTGAAAATTCATGCTAGAAGCATAGAGATGCCTTCTAACCTTGGAAAAATTAGAGAACATCCCCTCTATGATAAAGAATAAATCTTAGAAATTTCAAGCCATGGTGAGTCATATTTAGTCATGGAGAATTGAATTACCACAGTGGGTATTTAATTAATTAAAAATAATATACTAGACAAATATTTTTTATTTTTGGTCCACATTATTTACCTTGAACTAAGCAATAGGATATTTTTATTTTATTTTTAGGATTTTTATACGCAAAGATATGATTTTTTAAAGATTTGGCATTTAATTTAATTCATAAAGCCATTATTTATCTACTTATCCATGCGGTGTTGACTAGATCATAGGAATGATGACACGACGTGCTCCCATTCATTGCACTTTCCACCTGGGCGTGTTGCGGGGTCTGCAGTTCATCCACCAAAAGTTTTTTCCGGCTTGATCTCCTCCATTTATTTGATACACACACGATTGCACGACATCCGTTCACCATCCCCAAGTTACCTAACCTTTAAACCGTCCACATTAAAACCTTAAGATCTTTGTCTGGACTCAACTAAATAACATGGGGTCTGTTTCTAAATCGTTATCTACTCAAGACGAACACATTTATATGGTTAATCAAGTATGAAATCAAGCCAATACTCTTGGAGAATTAAAATAAGCTTGTGTTAGGGTTAGAGCTCAAGTCCTTTATTTGAGAGGGGAGGCCTCAATCAGATCATTGTGGTAGCTTCAGTTGAGTCCAACAAACCTCCAAATGAAGTTTTGTGCCTTGGTGAATTGTCTAGGTATGATTGCAACTAAGGTGGATTTCAGGTGTTGGTTTAGAGCTACCCTAGAGGTTGTTTCAGAGGGGGCTTTAATCAGGAATCAACTCCTCTTGATCTAGGGATCGTGTGTGCACAATTAATTTTTGTTTGGAGGACTATGGAGAGATTTCTTGATCTAAGCTGAATGTTTGAGCTCAAAATTCGGCTCTCATAGTGGGAATCAGAGGGGGAAAATGGCTGGCTTAAGCTAAGGAATGCTTGGAGAGAGTCTGGTTAGATTTTGACAGAGTTTCCACAAGGATTTGAAACACTTTTCCTTTTGCCATGGAGAAGATGGTTTAAATAGAAGGGCTTAAGGTGGAGCTCAAGGCCAGTTTATGGGTGCAAAGAGTTGCTTAGGCTGAGGAGCTCTAAAGAGCATTTAAGATGAGCTGGCCTCTAAGGTTAAATTTTGGTTTAATTTAGGGGTGGTGGTTCACAGCTTTATCATTTTACGATGAGAAGGGTGGCTGTCTAGAACACAAGAGGTGGTCAGGTGTTCAGGTGAGCCAGGGAGAGGGTTAATTATGATTAACGCTCAATGGTTTGTCATGATGGAGGAGATTTCTTGGTTAAGCCGCAAAAAGGGGATGAAATCCCTTAATTTAGGGACTCATTTGTCCATAGCTCACCTGGGTGGATTTAGGGTGGTTCAACCTAATCCAAAGGAAGAGCTTAGTGGTTGTGGGGGTCTTTGGTTGACCAATTTGATTTGATTATGACAATTTATGTGAAAGGGTCTATTTGGGTGAAGTGGCTTGATGTGGGTTTTGGGTTAAGCTAGCCATGCTTTTGAGCTCAATTTATTGAGAAATTTTATGTGGGTAATTTTCATTAGGAGTTTAGAAAATATTTGGAGTGATTTTGAGTTGGTTTGGAGCTTCAATTTGGAGGATTTTAGGCATTTGGTCAAATTTGGGGTGTTGCGTTAGACTTGGGTTTAGGTTCGGCTAAGGTTGGCTTAGGTCCAAACTGATGGTTCAAAATTATCTAGAGGAATGCCTTAAAGAGTTTTCAACATAAATTGGGTGCCCATTTTGGGGTTAGAGCATTCAATTTGGTCGAATTTGGAGACATAGCCAATTTGCGGCAAATTTGGGGATTTTGATTGTGGGTTAAAATTGATTGAAATTGAAGCTTGAACAAGGGAAATTGAAGGTCCAATTTGATGTGTAGGATTTTTAAGAAGAATTTAGGATTCAAATTGGGGCAATTGAATAAATCATATGGTTAAACTAGGTGAGATTAAGTCATAGGGTCCAAATTGGGGGTTTAATTTTGATCAAAATTGGGCTTAAAGCATGGATCAATTAGGCTTAAATTTGGTTTGAATTGATCATATGAAAGATTAATTTTTGTTTAGAATTGAAATTGGGGAGGATTGGGGCTGAATTGATGGGCATGTGAGGTGAATTTGGACAAATCGGGCCTTTAAAGGCAATTTGGGCCTTTTTGGTCAAAGTGGTCAAATTGGCCAAATTGGGTTCAATTAGAGGGTCCATATTGGTTTTGTGGAAATTTTAAATGATTTTGAGGGTTTTGCGAAACTTTGGGCTACCAAGGATATTTTTGTAATTTTGGCGAATTTGAGGGTATTTTGGTAATTTTGTAATTTCTTGGGATGTTTAGGCCAATTTGGGGAGATTTAGATGGTTTGAAATGATTTTTGAAAAATTTTGGGTATTTTGGATGACTTTGGGAATTTTGTTCAAATTTAGGGTTTCAAAGGTATTTAGATAATTTGGATGGATTTGGAGGCAAAAGGCCAAGTTGGATAATTTTTGTCGAATTAGGGTGCAAATCATCTTATATTAGCTATGGAACAATGAAATCTCCATTTGGGTCCACTATGTAATGGCCTTAGCTAAACCCTAGCCTAGCGTGAGTGGGTCTAGAGGACCATCTACATGAGTTTCTTAAGAGATCAAAGAATAAAAGTCAACAAATCTGGGTTTTAGGGTTGTGAGTGAAAGTGAGAGTGAGTGCAAGTGAGTCCACTAGCTCCAGACCAACACACAGGGTTAAACTTAAGGCCAAGAAGTCCTATGGGGACACTTCTTGATCTTTCTCTATAGTGGCCCCACCTACTAAGTGCTAGAGGTTAGGACGAGTGTATGGAACTTCAAGTTGAGCATAGAAGAGTTTAGAGTTTCTAAAGGTGGGGGTTCCTTTTCTAGTTCTCTAGAAATAGTCAACAAGAAAGTCCTATGGCTAGACCTTAGACTACTAAAGAGGGAAAACTAAAAGTCAACCAAAAAGTGAGGTCAACAAGTATCCTCAGAATTAATTGATACGCAAGAACAACAGTTATTGGAAACTTCAAAAAGATAAAAGAAAACTTTTGGATGGACATTAGCTGATATTAATGTAATCAGTCCTTTGGTTTGTATGCATAGAATCTTATTAGAAGATCAAAATAAACCAAGAGCTGGTCCTCAAAGGAGATTAAATCTTATGATAAAAGAAGTTGTGAAGTAAGAGATTCTAAAAATGGTTAGATGTTGGAATAATCTATCCTATTTCAGACAGTGTTTGAGTAAGTCCAATTTTATGTGTTCTAAAGAAAGGAGTTGTAACTGTAGTGACAAATGAGCAAAACAAATTAATATCAACAAGACAAGTCACTGATTGGAGAGCCAACATAGATTATAGAAAATTAAATCATGCCACCATGAAGGATCATTTTCTCTTACCTTTTTTGAACCAGATGTTGGGTAGATTGGCTGGGCATAAATATTTTGTTTTCTAGATGGATATACTAGTTATAACCAAATACTTATTGTTCCAGAGGATCAAGAGAAAACAACATTTACTAGTCCTTATGGAACTTTTGCTTTTCGGCTAATGCCGTTTGGATTGTGTAATGTATCTGCAACATTTTTAAGATGTATGATGTCAATTTTTCAGTGATTTGATTGAAAAGGTGATTGAAGTCTTTGTGGACGATTTTTTAATAATTGGAACTTTATTTGAAATATGTTTAAATGATTTAAAGAAAGTTCTAAAATGTTTTGAAAAGACTAATCTCGTACTAAAATGGGAAAAATGTCAATTTATGATTGTAGGGGAAATTGTGCTTAGGCATAAAATTTCAAAAAATGGCATGGAAGTTGATCCTGGAAAAGTACATGTAATATCAAACCTACCTCCACCTACTATAGTAAGAGGAGTTAGGAGCTTTCTAGGACATGCTGGATTTTACAGCAGATATATTAAAGAATTTTTAAAAAATTACAAATCCTTTATGCCAACTTCTGGAAAAATATACCAGGTTTAACTTTAACCAAGATTGCATTAAGGCCTTTGAATCTTCAAAGGAAAAAATTGATCACTGCTCCTTTAATTATTTCACCTGATTGGGAGAAACCTTTTGAGTTAATGTGTGATGCTAGTGATTATGCTATTTTAGTTGTTTTAGGGCAGAGATATGAAAGATGTTTAAAGTCGTATACTATGCTAATAAGACTCCTAATGATGCTCAGATTAATTACACCATTACTATAAGAGAGTTATTAGTAATTGTATATTCTTTTGATAAGTTTAGATCATATCTGATTGGAGCTAAATGTTTTGCACATATTGACCAGTCAGATATTAAATATTTCATGCAAAAGAAGGATGTTAAACCAAGATTAATTAGATGGGTACTTCTAATGTAAGAGTTTGATTTTGTAATAGTCGATAGGAAACAGACTGCTAATAAAATTGCTAATCATCTATCTAGGCTAGAATAAAAAGAAATATTTGATTTTGAATAATAAATTAATGAAACTTTACTTGATGAAAAATTTTATGTTGTCTAAGGATGGGAAATACTGTGGTATGCTGGTATTGTAAATTATATTATTAGTGGTACTTTACCTTATGGACTAACAAAACAATAGGAAAAGAAATTCATTTATGATGCAAAATCTTATTTTTGGGATGATCCTTATTTGTATAAACAATGTAAAGATTTAGTTATGAGACGATGTGTGCCTTATAAAGAAATTAGGGAAATTATTCAAAAAAGTCATGATTCTGAATTTGGAGTTCATTTTGGAAATTATCGAAATGTTCATAAAATTTTACAATCTAGATTGTATAGGCCTGCCCTATTTAGAGATGTTAATATATGTATCAAAATATGTGATCAGTGTTAGAGAGTAGGTAATTTTTAAATAAGAAATGAAATGCCTCTAAATTTTAATTTGGAAATTGAAATTTTTGATGCATGGGGATTGGATTTTATGGGACTTTTTATACCTTCATTCGGAAATGTTTATATATTGATTGTTGTGGACTATATTTCTAAATGGATTGAAAATAGTCTTACAAGGTATTGAATCGTGAGAGTAATCATTACTAATGGAGAGTCTCATTTTAGAATTGTAACAGATACACGATTGGTGGAAAAATATATTATAATGCACAAAATTGCAATTGGTTATCATCCTCGGACTAATGGTTTAGCAGAAGTATCTAATCATGAAATTAAGAGAATTTTCAAAAAGGGTGTTAATCCTAATAAAATGGATTGGTTTACTAGATTAAATATTGCATTATGGGCATACAAGCCAGCCTATAAGAAACCTATAGGAATGTCCCCATATAGGTTAATTTTTGGGAAGACTTCTCACTTACCCAATGAATTGGAGCATAAATCTTTCTGGGCAATAAAAGATTTCAATTTCAATTTGAAAGATGCTCGTGAGAAAAAATTATTGCAATTGAATGAGCTTAAGAAAATTAGGAATGAATCTTACGATAACGCAAAGATTTATTTCAAAAAGATGAATGAATAGCATGATCAGAAGATAATAAAAAGAGAATTTGAACCTAGATAGAATGTTTTATTATATAATACAAGATTGAAATTATTTCGTGGAAAATTGAAGTCTAGGTGGAAAGGGCCATTCAAAGTAATAAAAGCCTATATTTTTGTTGCAGTAAATATCGAAGACCCAAGGATTGGAAGAATATTTAAAGTGAATGGGCACAGATGGAAACTACATTTTAATGTTCAATGACCAGCTTTTAAAGAGATTGTAATGTTGGGTCATCCAGAATAAGACTGGGAATGTCGGGCTGACTACATTAAACCAAGCGTTTTGTGAGGTAACCCATATTTATTGTTGTTTAGTTTGCCTTTTTAAGTTTGTTTTGTTTAAATATTTTACATATATTTATGTTTAGGCTTTTATGTAGTCTGTGCATTTCAAAAAAATACTTAGAATCATCTTTATTTACCTAATTTTAAGAAAAATTTGAGAATTTAGTGGATTGAAATCGAAACGATGATGTTTTTAGAACAGGCGCATGATGCACAAGAGTGGTGCATGATGCGCCGAATTCTAGAGAGCTGGCGAATGAGGCATCGCATTACCAAAAATGTTTAAAATGTGTCAAATGGCAGTTTCTTCTCCATATAACTCTTAAAAATTGACTCCAAACCATATTTTATGGGGGGAAACGACGGAAGAGTCACCACTTTTCAAATCCTATGGCTTCCCACTCTAAAAACTCCGCTATATTTGTAATTTTCAACTAGAGAAAGTTTGTCAGTCTTGATGCGTAGAAGTTACATGATCAATTTCTAGTGAAGTAGAGGCTTAACAAAGAAAGGGAATTTATGAATCAAGGATTTAACACGCTGAATTCTCGAGTGGAAGAGACTATTGCGCAGAGGTGTTGGACGTACTTTGCTACACAACTCTCGCTGTTGTTGTTCTTGTAGTAAGAGAAATTTATGCAAACCTTCATGGGATTAACCAAGAAATGATCTAAGGGTAATGAAAGTTTGTAGAGTTCACTCTTTTAAGAATAAATGAGATGTTTATGATTAAGAATATGCCTATCTGCCATTATGTGAATTTTACCCCAACAAGAGATAATATAAATGAACTCTACCACTACCTTACGGATGAAGATGCTAATTAGGAGACGAGAGAAAATGAAAATGAAAGTTTTCCTTCATCATTTTGAAATCTAGTTTTAAAAGCTTAGCACTTCTTCATTGCATCAAAATCACTACCTACCATGAAAATTAGTAAGGTAACTAAGGAGAGTGTCATTCTGAACTATTGCATTAAAACTAGAAAACCTATTGATGTTGGAGCTATTACGGTGAAATTAGTTTTGGTTTTAATAGTGAATGGATCTGTAACTATTCTTGGACTTCCATCCACTATTTTCCTACTATGCTATCAATGGCAAGTACCTTATGAAAGCTGGGAAAAAGTTCTTCTTCCTTGAAAGCCAATGGATCTAGAAGTCTATTGAAACTATATTGGAATGGGAGATGACAATGATATGAATGTATTGATGGATCAAGAATCTCAGAATTCATCACCTGTCCTGTTAAGATGGAGACTATGATGGAGAAGTTTGCGTAACTAGAGAAGAAAGAGCACAAGATCGTGCATGAGATAAAGACCGATAGCACAAGGGGTAGGATTTGGGATGCCTCCATTAGATTGGCTGTTTTGGATTTAGAAGAGAAATTCCTCGAACTACAGATTGTGTATAGCTATCTTTTTACCACTCTGAGGTCTTTTGAATAAAATGATTATGATTTGGCTACGTTTTGACTTTCCTAGTAATAATGTAACTGACGATGTCCAGTCAAACCTTGATTTTGATTCCTAAAATTATCCTCAAATTATACTTTAGTCCAGTGAATACGTCATAAAAAATGAGAAAGATGTCGACAACACCAGTTATGACAGTTGTAGGAGTGAGGAGGCAGTCCTAAAATGCCAAGGAACACCAATTGTAATCAACTTAGACTTTTTAGTTTTAGAAGTAACTCCAAAATAGTTATCTACAATGTTAAAAGAAGAAGAAATTTTAGACATTATTTTAAGCAGTGGGAAGGTATTACCTCTGAGAATGGATCTAATGTACCAAAAAAAAACAAATAGTCACTCGAGAAGAACAGTCTCTGCCTCCGCCAGTGGAAGAGATACATAATCAAGTAAAAATTGGGGGTCTCTATCAAGTAGATTATAACATACTAGCTCATCTTAGGAGGTTTCTAGCCAAATTAATTATCTATAATGCTCTGATCCTGTCAAAGGAGATGAAGGAATCTTTGGCCAAAGCCTTACTTGATCTAGAAATTTGCTTAGCTCAGTTGGTCAGCACATCCTCAGATGAAGTTTTTTCTTTAAAGGAAAAACCAGGGGTAACCTTCACGGATGAAGTCTTGTTCCTTAGTACTACTAATCACAACCGATCGCTCTAAATTTCTGCTAGCATCAACAGATTTTTACTCTCTTGAGTTTTGGTAGATCTAGGAGTGTAACTCAACTTAATGAGACTAAGGACGTTAGTATATTTGGACATTGATGCTTAGGAGCTTACCACTGATAAGATCATGTTAAGAGGATTCAACCAAAAGTCAAAAAGAGCTCTTAGATTGATTATGTTGCTGATGAAGGTGGGTGAGCTAGTAACAACCGCTAAACTCCATATCATCAACGTGGAAAATTCATTCAATGCTTTTCTTGGTTAACCGTGCATTCACGATCATAATATGATCTCATCGTCACTACACCACTTCATCAAGTATTACAAGGGGGGATAAGAACATTGAATTAAGGGGGATTTGCAACCATTTTTAGTTCATGAAGTAGGCATCCACAAAGATGTCGTGCACTATGCTCCTCTAAATTAGAATGTCTTTTCTTGTGAAGTCATGTCAAATAAGATGGAAGATTCAAAGGGATCACAAGAGCAAGACCATTCAACTTTGCTTCAACTATCTACCACCACTCCTTTGTAACGAGTTGGTAGAGCTTATTTTAGCCCACACATCTGAGATCGAGGTTGGGGACATGAGTGAGGATGAACCAACATGATTGTTGAATGGACAAGGCCGATTATTAGCATTAACATAGATGAAAGTTCTAACAAAAATAATTTTGATGAAGACATGATGATGATAAAATAGAAGAAACCAGAGTTTAAAATCTCATTGAAAGATGTGAATAAAAGTGAATATGAGTTGATGTATGATCGGATCAACCACTTTGTGCACGCCATGACCCTAACTCCAATCCACTCTCAAGAGATTGAGAGTCTAGAGGTCTAAGAAGTCTGGGGTGTTGGTTGGAAGTCGATCAAGTTTTATTGAGCTTCCTCTTCCCCTAATTTTTAAACTCATGTAAATTTGAAAGAGGATGATTCTAATGAATTAATGGAATTACCATTTGATTACTTTTCTCCTTGTGTAAAAAACTTAATTCGATAAGGATATGTGTTAAAAAAAATTTAAAAGATAAACTACAGCTTTTTGAGAAGTTATGGAATGTTAAGGGTCGAGCTCTCAACTCGAAAGAAGGTCTCAGATTTGGTACGATAGAACCAGTCGATGATTAAAAATTTTGCATGGTTGTTACTAGCAAGTTAAAAGAGGACTGCCTCAATGTGGAAGACAACTTTGAGGATTCTCTAATAGACGACACTCCACCAGAGTTCAAAGAAGTAATTAAACAAATAGTTGATGAATTGAGCGAAGTTAACCTCGGGACTGGAAGCAGCCCCGACTTGCCTTCATTAGTTCTTGCTTAGTGAGGAAGAGTCTACAAATCTAATCAAGCTACTATCATAATTCAAGGAATGCTTTGCTTGGAGCATTGATGAAATGTCAAGACTGTCCTCAGAAGTTGTAGTTCACAGGCTTGGAGAGGACCATAATGAGATCCCAGTGAAATAAGCTCCTCCAAGAATGTGCATTAAAATAGAGCAACAAGTCATTACCGAGACGAACAAATTAATAAATGCTAACTTTGTGTGAGAAGAACATTATACCACATGGTTAGCCAACATCATTCTAGTTAAGAAGAAGAATGCATAGATTTTTGTATGTGTAGACTTAAGAAATTTAAACAAAGCTTGTCCAAAGGATGAGTTCTTGCTACCAATACTGGAGCTAATGGTGGACATCGCGTCGATACATTAGATTTTTTTTATGGTTGGATCATCACGGTACAATCATATCAAGTTGGCTAGAGAAGGCACAACACTTATAGCATTCATAACACCGATCAAAATCTTTTTCAACAAAGTTTAGTCGTTTAGCTTAAAGAATGTCCGAGCAACTTACCAACAAGCTATGACAAAGATATTTGATGACCTCATCCACAATAAAGTGGAGTACTACATGGACAACTTGATCATCAAAAGCAAGCCACAAATAGAACACCTGTATGATTTTACGATCATGTTTGAATTATTATGATAATATAATCTTGATATGAATCCCTTTACAGTGTACCTTCAACGCTACCTCCTGGAATTTTCTAGGATTTATTGTTCATAATTGAGGAATTGAGATCTTCCCAGATAAGATTAAGGCTGTCTTGGAAATGCTGCCTCCCAAAACTTTGAAATATATACAATCCTTTCAAGGTAAATTTGCTTACTTGAGACGTTTTATATCTAATATGTCAGATAGATGTCAACCCTTCTTGACATTAATTAAAAAGGACACCAAATTTTCTTGGGAAGAGAAATGCCAATAGGCACTTGAGGATCTTAAGCAATACTTAATAATATCTCCTATTTTGTTAACCCCTATCTTGCGAAAAAGCTTTACTTTATTACTACGGCCTTAGATGACTTTCTCAGAGCCCTGTTAACTCAGTTAAATGATGAGGGTAAGGATAACTTGTTTCATTGTTTAATCCAACGTCTAATACTGGCCAAGATAAAGTATCCTACAAATGAGAATCATTTTCTAGCTTTAATTTTTCCTGCCCAAAAGCTTAGACATTACATGCTCACTCATAAGGTCACCCTTATTTCAAAAGTTAACCTGTTGCAATATTTGATGACCCAACCAACACTTTTTTAGATGTTTAGCAAGATGGTCGATGATTGTATTACAATTCGATAAAACTTTTGTACCCCTTCTCGCTATCAAAGGGCCAAATTTGATAGATTTTCTCGCAGTGAACCCGCTACTAGCTGGGTCCCCTTGATACACCTAAAAATTACATACTTTTCATATATATATTATCCTGAATTTTAAATACTTTTAATGATATTACACTTTAAAGGAAGCAATTATGCATATTTTTTATTTCAGGTACAAGAAATGAACTTTAGAGAAAATGAAGTAAAAAAGGTGCAATTTGGAGTGAGAACGAGCAAGAAAGAAAATTTTAACTTTGCACATTTTGATAAGTATTTTTATAATTAATCTACTTTATATTTCTCACATGTTCTTGAATGAAACTAAATTATAGAGAGATGTTGTTTTCATGTTTATTTTGTAGGAATATCTATTAACAACGAGACACAACTAAAACGAGGTGAATTGGAGCTGAAACAGAGCCAAACAAAGCAAAATGGTGAAGTTGTTGTAGGGTGTCACAAGATGCTCCAAACTAGAGCATGATGTGCCAAAATCTAGAAAATTGGTGTATGATGCACCTTATTTGGTGCAATAAGTGCCAGAGACAACTGTTTGCCGATTAATGCGATTCGAGACAAATTTTCAGCAAATTTTCAAAGGGTCACTTCTTATAAACACCCCTTGGAGTGACTCAATGCATCTAGACACTTTGGAAAGTTTTTTTTTATGAAGGGATACGTCTCTTGGATCAATGTACATGTCTTTTGAATTCAAAAAAGTAGACTTTTGGAAAGAATTTTGGAGGGGATTTTGATTTCTTTTTGAAGGGAGGCAACGTTTTATAAAAGAGAGGGAAGACTATGGCTTGAAGAGGATTTTTTGGGTGTGTGTGTGTGTAAGTGAGTGGCATGAGAATGAGAAGAAAAAGAGAGAGAGAGAGAGAGCGACAAATAAAGACAAGGACTTGGAGATTTTCTTCAAGAGTTGTAAGTGGAGAGGTTGTAAATTTCTTCTTCATTACACTTCTAAGAGAGAATTGAGAGTGCTTGTAAAGATACAAAGGCTTGAAGAGAACTTCTAGGGATTTTCTTTTGCAAGATATATTGTGTCTTTTATTTTTTTTATTTTTAAACTTATTTTTATATATTAAATTTGTGTTATGTCATATCTTTCTCATGAATTTTGAGTAGTCTTCTTTATCATTCTCTCTACTTTAGGATATTGTTTTGTGAAGAATTGATTTTATTTTATACGGTTTTAAATGTAAATAATTTGTGATGATTTGAACACGAATATATTCCGAAAGGGCTATGATTTCTACAACATGGCGAGAATCACATTTGATATCATGGGAGAGTATTTCATCCATGGGGCTGAGTGCAAATAAATAGGGAAATGTACTTCGTTGGATGCAGAATTGGAAATTTTAAGGTCACAGATTAAATTCCCAATTTAGTCCAGTTGATTGAAAACTGATGCGAGATTATTAGCCCTCAAGTGAGGGAGTAGTGGGAGCTCTGGATTTGCAGCTAGTATCTAATACACAAAAAATATATGCATTTTTAGACCCATATTTTATTCTAATTTTTGATGATGTTGCACTTTAATGGAAGGTAGTTTTAATATTTTCCTGTAGGTTGTTGAATTTCAAAACTTGGAGCAAAAAGGAAGGTAAGAGGATGAAATTCAAAGTTAAAATGGAGAGGTTAAAAATTTATTCAGTGCCGACGGCGCCAGACTAGGTACCGACGATGTCGTTTGACAGAGAAAATTGAATTAAATTACGGGCCACTAGCAACGACAGAGCTAGAATGGGCACAGACGGCGCCAGTGTCGGTTCAGACCCACTTTCTAGAAGATTCAACAAATTTGGGTGCTTTTTGAAGAGTTTTTGGATGCACCTATTGGAGAATCGACTCTTGGCTCTATTTGGTGTTGAAATTGATCAAAAAATTGGCTCCTTTTTGCCATTCCTCACCACCATTCATTCTCTTACATACCATCACTTTTTTATCCTCATTCCACCACCATTTTGGAGTCTATTAGTTTTTTTCTTACAAATTTAAAGTTTTTGTGTTGAGATTAAGTGTGAATCTTTCTCTAAGAGTGTTGGAGAAGGAGAAAGTGATAGATTTCTTCTTCCTATATTTTCTAAGAAAGGTTACAAGGGATTTTCTTTGAGAAAGAGTTTCAGATAAGTGTTATTTTTTTATATAGTGTTGTATGAACTTTCTTTTATATATAAAATTTGTGTTTTGTTGTATCTTTCTCATGAAGACTAAGTAGTTTCCTTTATCTTTCTCCCTACTCTAAGATTTGATAAAATGAAAGGATAATATGGATGTTCCAGTGATAAAATATTAAATAAATTGTGATGATCTTTCAACTCCGAACTTAATTTACTTTATGATCTGGTCAATTAAATTGTTAAAGTTTGCTTTGAAACATATGATCCGATAAATGTAGTATGAGTTCTACAAAAGAATGAAGATCACATTTGATTTCATGAAGGAGAATTTCGTTCATGGAACAAATTAATAGGGAAATATATTTATTGATGGGTGTAGAATTAGATATTTTAGGGGGAAAGACTAAAATCCCCAATTCGGTCTTAGTGTTTAAGAACAAAAGCGAGAGTTAGCCTTCAGGTGAAATGAAGTGAGAGCTCTAGAGTGGGAGCCAATATCCTCCTAGCATAGCCACGGATATAGGGACTAAAACACTATATTATAGTAGAGAATTAAAACTACTCCTATTTAGCATAATACATATTAAAACCATTTATCTCATCTCATTATACCAAAATCTCATTGTAGTGGGAAATATGATTTTTCACATAAGAAATCTTCATCACACAAATATAGTTTAATAGTTTAGTATTAACTATTTAAACTTTGCATTTCAGTTTTACTTGTAGTCAAATACTTTAGTTCTGATAATATCTTAACATTTGACATTCGTGACAATAGTTTCATTTTTCTTTCTGTGAATTTCCTAGTTTATTCATCATTTCAAATTTAAACCTTCCCCGTGGGATCAATATTTGAGACTTGAATAGAAAGTCCTTTATTACTTGATAACGATATGTATAATTGCTTAGAATCCCAACATTAGTAGCTTAAATTTCTTATTTATAAAAGATTGCATGAAGTTTTTGGCGTCGTTGCATAGCGTAGTCAACTTTCTATATTTTGCACAACTATATTTCATCATGAGATCATGCTTTTGGCGTCGTTGCTGGGGAAGGTAACTGTAAATTAAATAGATTTGGTAAATTATGGAATTTAAAGATAAAATAATAAAAAAATAAAATAAAATAAATCAATAATCCAAAAAGAAATTTATTTTTATTTAAGAATTATTTTTTAAGAAATTTTCTTTGTTTATTAAATTTGTTTATGTGAAATATTATATCTGAAGGTTTAGTACCCTATGATTCAGAATTAAAATGTACTATTAGAAAAAGTCAAAAATAACAAAAGGAATTAAAAACTTAAACAAAATGGCGAATAACTTAGATAATCAAATTAATGAAAATCGATAAAGACCTTTAAATAATTATGCTAATCCGACAGCAGATGAACTTCACTTAACTATTCAAAATCCTGATGTTGCTAATAATTATTTGAGCTTAAACATGCTATTATCCAAATTGTAAAAAATAATCAGTTTGGGGGAACACCTACTGAAAATCCTAACTTACATCTTGCTAGTTTTCTTGAAATTTGTGCAACTTTTAAATATAAGGGAGTGTCTAATGATGTTGTTGGGGTTAAATTTTTTCCTTTTTCATTAAGGGATACAACTAAAGCATGGTTAAATTTACTTGCACCTACATTTATCAAAACTTGGGGAGAACTATCACAAAAATTCATGGCTAAAAATTTTCTACCCTCGAAAACTGCTAAGCTTAGAAACAATATTACATCTTTTTGTCAGTTTGAAGGGGAATCAATATATGAAGCTTGGGAAATATTTAAAGATCTTCTTAGAAAATTTCCACACCATGCTTTACCAAATTGGGTAATAATTCAAACATTTTACAATGGATTAGTATGATCACTGAGATCTATTATAGATGCTGTTGTAGGTGGATCACTAATGTCAAAACCTTTTGATGAAGCATATTCTTTAATTGAAGAAATGGCTACAAATAATTTTCAATGGCCATCTAAAAGGGTAAATCCTAAAAGAGTAGCTAGTATTCATGACTCTGATGCAATGTCCATTTTGGCACCTCAAATTGCTAATATTTTTAAAAATATTGATCAAATTTGAGTGAATTATTCTCAAATACCCCCAGTATTAGAGGAGAATTTACTAGGATATATAATTGATACTCAATCATCATATGAAACTTTAAATGTTATAAGTAATCAAAATAATAACCCCTATTCTAATTATTATAACCTTGGATGGAGGAATCACCTAATTTTAGTTGGAATAATTATAACAATTCGGTGAATCCCTCTAGAAATTTGAACAACCATGGAAATCCTAATTATCGACCTTATTATCCTCCTTGATTTAACTCTAACCCTAACCCACAAGTTAAGGAAAAGAAGTTGACAATGGAAGAAGTAATGTTGAATATGGGAAATCAAATACAAAATTAATGGGCTACTACTAAAAATATTGAAAATCAATTAGGACATATTGCTACTTCACTTAGTAACAGACCTTCGGGAATTCTTCCAAGTACTGTGCAAGTTAATCCAAAAGATCAAAATAAGAAGCAAATTAAAGCTATTCAATTAAGAAGTGGAAAAGAAGTTGAAATAAGAATCCAAAGAGAAACTGAAGTTGATGAAGAGAAGGAAGAAAGGGAAAGCGACCAAAATGAAAATGAACAAACACAAGTTCCTTTAGAAGAATCATTACCTCTGTTTCCTCAAAAATTGAAGCAGAAGAATAAAGATAAACATTTTACAAAATTTTTGAAAACCCTTAAAAAGTTAACGATAAACATTCCTTTCATTGAAGCTTTGGAGCAAATGCCAAGCTATGTGAAATTTATGAAGGATATACTAAAAAAGAAAAGTAAGTTTATAGATCACGAGATTATTGCACTCAGTGAAGAGCGTAGTGTTATTATTTAGAAAAAACATCCTGAAAAATTAAAAGATCCTGGTAGTTTTACTATACTATGTGCTATTGGCAAAAAGTTTTTTTAGAAAAGCCTTATGTGATTTAGGAGTGAGTATCAATCTTATGCGTTTATCAATTTTTAAATGTTTAGATTTGGGAGAGATTTCCCCTACTACTGCAACTATCAGTTAACTGATCGATCACTAACTTATCCAAAAGGAGTTATAGAAGATTTATTAATAAAAGTGGATAAATTTATTTTTCATGTAGACTTTATAATATTAGATATGGAGGAAGATAATAAGATTCATATTATTTTGGGGAGATCATTTCTTGCAACAGGAAGAGCTATAATAGATGTTCAAAAAGGAGAATTAATAAGGAGAGTTAATGATAAAGAAGTAACATTTAATATTGTAAAAGCTATGAAATATCCTACAATAGAAAAAGATAATGAATGTTTTAGGATGGAAGTAACCGATTAATTAAGTAATGAACAGTTTAAGGAAGAGTTTGAATAAAAATTAAGGCAAGGAGAATTATTTAAAAACAAGCATGAAATAATAGAAGAAGATATAGATTATATTTAGAAAAAATTTGAAACATTAGATTTATTGGAAAATGATAATAATAATTTTTTTCCTTCAAGTATTAAGCCACCTAAACATGAACTGAAAATATTACCTACCCATTTAAAATATGTGTTTTTAGGAGATTCATCTTAATTGCTTGCTATTGTATCTTTTGAATTAACAAAAATTCAAGAAAAAGAAGTAATATAGATGTTGAAAAGATATAAAAAGGCTTTTGGATGGATTTTAGCAGATATTAAAGGAATTAGTCTTTCAATTTGTATGCACAAAAAATTTATTGGATGAACAATACTAACCGAAAGTTGACCCTCAGAAGAGATTAAACTCAATAATGAAAGAAGTTGTTAAAAAAAAATTAAATGGTTAGATGCTGGAATTATATATCGTATTTCAGACAGTGCTTGGGTAAGTCCAATTCACTGTATTTCAAAGTAAGGAGGAGTGAAAATAATAAAAAAATGAATTAATTCCAATAAGACAAGTTACTGGTTAGCGAATTTGTATTGACTATTTAAAATTAAATATTATCGAAAGAAAAGATTACTTTCCTTTACCCTTTGTAAACCAAATGTTGGATAGATTGGCTGGAAACAAATATTAATGCTTTTTGGATGGATATACCAGTTATCACCAAATTTTAATTGCTCTAGGGGATCAAAATAAAACAACATTTACAACCCTTATGGAACATTTGCTTTTTGTACAATGCCTTGTGGATTATGCATTGCACCTGCAACATTTCAAAGATGTATGATGTCAATTTTTAGCAATTTATTGAACATGGAATGGAAGTGTTTCTAGATGATTTTTCTATAATCAAAACTTCATTTAAATTATGTTTAAATAATTTAAAAAAAGTTTTATAAGTATGTGAAATAATCAACTTAGTACTAAATTGGGAAAAATGTCAATTTATGATTGTAGGAGGTGTTGTACTTGGGCATAAAACTTTTGAAAATGGCTTGGAAGTAAATATTGTAAAAATTCAAGTTATTAAAAAATTACCACCTCCTACTAATGTTAGAGGGGTAAGGAGCTTTCTAGGACATGCTGGATTGTAAAGGCGCTACATAAAAAACTTTTCAAAAATAACGAAGCCATTATGCCAACTTTTAGAAAAATATAATAATTTTGATTTTAACAAGGAATGCATAAAAGCATTTGAATTATTGAAATAAAAATTAATCACTACATCTATAATAGTTTCACCTGACTGGGAAAAACCAATCGAAATAACGTGCAATGCTAGTGATGATGGTATTGGGGTTGTTTTAGGACAAAGGCATGACAAAGTTCTTAAAGTAATATATTATGCTAGTAAAACTCTAAATGATCCTTAAATTAACTACACTTTTACTAAAAGAGAGTTATTAGATGTTATTTATGCCTTTGATAAATTTAGACCTTACTTAATTGGAACCAAATGTATAGTACATACACATCATTCTGCTATTAAATACTTGATGCAAAAGAAGGATGCTAAATAAAGATTAATTAGTTGAATACTTCTCTTGCAAGAGTTTGATTTTATCGTAGTTGATAGAAAGAAAAATGATAATCAAATAGTTGATCATTTTTCTATTAACAAATTTTATAACTAAAATTTTAGAAAATTTCTCTGATGAACAATTATATAGTATTGATGAAATGAATATACCATGGTATGTTGATATAGTAAATTATATATTAAGTGATATTCTACCATCTGATAACTAAAATGCGCAACTAAAGAAATTTATTTATGATTCAAAATTCTATTTTTGTGATGAACCATTTTGATATAAATAATGTAAAGATCTAATTATTAGATGGTGTGTGCCTTATGAAGAAACTCAACACATAATTAAAAGATGTCATAATTCTGAATTAGGAGGACATTTTGGAACAAATAGAACTGCATATAAAATTTTACAAGCTGGATTTTATTGGTCTGCTCTTTTCAGAGATGTTAATGAATATATTAAAACATGCAATCGATGTCAGCAAGTGCAAAATATTTCTAGAAGAAATGAAATGCCTCTTAATTACACATTAGAAGTTGAAATTTTTGATGTGTGGAGATTAGATTTTATGGGACCAATTATGCTTTCATTTGGATATATATATATATATATATATATATTACTTGCTGTTGATTATCTGTCTAAATGGATTGAGGCTATTGTTCTATCAAGATGTGATGCTGGGAGTGTTTCTAAATTTTTAATTAAAAATATTTTTAAAAGATATGGAATGCCGAGCATAATTATTACAGATGGAGGATCTCATTTTAAGAAAAAAAGAATCGAACAATTAATTAAGAAATATGATATTATGCATAGATTATCTACTGCTTATCATCCTCAAACTATTGGTCTAGCAGAGATATCAAATCATGAAATTAAGAGAATTTTAGGAAAACTATAAATCCCTATAAATTGCATTGGTCTGCTAGATTAGATACTACTTTATGGGCATACAGAACTTCTTATAAGACTCCTATAGGAATGTTTCCATATAGATTTATTTTTGGAAAAACATGACATTTACCTGTACAATTGGAGCATAAAGCATTTTGGGCTATTAAAGAATTTAATTTAAATTTAAAGGATACTGGTGAGAAAAGATTATTGCAGCTCAATGAACTTGAGGAGATTAGAAATGATGCATACGATAATGCAAAAATTTATAAAGAGAAAATGAAAATATGGCATGTTCATAAAATTATTAAAAAGAAGTTTGAACCTGAATAAAAAGTTTTATTATATAATAAAAGATTGAGATTATTTCCAGGAAAACTGAAATCCATATGGTTAGGACCACTTAAAGTGGTTCAAGTCTATCATTATGGAACTATTTTTATTAAAGATCTTAATACTGGAAAGATATTTAAAGTTAATGGGCATCGATTGAAACATTATTATGAAGGGCACATACCACAATTTAAATAAGTTTTAATGTTAAGCCAAACCAACAAAACAAATGGTACGTCATGCTGACGACATTAATACAATCTCTTTGTGGGAGGCAACCCATTTATAAATGTATATATCTGTGCATTATTATTTTATTTGATAAGTGTTTTATATATTAGGGCATAATAATCCTATACAATTTTCTGTATCATAAATTTAAACAAATATTGGTATTGGAGCAAAGTATGGAATCAAATTAAACAAAAAAAACAAATAAAGTGAAAAGATGCGATTTTGGCCTCTAGCGCCAACAACGCCTCGCTAGCAGACCATGGCGCCAACAGAGCCATCCGTAGCGTCGACGACATCCTGAGCAATTTCATTTTGTTTTGATGTTTTTGGCAGACTTTGGCAGGATTATGCTCCTTAATAACCGTCGAGAGGGGTTGTTAAAGTCCTAAAAACTGCTTTGGACGACCAGAAACTTCCTATTTTTGAACTCCATGGCTTGCAATTCCAGAAATACTTCCAAGTATGGAGTTTTCAATAAAAGAAAACTTATCAGTTTTGATGCAAAGAGATTATACGATAAATTATTTACGAAGAAGAGGATTATCAAGGAAAAAGGCTTTATCGATCATGGATTGATTAATCCAAATTCTCTGATTGATAAAATCATTGTATAAAAAAGATGGGAACTTCTGTGCTACACTACTGTTGCAGTTGTTGTACCAGTGGTGAAGGAATTATATGCAAACTTATATGGAATTACCTAAGGAGTAGTTTTTCTATGAGGTCAGACTGTACCATTTACTCTGACACAAATGAATGAGTTGTATATGATAGAAAATGTTCCAATTTGTCATTATACAAACTTTATCCCAACGAAAGGTTTGATGCAAGATGTCTATAATTTTCTGACAGATGAAAGTGATTTTTTGGAAATGCGAGATGAGGGATTTGTTAGTTTCTCTACTTCATTGCTTAATCTAATATCGAAATAGTGGCATTTCTTATTTCTACAAAATTACTCCCTACCATTAAGATTAGTAGAGTCACCGAAGAAAGTGCTTATTTAAATTTTTGCATTCAAATGGAAAAGCCCATTGATGTAGGATCTATCATTTTTAAATTTGTTATGAGTATTATTGTGAATAGGCCAATATATGGACTTGGACATCCTTCCACAATTTCCCTACTTTGCAGTTAATCTCAAGTTCCATATGAAAGTTGGGAAAAAGTTTTATTATCTTGGGAGCCTACGATTTTTATTGATGATAATTATGTTGGGAATGGAAATGAAGCATTAGATACTATCTTGGATCATTCATCACAAGCTTCAACTTTATTAATGCCACTGACAGTTGGAAGTTCACTGGCTTTGGAAAGTAAAATGAAGAAAATTGAAAGAGAACTTCAAAGTATAACGAATGCAATAGAAAATCTTAAATACCTTTTAATTCACCTAGATTGGGGGATGAAAGAGAATTTTGATCATACTTGAACAATTGAAGCATGATTAGTGCAAATGTTTAAGGAAAAAGGATAGATCAAATCAAATTCAACTGATCAATTTCAGTGTCGACCCTTCTACAATCTCTACGTTCATTACTAGTCTGTGAGAGATATTAGAGGAGGAGAAAGTACTGAAGATGTGGGAAAATAAATGAAAGATTTGGACTCTGTGCTACTTTAAATTACTTATGTATTTAATGTTATTGTGAGGATTTGATATAGTTTGCTTTGCTTTAAAATTCTTAACTTTGATTGTGTGTATAGTTTGGTGTCAGTGTTTAGTGTTGTGGCTTGATTTCAATGTTGAATTATAATTTAGTTTGCTTTATATATTTGAAAGTGTGATTAGAATCCTGTACTTGTAAAAGTGTATTTTCATATATAAAAGTTAGTTTGGTGTTGTTTTTGAATTATTTTTAGATAAAATTTATGTTAAAAAAAGTAAAAAGACTTTGGAGTAAATTGAAAGAAAATTAAAATTTGTGAAAATTAGAAAATAAATTTTTTTGGCACTCAGCGCCGACGGCACTGCCATGGGCGCCGACAACACCATTGACCCGAGAACACCTTAAACCCCTTAAAATTTGTGATTTGCACTGTAAACCACCATTTTTACCCTTTAAGTCACCTTCAACCTTCGGTTTTTTCACCTAAGGCTTGATTTTGCTCGAATTTGAAGCGATTTTAAGGCAATGGAAGTTTGGATTTTATATTCTCTACGTAAGAGCTACACTTTGAGCTAAAAATTTTTTATTTTCACTAAGGATTTATATCACATTGCTGAGATCCGAAAATTTTGGAATTTTTTAAGAGATTTTGAGAAAATCCTTTGATGAAGAACTTTTACTTAGTAGATTTATGTTTTAAGCCTTTTACATTGTGATTTTTGGAATTTTGGGAATTTATTTAAATTTTTTATCAATTTTTTGTTAGATTTACCATGGCACCTAGAATGAGCAAAGGAAAGAGAAAAGTGGACTATGATGAAAAAAAAACTGTCAGCTTTAAAGCTAGTACTCGTTTCCATAGTCTACTTGAAAATAGAAAAGTGATTCCGGATCGTGGATTTAAACATCTGGGTGGAGAAGTCGAGTGAATTACCAATGCTCGGTAGTGTGAAATTTTTTTTTATTTTACAGCCCATGCAATTATTTGTTAGTAATGGAGTTCTATGTCAATTTTAAAGAGTCTTCTAAGGACTTTATTTTTTGTTCGTGAGAAAATAGTGGAGTTTACTCCAAGTAAAATTAATGATTTTTATAAATTAGAAGATGTGTACAGTTTCCAGTATAAATCATTTTCTGCTACAAATGAAGCCTTGGATGAGATTCTTTTGTTCTTTTTGATGGAAGAGGAACTTGGAAGGTGGAAAATGGTATTAAGATAAACTTTTGTCTTTCTATGTTAAATGTAGTACCTAAAGCCTGACACTACTTTATTTCTAGAAGAATGATACCGACAAATCATCATAGTGAGGTTACAAAGGATAGAGCCATCTTGAACTTCTATATCCAACAGGTGATGAGGATAAATGTAAGCTTTATTATTTATATGGACACTAGATCTATTGCTTTAAGAGTAACCACTCGTGGTTTAGCACACCTTGCCCTAATCTTCACACTTTGTGAACAGGCAGGAGTTGATTTTAGACTTGAGGAAGAGAGGATTGAGCCTCTAAAGCTTATTGGGCCGACATATATAAAAACATATGAATCTCATGTTGGATGGAGGTCTAGAAGTAAGGCCAGAGATATTCCTTCTACTTTGAGGACCTCTACTTCTAGTGACCCTACTCTTCAAGATCTTTTGGATCAAATGTTGAACCAACAGGGAAACATCTTGAGAATGGATCTTAGAATGGAAAACATTGAGGCCAGAAATGCTCACACTGATGATTCGATAAGACAAAAGTTTGAATATGATGTTGTTTATGATGATGCGATGGTCAGATATAAAAAGGGTGATTAATCAGTTTAGTTTCCTACTCACCCCTTCTTTACTCCATATCAGCAGCAGAATTTGAATGTGGAAGAAGATGAAGAAGAAGATGATGATGATTGGTGATATATTAGTTTGATCTTTCTTTTAGTTTCTGTTTGATTGTACTTTGTTATTTTTTGTTTGTTTTTGTTATATTTTTTAAACTATTTATTATTAGATAGTGAGACTCTATTTTATTTTAGATATTAAGTTATGAAGTGTAGAATTGTAAAACTATTTGTTATTTGAAATTCAGCTTAGTTTTGTTGTTAGTAGTTGGTAATTTGTTAAAAGTATTGTAATTAAACTCTTTCTTTATAGATTTTTTATGTATTATGGGATATTTAGTGGTTTAAGTCTTGTAGCATTTCATATTAGCACCTTCAATATTTCAGGATTAAGTTTCAAAATCAGAACCTTCAACAGAAAAGTCTTTTCTTTATGTATTTAATGATTTCTTTCACCCTTTATTTTTTCAGCTTTCATGCCAAATCTTTTACAAAATTAAGTTTGGGGGGGGGGGAAGAAAATTTCCTTTTTAAAGAAAGAAACTTAATTTTATTTGTCCTCATTTAGTTATTTTCTTAAAAAAAAATTAAATTTAACATGACCTGTGGTATCAGAGATTAACTTTAGAAAAATATATTTATGTTTCTAAATATATAGTAGATTTAAGTTAAAATTTGCAATAATAAAGGTTAATTTTAGAGAGTAAGATATTTGGTATAAGAGAATAAGACTATGTTTTTCTATTTTTAGTAAAGAAATTTGTATTTTTGAAGTATTAAAAATTTTAAGGATTCATGTAAGAAGAAAAGAATTAAACTTTATGAACCTTTAAGCTAATATAAACTTATTATTTGAAGAAATGTTTAAAGTTTTTGACTTTAAGGAGAGGATAGTGAAGTTCAAAATAATTACAGGCTATTCAAATCTGGTAATCCTTATATATATATATATATATATATATATATATATATATATATATATATAACAAAAAGAAAAGAAAAAGGATTGAAAAGGATCCTACAAAGAAAAGAAATTAAAAGATAATATGGGGAGAAGCTTGAGGAGATGCTTAATTAAAAATTGGCTTCACTTGAATCAACTTAAAGAGAAAGGTTTAACTACATTTTCTAAACTTATATTTAAGTATTAACTTATTTAATAGTAAAGTTTCATGAAGTTATTTTCAATATGAATACTTAGAGACTTTAATATGACAATTTAAAATTTTTTTCTTGAAAAGAGTAGAGAATCAGAAATATTAAACTTGATTGATGGATTTTCTTACACCTTCAGTATTAACTGGAGTTGTTTTGAATTTTTCTTTAGTTATGCTATTGTATTTAGTTGACTAAAATATGGAAATCTAGAAGTTAAATTCTTTACCATAAGTCATATTTTTAGTAGCGAAGGAGTTACTTGAGGACAGGTAACATGTAAATTTGGGGGATTTTTGATACACTAAAAATATATGCAATTTTAGACCCATAGTTTATACTCATTTTTAGTGATATTGCACTTTCATGGAGGGTATTTTTAATGTTTTCATGCAAGTTGTTGAATTTCAAAACTTGGAGAAAAAATGAAGTAAAAAGGATGAAATTTGGAGTGAAAATTGAGAAGTTGAAAATTTGTTCAGCGCTGATGGCGCCATTAGGTGCCAATGGTGTCGTTTGACATAAAACATCGAATTCAATTACGGACCACTGACATCGGGCGCTAGTGTCGGTTCAGACCTTGTTCCTATAAGATTCAACAAATTTGGACGCTTTTTAAAGAGTTTTTGGATGCACCTATTGGAGAACTGACTCTAGGCTCTATTGGGGCCAAAATTGATCAGAAAATTGCCTCCTTTTTGTCATTCCTCACCACCATTCATTCTCTTACATATCATACACTTTTTCGTCTTCATTCCACCACATATTTGGCATCTATTAGTGATTTTTCTTTAAGAATTTAGATTTTTTGTGTTGAGATTAAGTGTGAATCTTTCTCTAAGAGTGTTGGAGAAGGTGAAAAGTGGGAGATTTCTTTTTCCTACTTTGCCTAGGAAAGGCTACAAGGGATTTGCTTTGAGAAAGAGTTTTAGATAAGTGTTGTTTTTTTATATAGTGTTGTATGAACTTTCTTTTTTATATGAAATTTGTGTTTTGTTGTTTCTTTCTCATGAAGTTTGAGTAGTTTCCTTTATCTTTCTCCTTACTCTAAGATATGGTAAAACGAAGGGATAACATGGATGCGCCAATGTTAAAATATAAAATAAATTGTGATGCTTTTTCAACTCTGAAATTAATTTACTTTTCGATCTGACCAATTGAATTGTTAACATTTGTTATGAAACATATGATCCGAGAAATAGAGTATGAGTTCTACAATAGAGTGAGGATCACATTTGATTCTTGTTGACCTTATTTTTGGTTGAGGTTTAGTTTTTCCTCTTTAGTAGCCTAGGGTCTAGCCATAAAACTTTTCCTATTGACTAGTCCTAGAAAACTAGACATGGAACCCTGACCATTAGAAATTCCAAACTCTTCTCCACTCAACTTGAAGTTCCGCATATTGCTCTAAACCTCTAAATACTTAATAGGTGGGGTCACAGGGGGAAACTCAAGATGAGTCACCCTTAAGATTGCTGGACCTTAGGGTTGACCTTGGGCGTTTGTCTGGAGCTAAGGCACTCACTACACTTATCTGCACCCAAAATCACTCACAACCCTGCTCAAATTTCTAGCCTAGATCCCTTGATCTTTTGGGATACTCATGTAGATGGTCCCCTAAACCTACTAGCCCTAGGGCTATGGTTTAGCCAAGACCACTATGTAGAGGACCCAAGATAGGGTTTCAATTGGTCCATGGCTTATTGGTGGTGGTTGGTACCTTAAATCTACCAAAATACCCATCTTTGCCTTTTACCCCTAAAACACCCCCAAATTACCAAAATACCCCTCCATAGCTCAAAATCCCAAAAATTCCAAAAATTCCCAATAAATCATAAGTATCTCCAATTTCATTTCTCTAAACCACCACATGACCCAATTTGGCCAATTTGAACATCTTTAACCAAAATCCCCAAATTGTTCTTCAAAAGGCTCAAATTTCCCCAAATCCAACTTAAATGTCCATCAATTTGATCTTAATTGACCCCAATTCAAACCCTAAACTCAAATTCACTTTTGATATGAACAAACTAAACCAAATACAAGCTCAATTGGTCCATGATTTGAGCCTAATTTTGATTTGGGTCAAAATCCCAATTTTGACCATATGATCTAATCTCACCAAATTGAACCAATAGCTTGGTCAATTGGCCTAAATTATTGTTGAAAAATCTTTATAACATTACTATACATCAAAATCAACCATAAATTGGCCTTGGTGAAGTCTCAAATCTATTTGATTTTGGCCTAAATAAAAAATTCCCAAATTTAGCCCCAAATTGGCTGAGTCCCCGAATTTCACCCAATTGATTGCCTTAACCTCCAAATTGGAATCCAATTCATGTTGAAAACTCTTCATGAGGTCCCTATTGACCATTTAAAATTATCAAGTTGGACTTTGCCGAAGGCTAACCCAAGCTAGACGAAAGCCTAGCCCAACATGACCAAATTGATTAAAGTTCAAAATTCCTTCAAATTGACCCTTAAATTGGACTCAAAACCACTTCCATCCTTCACCAAAGTTTTTCCTTATGATCATATACACCAAATGCAACAATTATTTGGGCCAGTTGACATGGAAAACCTAGCCCAAATCCAAGTTTTGGTCATTTGCACCCACTTGGACCCATGCACCATATGTGACCTAACCATCCTAAAGCCACCAAATTAACTCCACCACAACCATTAGTTGGACTTAGTGACCAGTACAAACACCATGAAATCCCCTAAATCAAGCCATGGACCAAAGTTTCCCCAAATTAAGGGATTTTATTTCCAAAAATGCACATGCTTAATATTTCTTTGCCAAATCAAAGCACTTTTGCATTAAATTGTTGTGATGGATTCCTATGGGTTCTTTGAGCTCCTAGCCACCTCCCCCTGGCCAGCTAACTAGCCTAGTGGCTGGAAAAGCCCAAAACCAAGAGCCACCCCCATGGCACCTCACCCAAATCAAACTTAGAGGCTAGCTCATTCAAATCAAACTATGGAGCTCCTCTGCCCTCCACATAAGCACAACATTACACCTCCTAATTGGCCACGACAGCCACCATAACCCCATTTTTATAAAAGATCACCTCCATGGCCATTAAATAAAGTGCTGAAATTTCCTTAGAGAGGCCTCTCCAAACTTTACACATAGCTTCCCTAAGATCCCCTCAGTGCATTCCAACCATTTTCCCTTACCCATTCTTATTGCCGAAGCTCAATTTTGAGATTTAAACCTTGCCAGAAACTAGGATAGAACGCAATACACCCCCACAGTCCACCAAACACAAATTGACTTCACCCACACCTTCACAATAGTGAGAAAAGCTAAAGCCCCATCAAATCCCTCTTCCACAGAGCCTCTACCATAGCTCTAGACCAACACATGAAATCGAGCTTGGTCGAATTCATACCTAGGACTTACACCAGGACCACGGACTCAATCCCTAGCCTCCTTGGACCCCAACGAACGTGCTGAGCACCTTTGATTGAAGCCTCCCTTCTCAGAGCAAAGGTATAAAACTCCTCCTCCTCCCGAGCTTATTTTGATTCTCCATTTACTTAAGCTTGATTTCATGGTACATTAACCATATGGATGTGTTCGTCTCCCTTAGACGAGTCCATAGGATCAAACCCGAAGTGATTTGGTTGATTCTATGCTGAGATCTTAGGGTTTTAGTGTGGACAAGCACAGGATCATTCTATCAGGGAAAATGACAGGGGGCCATTCGATCAAGCATGTATCAAATGGACGAGGGAGATCGAGCCAGACAGCTCTTCAGGACATAAACTGCGCGCCGAGTCTGCAAGCTACGTGGATGGCGACATCCAACCAGGCGCGTCACGCATGCCTCCGGAGCTGCTTAGGATCTAGTTAGCATGCACTGTTTAAATAGATAAATAAGACTTTTTCTTATTTTTTTAAATACCCTTAACTTAGAAAATTCATAACTTTGTGTAGAAAAATCACAAAAATAAAATAAAAAAACCATCTTGCTCAGTGAATAGAGGAGAATAATGTGAAACAATATGCAAGTCCATTTGATGCACATTTTATTTTTAATTAATTAAACACTGTTTGGGATCACTTGATTCTCCATGCATATTAGAACATCACCTTGGCTTGGAATTTTGACATGTTGTAGCCTCTGTCAGGAGAAGTATTCTCTGATTTTTCCAAAGTCAGAGGAGGTTCCTATACAGAGACCCATATTTTTCAATTTATTTCACATTTTTTCTTTAAAATAATCATGGAAATTATCATATTGATTATAAAATCCTAAGAAAATTTTGGAAGGTCCACCATGACTAGAGAAATCTTTGAAAATAATTTCATGGGTTAAGTCATTTAAAATATCCTTAACTTTTACAAGCACTAAATCACTAAGATAATTAATTTTGGAAAATTTAAACATTTAAATGAATTGATTTTTGATCTCCACTGTGGTTTATGATCCGCAGAACTCGTCATAAAAATTTCAAAATATTTTAAGTTCATTTGACAACTTAAGTTGATTTTTAAAGATAAATACCACTTTTCACACTTAAATAATTTTTAAAAATCAAAATATAACTAAAAAAATATGAAATTTAGTTTTTTTGAGTTCTCTGTGATCAGGGGTACTTCTTAAAAATAAAATGATATTTAAAATAAAAACTTGGTTTTTAGCCTATTTTAAATATTTAAATAATTTAAAATCTATAAAAATCACAAAAATAATAAAACTCATGGAAATGTTCTAAATTGCTTCCTAATCATGTAGGAATAATTAGAATATTTTTTGTGATTTTTCAAATAAAGATATTTAATTTCAAAGCTTAAAAATAATCTTTAAATGCTGAAAATGAGTTTTTCACAAAAATAATTCATGTAAATCAAAGAAAAATAAAAAAAATGTAAAATTTGCTCCTCTCGGTTCTCAGATTTTAGAAAGATTTTTCAAAAATACAAAGATTAATTTTCACTACTTAAATTTTTTTTATTAAATAACCCAAAACTTTAAATAATTCTAATAAATCACAGAGAATTCCAAAACGTATGAAATTTGGTCTAAAGGCTTATCTAGTTTAGGTCTACCTCCAGTAAAAATTTGAAGGGATTAGAATTTACCTTGGTCAAGTTACTAATTTTCTTTGAAAAATCCTATTTTTGCATGAAAATAATTACATAAATTAAATTAAATTTTGAAAAATCATATTTTCTCCTCTGATGTTTTAATAGACCCATGAATGAAGTAGGATAAAAATTTTAAAGTCATTTGAATTGAATTTGACAAATTATGAAGTGTTAGAGCCTTAAGGGCAAATGTGTAATTTTGGAAATTTAGCCCTAATTAACATTTAGGCTTAGGTCAAGGAGGGAAAATGGGTAACCTCTGATCTTAATCAATTTATTTGATGGTTGAAATGAAAGGGGTTTAACTGATAGGAACCAATCTCACTTTCTTAATTAAGATTAATAAATTTCTAAATTATTTAGATTTGGAAGTTTGTTAAAATTAAATGATCCTGGACTCAGGGGTTTAAATTTTGAAGTCAATAATTAATCAATTTAATACCCCTATCTTGATTTTCAAATAAAATCCAAATTATGAATCAAGACCACCTAAGGTTTAACCCTTTTCAAAACTAATTAAGACACTCACCTAAATCTTAAGGGCTTTGTGGTGACTTAGCCTAAATTAAAAATTGATTAAACAAAGATTAGAGAAATAATCATAATTATATCAAATATCCTTGAAACACAACTAAGCCAAATTATGATTAAAAATTTGGCTAAGTGTTCAAATTACACTAACTTGCCCCTCTAAGGGTCTTCACCCACATAATTCTTAAATTGAGTCACAAGTGATAATTACCCTATTCTTAGGGATAATTGAGACATCAGTGCTCACTGAGTAATAAGGGTATCTACAGGATGAACTATTAAGCAACATAATAAGTTTAAATGGACTCGAGGCTTTTCACTAGTTGGTGAGAGGGAGGCATGGACCTGCTTCCCCCTCCTAACTTGTTGGATACCTCAGAGGCCTATTAAACTTAATATTCTTCGCCCAATGAAATCATCCTTAATTAAACTTCTAAGGACTCACCAAAGATATGACATATGGTTAGAAAAATTACCAAAACTTTACTTTTCCTGCTCTTCATAAACTGCCTTAACATGCATTTCAAGTTTCAGGTGGTGGAACGAGAAGACTCACAAGGTACACTTTTACAGTTTTTAGTGTTGCCTTTCTTGTACTTTCATACTGTGTTTTTCATACTGTACTTTTATACCTACAAATTTGCATGCTAAACAACAATGTCACCCTGCATGAAAACTGAAACTATCAGGATAGCCACATAACCAAAAACATAACCCAAAACCAAAATTAAAATCAACCAAGATAAAATTCACCGCCACAACATTCAAAATATAAAACAACTAAAAATTTAATCACATACAACACACAAAAAACCACAACTTCAACCAAATTAAGATGTCTCTATCGGATGATCGAGAAGCCCTTGGAGGAGGTAACCTACGGTTGCTAACGAAGCTTCCCACGGTTTAAATGAAATTATGGAACTCATTAAGTTGGGTTTAGTAAGTTCATTTGGACTAAATGAATACAATAGAAAATAGTGATGCTGGAACGAGGGAACCGTAGGATCCTATTCGGTGTCGCTCTAATCAATTTTAATATGCCCTTACAAAATTTAAAGAACTTCAACCATAGGGCCACCTGATTTGACATTATAACTTGACACACTAGATAACTCAAACTTATCGCGGCAAGGAACTTAGAGCTAGCATGGTGGGCACCACGACCATCTTCAACAGCAAAACCTGTCTTCCCCAACTAAACCAATCTTCCTTCTTTAGATTTAAAACAACAAAGCCATAGGACTTCGAGGTTGCTTGCTTATGCAACGTAGATCCTCACCTTATCTTTTAGGCCTTTGTATAGCCCTACAATATAATATAATCCCTAACTCATTTTAGGATTCTGAGGTTGTATTTTGTCACGACCTAAATCCTTACATCTTTCAGGCTATTTGCATGATCATTTCACATGAACGTAAGCCCTAACTAATAAAATGGGCAGGATGAATCACCTAGATATTTCTCCTCAAAACTGAAGCCAAACATTAGGATAGCTTGGGAAGTCACTGGGGTTCTTCTCTGGATCCATGACATCCCCTAGTTCCTCCTCCTTTGGATTCTACAATAAAATTTTCAAAATTTTGAACCATTCCCTTTTCACACCTCTACGTCCGATTTCGTTGAAGAGTCCTACCCTTTGAAATTCCTTGAAGATAATCTTTCTTGATTTTTACTGAGAGTCGTCTTAAGTGGCTTTAGTCATTTAAGATGTAATTAATTATAGGGGCTTGCCCTTATAGGAAGCATGTCTGAACCCAGCTTAATATAAACCCTATTTAATCCTTTATATTAAATAGGGGAACTTGTTGGCAAATACAAAGGTTTTGCAGACCAAACGGACGTCATACTTTCCTCAGTTTATTTGATCGAGCCTCATCCTCAAGTCTTGTGTTTATCCTTCGAGATAGATACAAGATCTGAGGTACCGTGCTCCTTCATTTTAAACTATGAAAAAGATGGGGTCAATTAGATTTCATACTTCAACTACCTTCCGAAGTGGGCGACGGGATTTCGATTCTGGCGACCGACAGCTTCTTACGGGCAACTCCCCACAAACCAACCCAAAATAATGCCGACAATTCTATGAAGGAGAATTTCATTCATGGAATTAAGTGCAAATAAATAGGGAAATATATATATTGATGGGTGTAGAATTGTAGATTTTAGGGTGACAAACTAAAATCCTCAATTTGGTCTTATTTTTTAAGAACTAAAGCGAGAGTTAGCCTTCAAGTTAAGGGAGGTGGGAGTTCTGGAGTGGGAGCCAGTATCCTCCTAGCCTAACCACAGATTTAGGGACTAAACCTAGGATTAGCCAATAATTTTCTATAACACTGTATTAGAGTAAAGAATTAAAACTGCTCCTATTTTGCACAATATATATTAAAATCATTTATCTAATCTCATTTTACCAAAATCTCATTGTAGTGGGAAATATGCTTTTTCACATAAGAAATCTTCATCACATAAACATAGTTTAATAGTTTATTAGTTACTGTTTAAACTTTGTATTTCAGTTTTGCTAGTAATTAAATAATTTAGTTCAAATAATATTTTAACATTAAAAATTAGTGACAATAATTTTTTTTACTTTCTGTGAATTTCCTAGTTGATTTATCATTTCAAATTTAAACCTGCCTCATGGGATCAATACTTGGGGCTTAAATAGAATTTCCTTTATTACTTGATAACGATACGTATACTTGCGTAGAATCCCAACATTAATTGCTTAAATTTGTTATTTATAAAATATTGCATCAAGTTTTTAGCGTTGTTACATAGCGGAGCAACTTTATATATTTTGCACAACTATATTTCATCGTGGGATCACTATCCTCCCAACCTAACCATAAATTTAGAGACCAAACTCTGGATTTCCTAGGTGAGAAACCCATTCTACCGGTCAACAAAAGATACTTAACAAAATATTATACAATTTGATATTCTCTAGGATGAATTTTGAAAGTGATACTTTTTTTGAGGATGGCTATTTAGCCAGCGTCTATGACTTGGTCCAAAGATCTGTTACAAAAGTAATTTTAACAAAATGAGATTTAAAAAATTTGCACTTTTAAGAATTTCATTTAAATTTTTAATTTTGTAAAGTTAAATTAAATAAAATTCTTGCACATATATAACGTAAAATCCACTTAATAATCATTGTTATTGTTATTGTTATTGTTCTTATTTATTTTAAATCTCAGCTTGCAGATGTTTTCGTATTTTTCTACAGCAAATTGTCGTGTCAGAATCTGATTTTCTTTTTTAACAATGGCTTGAATCACACAATTGGTGGAGAGAACGCAGCCGAGGGTACTACAATGACGACCTGTCAGATGAGCACACACTAGGGGCACATCACCCCTCTCAATGACGACCTGTATACTACAATTAGAACCTTCCAGTGCCAGACATTTGGAAATGTATTTCAATGGAGCTTTGTCAGCAAGAAAAGATAAAGGTTTATAGACAATTATACTAGGAAAAGTAGGGATTGGTCTGATTTTCTTCACACTGAGTCAGGGAATTTTAAGGTATTCCTAACACCTAATAGAGCCATGTAGTAATAACAAAACAGAGTATGAAGCCTTTATCACCAGGTTAGATTTGACAATATCAATGGACATAATAGACAATGTCATCCATGATAATTAACAACTCGTTATTCAGCAAGTTATAGAACAATACAAGATTCTGAAGCTAAGATTCAGCGAATATCACCTGTATATAATGAGGTTGTTGGGACAGATCGCTACTATGACACTATATAGGATTCCTCAAGAAGATAATGCCCATACCGATGCATTAGCCAAGCTTGCTAAGGAATTGGCGTATTTGCTAAAGGATTTCATTGATATTACTGTAGAAGGACATAAAGTTTTGTCAAAGATTGACCTCAATGGCCTACACATGCTCGAAAAGGGAAAATAGATAATAGTTGCAGTAATGGATGATACTGAAGATTGGCACAGGCCATTAATAGAGTATTTGCAAAAAGGAAGGTTGTCAGATGACAAGTCGAAAGTGTATCATATGATGAGAAGAGCTCTGTTGTATGCTCTATTTGGCAATTTCTTTTATATAAGGTTGTTCGATCATATGTTGTTGTGATGTGTGAGCAGAGCAGAAGCATAAGATATTGTCAAAGAGGTACACGTTGGATGTGTTTACAGGTCAGGGTCAAAGATGAAGATGTTGATTAAGAGACTCGGATTCTACTGGCCAGCAATGCTAGTAGATTATATTAATGTTGCAAGAAAATTTCACTTGTGTCAAGTGTATGGAGTGGTCTTCCACCAATATCTAAATGTGTTACATCTGTGTTGTGGCTATTAGAGCGTTGGAGCAGGGATATAATGGGTCCGATAGACCCTTTGTCTTTAAAAGAACATAGATTTATTCTTGCATCCATAGAGTACTTCTTAAAATGGGCAGAGACAATTGTGTTACAAGAGGTTACACCACACCATGTTCCTCAATTTTTCAAGAGTTAGATTGTCTATGTATCGGTGTCTCGTGTATGGATATTTTTGATAACGAGACAATTTCAAGAGCTCTAACGTCAACAACTTAGTTAAATGACATTGTATAGATTGGAGGTACTCTATGATTTATTATCGTAGAGAAAATGACCTAGCTAAAGATTTCAAAAAGCCGCACATTCAAATTTTAAGGAAAACATCGAACGGGAATAAAAAAGGATGGCAGGATAAGTTATAAGAAGCTTTGTGGGCCTACCAGACAATATTCAAAACTCTTACACATTATACACCATATGCGATTGTGTATGAGTCTGAGGTCGTACTCCCATTGGATGTTCAGCTATCGTCTCTCAGAGATTCCATCACCAACTATATTAAAGTGAAAGACAATGCCAACCTTTGACATGCAAAGTTGGAAAAAACTTGATGGAAAATGATTACAAGCATAACAAAATTTAGAACTTTACCATGCAAAGATGATTCAGGCCCATGATAAATTGCTCGCACGTATTCCCGCAACTCACACTTTGCACAAATTTCACAAGTCTTCATGGCCATTTCAAAAACTTTACACTCTACATGATATTTCATGAAATTTTTTAGTTGGTGCAAGGATTCTGATTCCGTCCACAAATTTTCTTGCGTCCCATTCACTTTTTCCACATTCCTGACAATTTTGCTACCTCTTGGGTCAGATGTGAGTCTCTCTTCTTTCCTCCCCAATTTACCAGACATTTTCTCAATCAGTTCTTAAGTTGGATGTGAGTCCCAATGCTTTTTGTCTCAATCTGGTCATTGACCGACTTTTTTTGTAAATCGATAAAAACAAGAATTTGATGGCGCTACTAGAATATTTAATTTCCAGCAACAGCGTCCAAAGACTTGATCGTGAATTTATAGATGTGTCTGATTTGATTAAGATGTATAACTATAATATTTAACTATGTTAAAGTCACATTTGTCAACGCAAGTATACGTATTGCTCAAGTAATGTAGGGCTCTAATGGAGTCCTAAATATCGATCCCACAGGGAGTAGTTTAGAATTACAGACTAAGACCTTAGAAAAGCAATACTTTAATCACAATAACGACGTTCAATTTGCTTATCTGTCACTAATAGGTAATTGAAATAAATGGATAATTTAAATAACTAATGATATAAAGTAGAGTTTAATTGTAATATTCAATATATAAGAAATCATCCTTCTCCTTGTCATGAAATTATAGTGAATGGGTAAATTGAATTAGTTTAATTTATATTGTGCCAAATAGAAGCATACTTAGTCTTTACCCTTTGGTCCAAGCATACAGAACATTGACTAATCCTATGCTTGGTTACTAATTATGTGGCTAGGCTGGGAGGATATCGGCTCTCACTTCGGAGCTCCCACGTTCCCCTCACCTGAGGGCTAACATCTACACACCAGCACCCAAACAATATGACTGAATTGGGGATTTTAGTCTGTCACTCTAAAATCTCTAATTCTTTGCCCGATAATAATATTTCCCTATTTATTTGCACCCAACTTCCAAGGGCTTTCACCTCCCTGAATGTTGGATGTAATCTTACTTTAGTTGTAAAACTCAACATATTTTAACAAATAAATTGGCTAGATTGAAAGTAAATTAAGATTTAAGTGAAAGATTATCACAACTTCTTAAACATTTTCTTGGATTTACCAATTCAAATCACCATTTCACAAATCTCAAGAGAAGGAGAAATATAGAGAAACCTACTTAGAACTCATGGGGAAAACACAACAAAACTCGGAATACATATATGAAATCAAAGTCATACAAACTACAACAAGTAAATAAATTATCTCTAAATTATCCCCAAGAACACTCCTTGAAGTTCCTCTGAATCCTTTCATTTCTTTATCACACACGGAATTGTTCTTCGAAGTAGCAAGGAGGAAGAAATCTCTCACTTTCCCTCCACTCTTACAATTTCTTGAAGAAATCCTCACATTGATACACACTAATGGAACCTCTCTAACCTCTAGGGCCTTTCTAACATCTAGGACCTCCAGAGCCTCTTAATTTTTGTCCAAAATGTTCTTTTAAAGTTGTGGATGAGCTTTCCCAAGAGTTACTTAAGCATCCCTTCAAAATTTGGCCTTATCCAAAGCTTGAGTAGGCATAACCGTCGATCTCACCATCAGCGGCCTGGAGGCCACCGTCAGCGGCCTCGAGGGCACCGTCGGCAGGCTTTTGAAGAATTTTGTCTTGTAGTCTTTGGAAAAACTCACCGTCAATGGAGTCGATGGCGCTGTCGGCGGCCTAGTTCAAATCTTCACATTTTGGTCATTCTTGGTCCAAATTCGCTCCTTTTTGTATCTTCTTGCTCCAATTACCCTAATTCATCATTCCTTTAATAAGACATAAAAAATATCTTTCTTTAAAGTGCAATATCATGAAAAATAGTATAAAATATGTATGAAAATCTCAACATACTTTCCTTTGGTCAAAATCCCCCAAACTTAACTATTACTTGTTCTCAAGTAATTTTAGTACTATATAAAAATTATGATCTACTGTAGTGAAGTTTTAATTCAGAAATACTATAAGTTTGATTTAAATAAATATCATAGTGAGATTTTCAGAAAAAATTTAAGGAATTGAATTAATTTTGTAGCCACCAGATTATCTAGTCATCAAGTTTTAAGAGTTCTAGTTTTCTATTTATTTCAAGAATGAATATAGGTTGTAATATTAAGTCACTTAAAATATTCAAAAGATATGAACTTCATATGAACTCCCCTAGTAAGAGATCTAATTCCATAAATATAAGTTCAAAAATGTATTTAAGTTTTCCCTTTAGGTAGGTCCAGTGAAGCCAATTTTTTATTAGGCATATCCTCAAGCTTCACCTCACTTCTATAATTTTTTTCTTTCTTTTCTCTTTTTCATTTAGATTGCTTTCAATCCTATATATTTTTCTTTTCATTTGAGGGATTGTTTTTAATCTTTTCTTTTTCCTTTTTTTAAGTGAGGATTACTGTATCTATATAGCCTTTAATGATTTTGAACTTCACTTTTCTTTCCCTAATATGAAACTCAAAGCATTTCTTTACCTTATAAATATTTCATAGTTATTACATCATTGAGCCCTAATCTTTTCTTCTCAAATGAATTTCTAGATTCTTAATATTTCAAAATATCGTTTCCTTTACTTTAAATAGTTAACTATAATCTTATTCTCTTGTACTAAATATCTTAAGTTACAAAAATTAATTTTCATTACAAAAATATTTCTTTAAATCTACTATAATATTTAAATAGTAGCAAAAATATAGTTACCTGAATTAAATTCACTACATGAAATCATATAAATAATTTTTGAAAATATTGAAATAGAGGACATCTAATAGTTAATATTTTTCTTCCCTCCCCCAAACTTAATTTTTTAATTATGAAATAATACAGGTGGAAAGAAAAACTATAAATAAAAATCATATCTCAATATTTTAGGAATTTTTATCAATCTGAAATTTCTGCAGGCCTTCTCAAATTTTTAAACTATTAGGAGTCTTCTACACATATAAATCATTAGAGAAATTTCTGGGTAATGAAATTTTGAAATAAGTATAAAACTAAAACATTAAATAAGCACAACATTTCCTAACACAATCACAATACTAAACAATTGAAACTAAAATGAGAAACAAAAATCACATTACAATCCATAATTCTACTCAATATTTATTGAACTACCATGCACATTTAACTACCACACTAACTTTATAAAAATTTAAAATTATCCAAGTACAAAAAATAAAAGTCCAAATACATAAACATCCATTTCTCTTACAAAAATATTACATAAAATAAAAATACAACGATAAGTACATCAATTTCATTCTATATCAAAATCCCAAGCTATATCTTCATCGCCTTGATCAGCAGGTGGATTGGGTTGATACTGAGTATATCGGGGGCACTCAGGAAACGTAACATCAGGCTCACCTCTGTAGTGTCGGGCTTGAGCTTCATAATAAGCTACCTCAAAATTTGAATGTCTCTGCAGGTACTCACTATCATTATCAGGTCGGCATTCTAAACCACCAATCCTTTCACTTATCAATTTTATACTCTTCTGCTGCAAGGTCAACTCATTCATCAAATCAGAGAGGGTAGGAGAACTAGAAGGTGGAAGGTCCTAACTTGTAGAGAGGACATCTCTACTAGTAGAAGGTTCTTGACCTCTTCTCTCAGTTCTCCATTTCTCATAGGATTCATAAGTGTTTAAATTAACCTTACTAATAGGTTTCATAGGATAAACCCATTCTTCATCTCCAAATTCTACTCCAGAAAGTTTGCAAATTGTAAAAATAAGTCCAGGATGTCCTAGACCTCCATTAGTCTCACTCTTTGTTGTAGTCAATATATTCTTATGAATTATTCTCCCCACATTTATAATTCTACTATCCTGAATACAGAAAATTAGAATAGCTCTTTCTCTAGTTACCTCACTATGATGATAAGTCGGTAACAGAGTAGAAAAAATGAAATAGTGCCACGCCTTAGAGGTGGCATTCAGCATGGAAGCAGAAAAATTTACCCGTTCTCGATGTTTTATCTTCCATGTTCCTTTCCCATCAGTGAGAAAGTTGATCACATCATTGAGAGGGCCTTCCATCGTACTAAAGGATTCATATTGGCACCTGTAAGATTCTGGGACTTCATAAAAAGTATTGATGCGGGCAGCAGTAAACTCAACAGGGAATCCATGGACTTGAACGATTCTGTCATCAGAATAAATCACATTGGTGTAGAACTCCTTCATAACATTTGCATCCGCTTTATTGGTGGTGTAACAGAAGTTTTCCCACCTCTGCTCGGCAATAACTCATTCTATTTCTCCTCCTGCACTTTCAAAAACTCGATCTTGTATGCACTTCTTTCCTATAAATATGGAAGTATATTTTGTTTGAGCCAATGCATTGACGAAGCGAGACTCATCAAACTCAACTCTTTTATTTAGTCGTGGAGCCATTTTAATCTAATAAAATTATAGAAAAACTTCTAGAAATTACTTCAAATATGCAAGTCATGGCTTCCAACAGTAATACTAAGAGTTCAACACTAAGATCCATAAATTTCTTCCCAAATTTCTTCACATTCTCAAATTTCTCGGATCACCTCAATGTGGAAGAAACATATGGTGAAAATTAAATATTTTTAGTTTGGAGTAAAGCACTTACCTAGAGATGATCAAATTCAGTGTCAAAAAGTCTTGAAATCTCCTCCTAATCCAAGATCATTCAAGCCCTAGCTCAAAAATGGCATTTTTAGGAGGAAGGGGATGATGAATAGTGGTGGTTGACTGGACAAAATTACGGTTAAAGGTGTTTTTTGTGAGCTCGACGTCGGTAGGGTAGATGACGTCGTCGGCGCGCTTAATTGGAATTTAAATCCTAAGTCTCTGGAAAATCTCATCATCGGCGGCGTCAAGGTCTTCGTCGATGGGCTCTATTGATTTTGTCCAAATTCCAGATTTTTGCGATTTTGATCAATTCCAAGCCTAAACAACATTTGTTTAATCATTATAGACATAATTTTATATAACTAAATGATGTACTTAGCACATACAAACTTTCACAACACAAAACATCACATTATATATAAATTCCAAGGGGTATAATATATGTTGCATAACAAACCTAAGTTTGGCATTTTCTCAACCTCAATGCATTAACTCAGCGTCGCAATCCAAGCCACAACACTCAAAACGCTGAAAATAAAACATCCTATGCTTAGTCTCAACTATACAGAGATCTATAACCATAATTCTAAAGCAAAGAAAATATAAAGTTCAAATCAAAATACATAGATAGACATATAGGTAGTAATATAAATCTACTAATCCTTAAACTCGGTACTCGATTCTCCTCTGAGATCGCCCATTGATTGCACATGAATGAAGAATTTGAAGGAGAGTGAGAATAAAAATTCTTTAGTAGAATCCTCCTCATCAGTCGTATTAAACTAACTTCTAAATGTCCAGAAAGTTCGAAATGTTCCTTCATCCTCCAGTCCAGATGATCAAAAAAATCATAGATATTATTAATTGCATTCATAACATTTTGTACCTCCTTTTCCAACTTCTTGATTTGGTGCAGGATCACAAAAGACTTATCAGAGACTAAGAGTTGAACTGGCAGTGAATTCTGAGATGATTGATCAACTATCATGGCCATGTCATTTTCATCTTCAAATGATAGGAATCTTTTAGTCGGGTCCAAAGGCTTCAAAGGTAGCAGTACCTTTTCCCAATTTTCATAGGACACTTGGAACTGACTGTAAAGTGAGAAAATTGTGGAGCGGTGTGCGAGCCCATAAGTGTATCCGGGAACAATCAAGCCCAAAATTGACTTCACAATTATAGATCCAATGTCGAGCGGCAGTCCCCTTTCGATGCAGTAATTCAAAATGGCACTTTCTTTAGAAACTTTACCGTTCTTCATTGTCGGTAAAAGTTTCGTAGAAATGAAAAAGTGCCAATGTTTCAAAATGGGATTCAGAAGTGCTGCAGAAAAACTAACATACTCGTTTTCTCTCATTTCCCATTCATCAGTTTCGTCCGTTAAATACTGATAAATTTCATTCATCTGGTTTCTCGTTGGGACAAAATTGGAATAGTGGTAGACAGAAACATTTTTTATCATATATAATTTGTTGATCCGTGCAGGAGTGAAAGTGATCCATCTTCCTCGCACATAAACAACTCCTTGGTTGATTCCATGTAAATTTGCATAAAATTCTTTTACCACTGGAACCACCACGGTGGCAGTAGTGTAGCACAGCACTTCCCATCTTCGCCGCACTATCGTTTCTTCAATATCTGTCGTGGAATTAATCCGCAATTCATGAATTCTCGTTCTTTGATTAATCTTTTCTTCATCAGCATCTTGTTGAAGATTCGATGCGCTTCCGCACTAATAAACTTCCGCTGATTGAAAACTCACATTTTGGGATTATCATGGGAATCGGATGCCATAGGAATGGAATTGGTAGAGTTTCACTTCATTTTTGGAGGAAAAATGTGAATTAGAATTCAAATTTTTTAGTTTAAAAAGACTATTCTCGCCCAAAAACCATAAAAAACCGTCACTCGAACACAAGAAACTGTCATCTCACAGGTCTCACCGTCGGCGGCCTCGAGGGCACCGTCGGCGTGCTTCTGTATTTATTTTTTCTAGACTCTCAGGAAAAACCCACCGTTGGCAGCATCGAGGGCACTGCCAGTGCCCACGGCAAAATTTTCACAGTTTCTCTCTGGTCCGAATGCGTTCCAATTTTTCTTCATGGATCCAATTTTTAAAATGTTTCAAGGGTAAATAAGAATAGTAGAGCTTAATACTACCTTAAACTAGCGATAATCTCAAATAAAAACTAATATAATTACTAAAAAATAATGTTAAATATGGGTTGCTTCCCATAAAGCGTTTGGTTTAACATCATCAGCCCGACCTATTTAGGTGTTGTTCAGGTTGACTGATCATTAAAACCTCTTTAATATTTGGTCTTTTACCCTCATAATATGGTTTTAATCTGTGTTTATTTACTTTAAATCTATTTCCCATTTTCTGATCTTCAATTTCAACAGCTCTGTAAGTGTAAACTTGAGTCACAGTAAAGGGCCCTAACCAATGAGACTTCAATTTTCCAGGGAATAACTTCAGCCTAGTATTGTAAAGCAAAATTTCTTGTCCTGGTTCCAAGTTCTTTTGGTTAATCTTCCGATCATGCCATAACTTTAATTTTTCTTTATAAATTCTATCGTTATCATAAGATTCATTTCTTAGTTCTTCCAATTCATTTAATTTTAACAATCTCTTCTTACCAGCATCTTTCAAATTATAATTGAATTCTTTAATCGCCCAATATGCTTTATGCTCCAATTCTACTGGTAAGTGACAAGTCTTTCCAAAAATCAGCCTATAAAGGGTCATTCCAAAAGGAGTTTTATAAGCAGTTTTGTAAGCCCATAATGCAGTATCCAATTTAGTGGACCAATCTATTCTACTAGGGTTTACAATCTTTTCAAGTATTTGTCTAATCTATCTATTAGAAACTTCAGCTAACCCACTAGTTTGATTGTGATAAGCAGTAGAGATTCTATGTATAATAATAAATTTTTCTATCAATCTCTGAATGTATTTATTCCTAAAATGGGATCCCTCATCAGTGATAATCATTCTAGGCATTTCGTATCTAGTGAAAATAATTTTCATCAAAAATCTTGAAACACTTTTAGCGTCACAAGGAGGTAAAACTTGTGCTTCAATCCACTTAGAAACATATTCCACTGCAATTAATATATATAAGTTCCCAAATGAAGGAATAAACAGTCCTATAAAATGTAATCCCCAAACGTCAAAGATCTCAACTTCTAATATGAAATTTAGAGGCATTTCATTTCTTCTAGATATATTGCCTACTCGTTGACATCAATCACAAGTTTTTATATGTCTATAAATATCTCTAAATATGGTAGGGCAATAAAATCCATCTTGTAAAATTTTATAAACAATTTTATCAATCCCAAAATGTCCTCCAAATTCAGAATCATGACATTTCTGAATGATCAGCTCGGTTTCTTCATAAGGTACACTTCTCCTCATAATAAGATCCTTGTCATCCCAAAATATGCTTTGGCAAAATATCACTTACAATATAGTTAACAATGTCAGCATACCATGGTATTTTCCACTCATTAATATTATAAAGTTGTTCATCAGGGAAACTATCTGTAATTTCAGTGTTAGATAATTCTTGGTTTATAATCTCAATAAATAATCAGCAATTTGATTATCAGTTCCTTTTCTATCAAAAACTACAAGAACAAATTCTTGCACCAATAGTATCCATCTAATCATCCTTGGTTTAGCATCCTTCTTTTGCATTAGATATTTAATAACAGAGTGATCAGTATGCACAACATTTTTAGCTCCAATTAAATTAGATCTAAATTTATCTTAAGCATATACAATTGCAGTAACTCTTTTTCAGTAACAATATAATTAATTTGTGCATCATTAAGAGTTTTACCAGCATAGTATATCACTTTAAAAATCTTTTCGTATCTTTTATCCAAGAACAGCTCCAATAGCATAATCACTAGCATCACACCTCAGTTCAAATTGTTTCTCCTAGTTAGGTGACACTATAATAGAGGCTGTAATTAATTTTTCTTTTAATAACTCAAAAGCATTTCAATAAATTCAAATTTCTTGTCCTTTTTTAAAAGTTGGCATAGAGGTTTAGTAACTTTTGAGAAATCTTTAATAAAACGCCTGTAAAAACCAACATGTCCAAGAAAACTCTTACTTCTCTTACATTAGTAGGAGGTGTTAGTTTAGATATAACTTGAATTTTTGCTGGGTCTGCTTTCATACTATTTTCCAAAATTTTATGCTCTAACACAATTCCTCCTACAACCATAAATTGACATTTCTTCCAATTTAGAACTAAATTAGTTCTTTCGCATGACTCCAAAACTTTTTAAAGGTAATTTAAGCATGCATCAAATGATGTTCCAAATACAGAGAAATCATCCATAAATACTTCCAATCCATCATCAATTAACTTACTAAATATGGACATCATACATCTCTGAAATGTTGTAGGTGCATTACATAATCCGAAAGGCATTCTTCTAAAAGCAAAAGTTCCAAAAAAACTAGTAAATGTTGTCTTTTCTTTATCCTCAGGAGCAATAGGAATTTGATGGTAACCGGTATATTTATCTAAAAATCAAAAATATTTGTGTCAAGCAAGTCTATCCACTATCTGATCTAAAAAGGGTAAAGGGAAGTGATCCTTCCTTGTGGCAATGTTTAATCTTCTATAATCAATGCAAATACGCAACCCAATAACTTGTCTGATAGGTATTAATTCATTATTTTCTTTTATTTCAACAGTCACTCCTCCTTTTTTATGAACACAATTAATTGAACTTACCCACACACTATTTGAAATAGGATATATAATTCCAGTGTCTAACCATTTCAAAATTTCCTTTTTTACTACTTCTTTCATTATCGTATTCAATCTCCTTTGTGGATCAACTCTTGGTTTATATTGTTCATCTAATTTAATTTTGTGCATACAGATTGAAGGATTGATTCCCTTAATATCAGCTAAGGTCCAACCAAAAGCTTTCTTATATCTTTTTAATGTATCTAACAGTTTTTTCTCTTGCAGATCATTTAATTCTGAAGATATAATAGCATGTAATGTAGATGAGTCTCCCAAAAACACATACTTCAAGTGGTTAGGTAATGTTTTCAACTCAAGTTAAGGTGGTTTTATAATTGATGGAAATAGATTCTTATCAGCATTTTCTGTAATATCCAACATCTCAAATCTTTCTTGAACATAATCTAATTCTTCATTTTCTAATTTATCCAGAATAATTTCATCATTTTCTTCAATTTGTTCTTCAAAATACTTTTCTTTTTCAAAATACTTTTTATCTTCAAAATGTTCTTTAAAATGTTCATTCATTAGATGTTCAATAATTTCCATGCAAAAACATTCATTATCTCTTTAAACAGCAGGGTATTTCATAGATTTTGCAATGTTAAAAGTCACTTCTTGATCATTTACTCTCATAGTTAATTCTCCTTTTTGAACATCTATCATAGCTTTTCCAGTAGCTAAAAATGGTCTCCCTAAAATGATAGTTATTTCTTTATCTTCCTCTATATCTAAAATAATGAAATCCACAGAAAAGATAAATTTGTCCACTTTTACTAAAACATCTTCTATAACTCCCTTAGGATATGTAACTGAATGATCCGCTAACTGTAGAGTTACAGAAGTAGGTGAGACTTATCCTAATCCTAATCTTTTGAAAATTGATATAGACATAAGATTAATGCTAGATCCGAAGTCACATAAAGCTCTTCCATAAAATTTTTCACCAATAGCACACGGTATAGTGAAACTACCATGATCTTTTAATTTTCAGGAAGCTTTTTTGAATAATTGCACTACACTCTTTGCTAAGTGCAACAGTTTTGTTGTGAACTTGCTTTCCTTGTTCAGAATATCTTTCATAAGTTTCACATAATTGGGCATCTGCTCTAAATCTTCTACGAAGGGAATGTTTACTGTTAACTTCTTAAGAATTTCTAAAAATTTAGAAAATTGTTTATTCTATTTGTGTTGCTTCAACCTTTGAGGAAACAGTGGTGGAGGTTTCTCCACAGTAATTTTCATTAGTGTAAATGGATACTTTAAATCTGGGTACTCATGATCCTTTTCTTTTTTGGTATCCACTTTCACTTTTTCAGTTTCTATTACTTTTTGCACTCTTGTCTCTAATTCTTTTCCACTTTGTAATTGAATCGCCTTGATTTGTTCTTTTCCTTGATCTTTAGGATTTGGTTCCATAGTACTCGGAAAAGTTCCTAATGTTCGGTACTAAGCGCAGTAGCAATATGCCATAATTGGTTTTCAATATTCTTAATAGCGGTTCCTTAATGTTGTAATTGATTTCCTTGAATCTGTAATTGATTTCCTTGATTCTGTAATTGTTGACCCATGTTTAATATCATCTCTTCCATAGCTAACTTCTTCTCCTTAATTTGAGTATTACTGTTAAATCCTGGAGGAAAAGAAGGTTTATAGTTAACATTCCCTGGTTGGATGAATTTCCTAATGGGTTCACTGAGTTGTTTGCCCATAGTTGATTTGTAGAAGAATTGTTATTCCAATTAAAATTTGGATGATTCTTCCAACCTGGGTTATAATAGTTTAAATATGGGTTGTTGGGTCTATTAATAGCATTTAAGGTCTCATATGAAGGTTGAACATCCACAAATTTCTTAGATAAATTTTCTTCCATCATAGGAGGTGTTAAAGAATAATTCATCCCATAATGATCGAATTTCTTTTATATTTCAGCAATCTGCGAAGCTAACATATATATTGCATCAGAATCATGGATAATAGCAACTCTTTTAGGATTTACCCACTCAGAGGGCCATTGAAAATTTTTGGTAGTCATCTCTTCTATTAATGAATAAGCCTCATTAAAAAGTTTTAACATTAAAGAACCACTAGCCGCAACATCTATAATTAATCTAAGAGATCCCACTAATCCATTATAAAAAGTTTGAATTATTTACCAATCTAGTAATGAATGATGAGGACACTTTCTAAGAAGATCTTTAAATCTCTCCCAAGCTTCATATATTGACTCTCCATCAATCTAATAGAATGATGTTATGTCATTTCTTAGTTTAGCAGTTTTGGATGGAGGGAAATATTTGGATAGAAATTTCTGTGAAAGTTCTCCCCAAGTTCTAATAGATCCACGTGCTAACAAATTTAACCACATCTTAGTCTTATCCCTCAGTGAAAAAAGAAAAATTCTAAGTCTAACAGAATCGTTTGAGACTTTATCATATTTAAAAGTAGCACATAGTTCTAAAAAACTAGCGAGGTGTAAATTAGGATCTTCATTTGGTGTACCTCCAAATTGATTGTTTTGTACTATTTGGATAATAGCAGGTTTAAGCTCAAATAAATTAGCAGCTACATCAGGATTTTGGATAGATAAGTGAATCTCATCTGTTGTAGGATTTGCATAATCTCTTAGGGGTCTAGGTTGGTGTTCATTCTCTATTCCTTGATTGTTCAGGTTGTTTTCCATTATATAAGAATTTTTAGGTTCTCTTCTTAGTTTTCTAATTCTTCTAAAAGTGCATTCTAATTCTGAATCATAGGGTATAAGATTTTCAGATCCAACTTTAAGCATACAATTTGAAATCAGTACTCAGTAATATAATTAACTTAAATATAAATATAAAAATAAGTTGCAATTTAACTAAAAATTTTCTAATAATCCTAATTTGTCTGTTACTCTGATCGTAATTTTACTCACTCACTCAATCACTCCCCAGCAACTGCGCCAAAAACTTGACCGACTTTTTTTTTAAATCGACAAATACAAGAATTTGATGGCGCTACTAGAAGATTTAATTTCCAGCAACAGCGTCCAAAGACTTGATCGCAACTTTATAGAAGTCTCTGATTTGATTAAGATGTATAAATATAATATTCAATAATGTTAAAGTCCAATTTGTCAACGCAAGTATACGTATCGCTCAAGTAATATAGGGCTCTAATAGAGTCCTAGATATCAATTCCACAAGGAGTCATTTAGAATTACAGACTAAGACTTTAGAAAAGTAAGACATTAATCACAACAACGCCGTTCAATTTGCTTATCTGTCACTAATAGGCAATTGAAATAAATAGATAATTTTAATAACTAATAAATAATTAATGATATAAAGTAGGATTTAATTGTGATATTCAATATATAAGAAAGCAATCTTCTCCTTGTCAAGAAATTATAGTGAATGGATAAAATGAGTTAGTTCAGTTTATATTGTTCCAAATAGGAGCATACCTATTCCTTACCCTTTGATCTAGGCTTAAAGAACATTGACTAATCCTATGCTTGGTTACTGATTCTGCGGCTAGGCTGGGAGGATACCGGCTCTCACTTCGGAGCTCCTACGTTCCCCTCACCTGAGGGCTAACATCTACAGATCAGGACCTAAACGATAGGACCAAATTGGGTATTTTAGTCTGTCACTCTAAAATCTCCAATTCTTCGCCCGATAATAATATTTCCTTATTTATTTGCACCCAACTTCCAAGAGCTTTTACCTCCCTGAATCTTGGATGTAATCTTCACTTTAGTGGTAAAACTCAACATATTTTAAAAAATCAATTGGCCAGATTGAAAGTAAATTAAGATCAAAGTGAAAAGATCATCACAATTTCTTAAACATTTTCATGGCTTCACCAATTCAAATCACCATTTCACAAATCTTGAGACAAGGAGAAAGATAGAGAAAACTATGCAAAACTCATGGGGAAAACACAATAAAACTCGGAATTCATATATAAAATCAAAGTCATACAAACTACAACAAGTAAATAACTTATCTCTAAATTCTCCCCAATAACACTCCTTGAAGTTCCTCTGAATCTCTTCCTTTCTTTATAACACACAGAATTCTTCTTTGAAGTAGCAAGGAGGAAGAAATCTCTCACTTACTCTCTACTATTATAATTTCTCGAAGAAATCCTCACAAGTGTTACACACTAATGGAACCTCTCTAACCTCTAAGGCCTTTCTAAACATCTAGGACCTCCAGAGCCTCCTAATTTTCTGTCAAAATGTTCTTTTAAAGTTATGGATGAGCTTTCCCAAGAGTTACCTAAGAATCCCTTAAAAATTTGGCCTTATCCAAAGCTTGTGTAAGCATAACCGTCGATCTCACCGTCGGTGGCCTCGAGGGCGCCGTCGGCGTACTTCTGAAGAATTTTTTCCTGTAGTCTCGGGAAAAACTCGCCGTCAGTGGGATCGATGGCGCTGTCGGTGGCCTTGTTCAAATCTTCACATTTTGGTCCTTTTCGCTCCAACTTCGCTCCTTTTAGTATCTTTTTGCTTCATTACCCTAATTCATCATTCCTGCAACAAAATATCAAAAATATCTTTCTTTAAAGTGTAATATCATTAATAACAATATAAAATAGGTATGAAAATCTCAACATATTTTCTTTTGGTTAGTCATTTTATCAACTCTTATGTTGGATGTGAGTCCTCGAGATTTCCCACCTAATGTTCCACCTCGCTAACCTTTGAGTTGGATGTGAGTCCTCGAGCTTTCATTCTCAATGTCGCAAATTTTATATTCTCAGGTTCGATACCTGAACTTAGATACCCTTCCACTACCATTAGGTTGGATGTGAGTCTCTGAGCTTTCCTTTCTAATGCAGTACATCACCTCTTATGTTAGATGTTAGTCCCCAAGCTTTTTTCCTAATGTGACATTCTTAGCACTTTTGCTACCTCATGGGTTCGATGTGAGTCCTCGAGCTTTCCTTTCTAATATAGCTCGTCACCTCTTAAGATGGATGTGAGCCATGAAGCTTTCCTTCCTAATGTGGCATTCTCATCACTTCCATAACCTCTTGGGTTGGACGTGAGTCCCTGAGCTTTTCTTCCCAATGTAGTTCATCACCTCTTAGGATGGATGTGAGCCCTAGAGCTTTCCTTTCAAACATTACATTATCAGCACTTCTATTACTTCTTTGGTCGGAGGTAAGTCCCTGAGCTTTCCTTCCCAATGTAGCTCCTCACCACTTAGAATGGATGTGTGACCTAGAGCTTTCCATTCTAACGTGACATTCTCAGAACTTTCTTTACCCTTTAAGTTGGATGTGGGTCCCCAAGCTTTTTTTCTTAATGTAGTAAATTTAATATTCCTCAGATCAGTATTCGCTACCTCTTGGGTTGGATGTAAGTCCCCGAGCTTTCCTTCCCAATGTATCTTGTCACCTCTTAGGTTGGATGAGATTCGCCAAGCTGTCCTTTCTAATGTGACACCCTTTGCTACCCCTTGAGTCTGATGTGAGCCTCTGAGCTTCCCTTCTCAATGTAGTAAATTTCATATTCTTGAGGTTAGTACCTAAATTCTGATTCTCTTCTGCTACCTCTTAGGTTGGATGTGAGTTCCCGAGCATTCCTTCCCAATGTAAGTCATCACGTCTTAGGTTAATTGTGAGTTCCCAAGCTTTCCTTCCTAATGTGACACCTTAAGCTACCCCTTGAGTTGGATGTGAGACTCTGAGTTTTCCTTCTCAATGTAGCAAATTTGATATTAATAGGCTCAGTACCTGAATTCTGATTTCCTTCTGCTACTTCCTGGGTTCGATGTGAGTCCTCAAGCTTTCCTTCCCAGTGCATTTTTTCACCTTTTAAGATGGATGTGAGTCCAGTATTGTACTTCCTAACATGACATTATAAGCACTTTCATTAGTTCTTGGCTTGGATTTGAGTCCCTTAGCTTTCCTTCTCAATGTAGCTCATCACCTCTTAGGATGGTTGTGGGTCTCAGAGCTTTCTATCCTAACGTGACATTCTCAGCACTATCGCTACCTCTTGGGTTGGATGTAAGCCCCCAAGCTTTCCTTCTCAATGTAATACCTCTTCTCCTCGATCATTTTTTGAGTTGAATGTGAGCCTCTGCTCTTTCCTTCTCGACTCAGTCTCTCTATAGATTCTTAATTCATGAAAATTTATTAAAAGATGAAATTAAATAAAATTTCAACTAAAATTAAACCTTTTATCATTAAGTCAAATTTTCACCGCGATCGTCAGTTTACTTGATGGTTGTCTCCATAAATCGATAAGAATAGCCCTTCTTAATGTTTTAGCGAGCACAATATCATTTTGCCAATTTGGGAACCTACCTTCAATGATTCCAATTTGAAGGAAAACCCGTTGATCTTGGCGAGAGTTTGTGAATACTCCCCAATAAAAAACTTCTTCACTTTCTTTCTTCTCTACTATGAGCAATATGGCTTATGCAGTTTTGTTGGTTTATTGATCTCTTTGGTCAACGCCAATATGTGCAGTGTGCACGACCAACACTCCACACCTAATTGTGGTCCATTTGTTGACCTCACTTTTTGTTGAGGTCTAGTTTTTCTTCCTTAGAAGCCTAAAATTTAGCAATTAGATTTTCGTGTTGACTATTCCTTTAGGACTAGTAAGGGAACCCTCACCGTTAAAAGTTCTTAAACTCTTCTTTACTCAGCTTGAAGTTCCACATGTTGGATCTAACCTCTAGAACTTAGTAGATGGAACCAATATGAGGGAGCTCAAGGAGAGTCCCTATAGAAAGTCTAGCCTTAGGGTTAGCCCTGGGTGGTGTGGTCTTGGTCTTGCACACAGAGACTTTCAATTTTTGCATAAACCCTTAACTAGACATGCTTAGCCTGATCCTCTACTATTTTGGAAACTCTTGTGGATGGTCCCCTGAACCCTAGCAAAAACTCTTAGCCAGAGGCTATGGTTTAGCTAAGACCAACACATGGAGATGGTTAACATCTTCAATTGATGTCATACCAAAATTTGGCCTTATGCCCCCTTTCTTTCTCTAAATTACCAAATTACCCTTGAAACCCTAAAACTCTCAAAAATTACTCAAATTATGAAATTTTACCCAAAAATCATTCAAACCCTTTGAAGCTACCCAAATTGCCCAAACCACCTATTAATTTTCAAAATACCCAAAATAAACCCAAATTTGTCAAATTTACCCAAATGTCCCTCATGGCTCAAAAATACCCAAAATCTCCCAAATCATTCCAAACACTCCCAAAACCAATCACAACCATCCATTTCACAAAAATTGACATAATTGACCAATTTTGACCAAAATTCCAATTTTACCCCTAAATGCCTAAAGTCCCTAAATCACAACAAATTTCCACAAAATTGATTTCAAATTTTCTCAATTTGAAATCTAAACTCAATTTAAAATCTGTTTTGGTGTCTCATTTAAGACTATTTTTGATAACAGGATAGATTTCAAGAGCTCTAACATCAACAGTTTCATTAAATGACATTGGATAGACTGGAGGTACTCTATGATTTATTACTGCAGAGCAAACGACCTAGCTAAAGCTTTCCAAAAGTCACTCATGCATATTTTAAGGAGAACATCAGACGGGAATAAAAAAAGGATGGCATGAGAAGTTATAAGAAGCTTTGTGGGCTTACCGGACAATATTTAGAATACTTACAGTGTACATCATATGCGCTTGTGTATGAGTCTGAGGCCGTACTCCTGTTGGAGGTTCAACTATCGTCTCTTAGAGTTGCCATAACCAACTATATTAAAGTGAAAGACAATGCCAACATTTGACATGCAAAGTTGGAAAAATTTGATGGAAAATGATTACAAGCATAACAAAATTTAGAAATTTACCATGCAAAGATGATTCAGACCCATGATAAATTGCCCGCACGAATTTCCACAACTCACACATTGCACAAATTTCACAAGTCTTCGCGGCCTTTTCATAAATTTTCACACTCTTCATGATATCTTATGAAATTTATGAGTCAGTGTTGGGATTCTGAATCCGTCCACAAATTTTCTTGCATGTCATTCACTTTTTCCACATTCTCAACATTTTCACTACTTCTTGGGTTAGATGTGAGTCCCACTTCTTTCCTCCCCAATTTAGCAGATATTTCTCAATCAACTCTTGAGTTGGATGTGAGTCACAGTTCTTTCCTTCTCAGTCCGGTCATTTTATCACCTCTTATGTTGGATGTGAGTCCCCAAGCTTTTCCTCCTAATGTTCCACCCCTCGCTAACCCTTAAGTTGTATGTGAGTCCTCAAGCTTATGTTCTCAATGTAGCAAATTTGATATTCCTAAGGTCAGTACCTGAAATTGAATTCCCTTCCACTACCATTGGGTTGGATGTGAGTCCCTGACCTTTCCTTTCCAATGTATCGCATCACCTCTTAAATTAGATGTTAGTCCCCAAGCTTTCTTTCCTAATGTGACATTTTCAGTACTTTCGCTACATCATGGGTTCGATTTGAGTTCTCGAGCTTTCCTTCCTAATGTAGCTCGTCACCTCTTAAGATGGATGTAAGTCCCAAAGCTTTCCTTCCTAATGTGACATTCTCATCACTTACGCTACCTCTTGAGTTCAATGTGAGTCTCAGAGTTTTCCTTTCTAACATTACATTCTTAGCACTTCTGTTACTTCTTTGGTTGGAGGTAAGTCCCTGAACTTTCCTTGCTAATGTAGCTCCTCACCTTTTAGGGTAGATGTGAGAACTAGAGCATTCCAACCTAATGTTACATTCTCAGATCTCAGAACATTCATTACCCCTTAAGTTTGATGTGAGTCCCTAAGCTTTCTTTCTCAATATAGTAAATTTGATATTCCCGGGGTCAGTATTCACTATCTCTTGGGTTGGATGTGAGTCCCCGAGCTTTCCTTCCCAATGAAGCTCATCGCCTCTTAGGTTGGATGAGGGGCATCGATCTTTCTTTTCTAATGTGATACCCTTCGCTACCCCATGAGTCGGATGTGAGTGTTTGAGCTTCCCTTCTCAATTTAGTAAATCTCATATTCATGGGGTTAGTACTAAAATTCGGATACCTTTCTACTACCTCTTAAGTTGGATGTGAGTCCCCGAGCATTCCTTCCCAAAGTAGTTCATCACCTCTTAGGTTGGATGTGAGTCCCCAAGCTTTCCTTCCTATGGTCACACCTTTCTCTACCCCTTGAGTTGGATGTGAGTCTCCGAGTTTTCCTTCTCAATGTATAAAATTTGATATTACTAGGGTCAGTACCAGAATTTTGATTTCGTCTGCTACCTCTTGAGTTGGATGTGAGTCCTCAAGCCTTCCTTCCCAGTGTAGTTATTCACCTCTTAGGATGGATGTGAGTCCCAGTGTTGTACTTCCTAATGTGACATTCTAAGCACTTTCATTGGTTCTTGGCTTGGATTGGAGTCCCTTAGCTTTCCTTCTGAATGTAGCGCGTCACCTCTTAAGATGGTTGTGAGTCTCAAGACTTTCTATCCTAAGGTGATATTCTCTGCACTTTCGTACCTCTTGGGTTGGATGTGAGTCGTCAAGCTTTCCTTCTCAATGCAATACCTCTTCTCCTCAATCAGTTTACGAGTTGAATGTGAGCCTCTGTGCTTTCTTTCTTGACACGGTCTCTCTATACATTCTTAATTCTTGAAAATTTCTTAGAAGATGAAATTTAATCAAATTTCAACTAAAATTAAACCTTTTAACATCGAGTTAAATCTTCATCACAATCACCAGTTTCCTTGATGGTTGTCTCCATAAATCTATAGGAATAGCCCTTCTTAAAGGTTTAGGGAGAACAAAATCATTTTTCTAATTTGGAAACCCACCTTCAATGAGGAAAACCCGTTGATCTTGGCAAGAGTCTGTGACTACTCCCCAATAAAAACCTACTTCACTTTCATTCTTCTCTACTATGAGCATTATGGCTTATGCAGTTTTGTTGGTTTATTGATCTCTATGGTTAACCCTAATGCGTGCAGTGTGCTTGCTCAACATGCCACACCTTTTTGGGGTCCATTTGTTGATCACAATTTTTGTTGAGGTCTAGTTTTTCTTCCTTAAAAGCCTAGAATTTAACCATTAGATTTTCCTGTTGACTATTCTTATAGGACTAGTAAGGGAACCCTCAATGTTAGAAGTTTTAAAACTCTTCTTGACTCGCCTTGAAGTTCCACATATTGGATTTAACCTCTAGCACATAGTAGGTGGAACCAATATGAGGGAACTTAAGGAGAGTCGCTATAGGAAGTCTGGCCTTAGGGTTAGCCCTATGTGGTATGGTCTTGGTCTTGCACTCATACACTTTCACTTTTCGCATAAATCCTTAACTCGACATGCTTAGCCTGATCCTCTACTCTTTTGGAAACTCTTGTGGATTATCCCCCAAACCCTTAGCCCTAGGCTATGGTTTGGCTAAGACCAACACATAGAGAATCCAAAATGGGAGCTCACTTGGTCTCATGGCACCGTAAGTGTAGATGTCATACCAAAATTTAGCCTTTCTACCGCCAAACTTTCTCTAAATTACCAAAATACCCTTGAAACCCTAAAACTCTCAAAAATTACTCAAATTACGTAATTTTACCCAAAATTCATTCAAACCCTTTGAAGCTACCCAAATTACCCAAACTACCTCAAAATTTTCAAAATTCCCAAAATACACCAAAATTTGTCAAATTTGCCCAAATGACTTTCATGGCTCAAAAATACCCAAAACCTCCCAAATCATTCCAAACATTCCCCAAACCAATCCCAACCATCTACTAGATAAAATTTGACATAATTAACCAATTTTGACTAAAATCCCAATTTTACCCCTAAATGCTTGAAGTCCCCAAATCACCACCAATTTCCATAAAATTGATTTTAGTTTTCCTCAATTTGAAATCTAAACTCAATTTTGTCATTTCTAACCCAATTTAAAAATCAAATCCTAAGCCAAATTCAAATGCCCCAAGTTGACTTTAAACCAAAGCTCCACCATATTGAACCTCATAGACACTCAATTTTCCACCCAATTTATACCCAAATGCCTAATGAAAATTCCTTATATCAAATTGACCATCTAATTAAACTAGATCCTAGCTCTAGATAAGGTTAAAACCCAGTTCAAGCCAAACCCCAAACCCCAACTTTTGAACCCAAGCCCTAAACCCACTTGGAGCCTCTTAGTTCAGCCCTTCTTGGACCACCAAAACTCACATTGAAACCATAAGGACAAGCCTAGACCCTCCTAGTCAACCCTAGATGTGTCATGGACCAAGGGTCCAATGATTTAGGGTGTTCCTTCTCATTTTGCTTAAGTGACCTATGCTTGAGCACAATTGATTAAACCCCCATCCTAATCACCATGAAACCTTCGCCTTGGTTCCCTGAGCCACCTAGCCACTTTCGCTGCACTGGCCATCCACCCTAAATACACAAAAACCCAAAATTGAGAGTCTCCCCATGTTTTGAACCCAATTAAACCCATCATATGTGGCTAACTCTGATTGGCCATTGGCGTCATTCAAATCTCCACTTAAGCTCCTTTCTGCACCTCCTTGCTTATTTAATTTAGTCCTAAATCCTCTATTTAAAACACCCACTTCAGAGCCAAGAGGAGAGTGATCCCATTTTCTTGAGGAGAGCCCTCTAAATTGTTCACAGAGACTCTTTGAGCCTTTGTAAGATCATTCCAACCATTTTCCCCTACTGAAATCCACCTCCTATGGTTAAATTTGAGTTTAAAGTTTATTGTCTTTTCTCTCACTCTACAAAACTCCACAAAACCCCAAATTAAAACACAATTGAGCTTCCTCTGACCAAACGAGGAAGTTATCCATCAACACCCCCCTCTAACTTTTACACCAAGGCCGCATCACCTGTTGGTTGAAATCATACCTAGACATTATACCAACTCAAACCAACACTTTAAGGAGTTTCATTAGACTCTACTAAAGTTTCCACAAGCACCCAATTGAGGTCTCACCTCTTGGGCTAAGGTATAATTCAAAAACACTAAAACTCCCTTCAATTTCATGAATTGTGAAGAGAATGTTTATTTCATATGTATATAACCATTTGGATGTGTTCGTCAAGAATAAATGAAGCTTGAATTGCTTTAGAACACTGAATTTAATTTTTGATGACTTGAAAAATGTTAGTTTGTAATAGCACATATTATATATATATACATATATATATATATATATATA